>LPNX010824165.1:94561-141387 GCA_001517045.1 Pseudotsuga menziesii | reverse complement strand
TCATGATGAACCTCTTTACCTAACTTAATAGAAGTATATTCAATCGTTAGGAAAATTATCCTTGGCATACTAATATTGTAAATGCTACACTATTGCTTATTATCTCAAGTTTGTGCCCACTCATATTTGATTAATTTGGACATGTTAGATATCTTTAATTTAAGAAATTTAATACGAGCTCAGACACACTCATTTTCAATGATTTTAAGCACTTCAAATTTATTTGATTAATTTGGATTTGTGATATTTTTAATTTAAGGTTTAGTCTATAGTCAACCTCAATTATTTCAAGAATTTTACATTAAACTCTGGGGTTTGAGATTTTTAATTGAATTTTATTTTGGGAGCTTAAACACACTCAACATAAGTGGCCTTATATTTAAACACACTCAATCTAAGTGACTTGATGATCTCAATATCCTTATATTTAAACACTGGAATGTATATTCCAAAAGATATATTTTATTAATTGAATTTGATGATTCTTACAAAGAGTACAACACGACTTTATACAAATCAAGGGTCACAATAAATGCAAGTTTTAAACCTGTGCAGAGAAGCAAAGCATACAAATTCTTTTAAGCAGAATAGAGATCACAACACATCATTCACACATAAACATAGAGATTTACCCTAGAAACCCTTAACCAGGAAAACCAGAAAACCTTGGAGCCACACCTCCTATTTTCTCTTCATTACATTATGAGATCCTCACAATACAAAATATAGGTATTCCGCAACATCCAAATACCCTAATCCGTTAACCCAGATTAGAAAAAGACTCCAATCCCTTAACCAGGATTAAGTTACATATTTTTAGACAAATTCTAAAAATAGCCACAAACAGCTATAAATAGCCAAAAAAAATTGCTCGCTGTGCTCGCATCGGAAACAAGCCTTACGACCTGTTTCCATCGAAGGTGCTTTTGGGATCGTCGAGCTGCAGTGCTAACATGTGCACCTCCCCTCCATACGCACATGCAAATAATATAACATATACCCAACATTCTCCCGCTTGTTGTTTCCTTTGCATAGCAATGAGTCATGTACTCATAAAGTCACGGGTTCAGGGCATGAATTCCCATAGATTCTCTACACCAAGAGAACTTCTCTGTACTAATAGACTTTGTTAATGAGTCTGCAACATTTTTCATGGTGTCAACCTTCTCCAGCAGCACCTTCTTGTCTTCAACCATATCTCTCACAAAGTGATATTGCACATCAATATGCTTTGTCTTAGCATGATAAGCAAGGTTCTTTGCCAGGAAGATTGCACTTTGGATATCACATTCTAACCTTACACCTTTCTGTACAAACCCAATACTTGAACACAATATTTGCAACCACGCAGCTTATTTTCTTGCATGAGTGGCTGTCATGTATTCAACTTCTGTAGTTGAGAGTGCAACTACAGCTTGTCTCTTGCTCATCCAACTGATAGCTCCTCCAAATAGGTTAAACACATACCCACTTGTAGATATTCTATGATCAAGGTCTCCAACCCAGTCTACATCAACAAATCCATGTACATTTATTACTCTATCTGTTCCAGGCCTTCCTTGGTAGCAGATTGCATAATCTATGGTGCCACGCAAATATCTAAAGACCCTCTTTACAGCTGTCCAATGCTCCTTTCCTGGTTTTGAGATATATCTACTCAAAACTGCCACTGCATGAGCAATGTCTGGTCTTGTACAGACCATTGCATACATCAAACTACCAACTGCACTGGCATATGGAACCCATGACGTGTCTTCTTCTTCTTCCTGTGTCTTCGGACACTACTCTACAAATAACTTTACACCTACAAGAATAGGAACCTTGATCGGATTACTTTCATGCATGTTAAATATCTGTAGTATCGTCTCAATATATTTTATTTGATTTAAACTGATCATTTTGTTTGCATGATCTCTTCTTATCTCCATTCCCAGAATGAAGTTTGCAGCACCGAGATCTTTCATATCAAACTTGGAGGACAGTTGAGACTTCACCTCCTTTATAACATCTTTGTTGTTTCCAATCAACAACATGTCATCAACATACAGAACTATGTTAATGAATTTATCACCAACCTGTTTGGAATATACACAGTGATTAGCTTTGCTTCTCACAAACCCCAATCCAAGTATGTATGTGTCAAACTTTTGGTAGCACATCCTTGTAGATTGCTTTAGACCATAAAGGGACTTCTTTATTTTACATACCAACTCATTATTTCCCTTTACTATGAACCCCTCTGGTTGTTTCATGTATATTTCTTCTTCCATATCCCCATGTAAGAACGTTGTCTTCACATCCATCTGCTCTACTTCGAGATCAAAAGCAGCAGCAATAGAAAGAAGAAATTTAATAGAATTTAATTTTGCAACTGGAGAAAATATTTCACCAAAATCAATCCCCTCTACCTGAGAATATCCCTTTGCTACTAAGCGGATTTATACTTATCCACTTTACCTTCTGCATTCAACTTCTTTTTAAATAGCCATTTGCTCCCAACGGCTTTTCTCCCAGTTGGTAACTAGACTAGATTCCAAGCTTCATTTTTGTCCAAGGAATGAATTTCTTCATCCATGGCCTTTTTCCAGAGATCACTATCCTCTGAATTAACAGCTTCCTTCACATTTCTAGGATCATCATCAGTAATAAACATAGCAAAATGAGAGTGAAAATCGGGAGGGGAATACCTTTCTGGTTCTTCTGATTATGCTTCTTTTATTGAGTCAGATTCATCACCTTCTAACTTAAACTCTATTTTCTCTGGTTCTGTTTCCATTGGATTCACTTCCTGTCTGGGGACTTCTTTGACCTCTCGAAACACAACATCTCGACTGTAAACAATCTTCGTAGTTATAGGATTCCAAAGCTTATACCCTTTCATACCATATTTATAGCCAATAAAGATACACTTCTCAGCTTTGTTATCCAACTTGCTCCTTTTCTCCTTTGGAACATTTACATAAGCATCACAACCAAAAAATTTCAGATGCTTAATAGATGGTTTCTTACCATTCCATACCTCTTGTGGAGTTTTATCAATCAATGTTGATGTGGGTGATCAGTTTACCAAGTAACATGATGTCTCCACTACTTCTGCCTAGAATTCTTGTCCTATCCCAGCACTGCCTAGCATGCTCCTTGCCTTTTCCATCAACGTCCTATTCATCCTCTCAGCAACTCCATTCTGTTGACGTGTGTATGGAGTAGTCTTTTTCCTTTCTATACCAAACTTCTTACAAAATTCCTCGAATTCATTCCCACGGAAGTCTCCACCATTATTTGTCCTCGATGCCTTTATTTTCTTTTCTGGCTGATTTTCTACAAGAGCCTTAAATTCTTTAAACTTTGCAAATACTTCAGATTTCTTTCGAAGGAAATAAATCCATATGTTCCTTGAGAAATCATCTATAAATGAAACATAATACACAAATTTTCCTAATGATGGAACAGGAACAAGTCCAAACACATCACTATGTATTATTTCTAGAATTCCCTTTGCTCTTGTAGCTCCAGATGCAAATCTTACTCGATTTTTTTTTCCATATATGCAATGTTCATAGAAATCAAAATCCAGAGTGCAATCAGTCATACCTTCAACCATACCTTTACCTTGTAATGCTCGAAGTCCCTTTTCTTTTATATGCCCCATTATTTGATGCGACAGCATTTTCTTTCCTCCTGATGCAGTCAGGCTTTTGTCATCTTTACCTCCTTCCTCCAACACAACTGAATAGTTACATGCATCAATTATGGTTTTTCCAGCCAATAGTTTGTATAGAGTTCCATACCGAACTCCCCTCATTAATTCCATTGATCCTCGAACCATTTTGCAACCACCGTCTCCACACACAGTCTTTACACCTGCAACATCCATATTTTCGACAAATATCAAGTTTCTTGCTAGATTTTGAATGTGTAGCACTCCAGGCAGAGTTCTAATCCTTCCATCCTTCAGTTTTAGCTTGACTCTACCATGTCCAATGATACTGGCTGGTGAATCATATCCCAAGTACACATCTCCTCCATTGTACTTTTCATATTCACAGAACCACTCCCTATGAGGGGTCATATGACATGACGCACCTGAGTCAATCAGCCATGTATCACGTTCTGAAGGATTACCCGTGGAAGCTAGGTACACATCCCCTCATTCTTTTGAGGAGTTCTTCACCTCTGTGGAAGGGGTATCCTCATATCCCTTTGATTTCTCAACATTCATAGATCTGCAATTATTTTTATAGTGCCCATCTTTACCGCATTTCCAACACTTCCTTATTCCTTTTCCTGGGGATTTAGATCTACCCTTAGATTTAGATCTCCCCCCAGATCCTTTATTTTTGTTTCTCTCCTAGGGGAGACCTCTCACAGACAAGGCATCCATGCTATGATTATCTATGGTTTTCCACCTCATCTCTTCTGATAGTAGGGATGATACAATTTCATCAAATTTTAAGGTCGCCTACCTAGAACTACCTATTGCAACATTTAGGTTGTCCCGGGAATCCGGCAAAGAACACAATAATGTAATACATTTATCTTCTTCAACCATTTTAATACCAATAGAGGTTATCTGACTTACCATAGTATTGTAGACATTCAAATGCTCTGTTACAGTGTCATTCTCATCCATTCTGAGGTGAAACAACTTCTTTTGCAGAAATAGCTTGTTCACAAGGGATTTTGATTGATATAAACTCCCTAGTTTTGCCCATAGCTTTACTGCACTATCTTCACCAGATACATTCAACAATACAGAGTCTAATAAGCACAATCTATTGTAATCCTCGCCCTTCTTTCTAATTTATCCAAATCTTCTTGTGACGTTGCAGTGGGTTTCCTACCCGGATCCACAGCAATCCACTGTTCCTGATCTACCATAAGATCCTCTATTTTGAGCTTCCATAGCTCAAAATTCTAGCCGTTAAATTTCTCAATCCCGATTCTTGAAGTGCTCACCATTCTCTTTCAATGCACAAATCAACACTACAAAGCTCCCACTGAACCCAGGTTTATCACAAACCCGAGATCCATCAACCCCGTTGAACCCTTAGCAGCAAAGGCGTCCCCCTGATGCCAAAATCGAGCTCTAATACCACATGTAAGTTTTAAACCTATGCAGAGAAGCAAAGCATATAGATTCTTTTAAGCAAAATAGAAATCACAACACATCATTCACACATAAACACAGAGATTTACCCTGGAAACCCTTAACCGGGAAAACCAGAAAACCTTGGAGCCACACCTCCTATTTTCTCTTTATTACATTATGAGATCCTCACAATACAAAATATAGGTATTCCGAAACATCCAAATACCCTAATCCATTAACCCGGATTAGAAAAAGACTCCAATCCCTTAATCGGGATTAAGTTACATATTTTTAGACAAATTCTAAAAATATCCACAAACAGCTATAAATAGCCATAAAATCTATAAATAGCCAAAAAAATTTGCTCGCTGCGCTTGCATCGGAAATAGGGCCTACGGCTTGTTTCCGTCGAAGGTGCTTTTGGGATCGCTGAGCTGCAGCGCTAACATGCGCACCTCCCCTCCATACGCACATGCAAAGAATATAACATATACCCAATAATAAAATGATGTGACCTATCAAGCCTTTCATTAATAAATAACAAATTACTATCTAAGTTAATAAACTATTTAGTTTTATTACAAGTCATCCCTCTCTGGAATTCTTTGTCCAAGAAGTATTGGTAAGGATGGGTGGCGCGGATGAAAATCTTCATTATCCCATCTAGCTTCCTCATCTAGTAAGTTTCTCCACTTGATAAGGTATTCATTGACTGATCTGGAGCGAAGTGTTCTGGTTTTAATTTCTAAAATGCATTCTGGTTCTAACACTAATTTTCCTTCATCGTCTAACATAGGCAATTCAGTTTCTATGTGAGTGGTTGAGCCGAATTTCTTCTTTAGGTGTGAAACATGGAAGACGTCGTGTATTTTTCCTTTATTTGGGATGTCTAGAGCATAGCCCACTTGTCCCACTTGCTTTCGAACTTAATATGGGCCATAGAACATGGGTGCAAGTTTATGATTTTTTGAATTTTTTAGTGAAGTTTGTTTGTATGGTTGAAGGCGAACAAACACCCAATCTCCCACTTCAAATTCTCGATCGGTTCTTTTTAAGTCTTCTTGTTGTTTCATGCGGTTTCTTGCTTGTTTGAGATGGTTCTTCAAAATGTGGATGACCTCATCGGATGTCGCTGGGTAATCTCTTGTTGGTGGAACTTTGAAATTGTTAATGACATATTCCCTTGTTGTGGGAGGTGGATACCCATATAAGGATTCAAAAGGTGACACTTTTGTTGATGTATGATACGCACTATTGTACCACCACTCTGCAAGGTGTAGCCATTGTACCCATTGAGTTTGTTGGTAATTCACAAAATTCCTCAAGTATCCTCCAAGGCATCTGTTTACTACTTTAGTTTGTCCATCTATCTGGGGGTGGTATGAGGTACTCATAGTTAATGAAGTCCCAACTTGGTGGAACAATTATTTCCAGAATTTGATGGTAAATTTGGGGTCCCAGTCACTAACAATAACCTTGGGAACCCATGGAGCTTAAATATATTATTTACATAACTATCTGCGACTTGGATTGTTTTTGCTTTGGATGAAATACTAATAAAATGAGCATATTTTGTTTATCTGTCAACGACTACAAATATACTATCCTTTCCTTCTAATGTAGGAAAGCCAATGATCAAATCCATGGATACCTCAAACCATTTTTGGGTTGGAATATGAAGGGGTTGTATGAGACCGGGAGGAGCCATCGTTTCGAACGTCTCCCTTTGACAAGTATCACATTCAGACACATATTTCTGGATATCAGTATTCATTCCCTTCCAAAAGAAGGATTGGCGGATATTGTGGTATGTTTTAAAGAAACCAACATGGCACGTTGTGAGGGAGTCATGGTTCTTTTTTAAGACTTGAGTTTTGAATTTTGATGAACTAGGTAAATATATTCTTTGTTTGTACCATAGTATGTCTTTTTCCCATGAATATTTAGAGTTTGTTGCTTTGTTGTTTTCAACTTCTTCAATTAGCTTCCTTGTCTCTGGGTCTTTCACATACTCAATTTGAAATTATGAAAGCCATTCAGGAACAACTATGGATATGGCACATAGTGAGGTATCACTTTCATGTTTTCCTGATAAGATGTCTGCAACCCTATTGTCCTTACCTTTTTTATGCAAAATGTCGAAATCAAAGACTTAGATTTTGCTTACCCATTTCTGCTGTTCGGGAGAGAGATTTTTTGAGTTAGAAAATATTTCATGTTGTTGTGGTTTGTTTCCTTTTTTTCCTTTTCCCTTTTTATTTTCCCTTTTCTTCTCTCCCACGAGGAGCTTCCTTTATCTCTTCAAATCTTTAGGTTAGCAGGAAAACGGCTCTAATACCACTTGGAATGTATGTTCCAAAAGATATATTTTATTTATTGAATTTGATGATTCTTACAAAGAGTAAATGCGGCTCTATACAAATCAAGGGTCACAATGAAATGATGTGACCTGTCAAGCCTTTCATTAATAAATAACAAATTACTAACTAAGTTAATAAACTAATTAGTTTTATTACAAACACACGTAATCTTAATGTCATTATAGTTAAAGTGGGATAAGAAAATTACATTTTCATTGGAAAGTATTAAGATATTCATCCATGGCTTCCCCAAAAAACAGAGTGTACAATGCAATTCTCTATGGCATTTTGATGAAACTTCTAGCTTTAAGAATTTAATGGGAGACACTGATAGTGTACTTTGCAATTATATAACATTTTGATGAAGAATTGAGCTTTAAGAATTTAATGGGAAGCAATGATATTGTGATTATAATGCTAACAAGTTTAGACATCAAATAGTGTAAATGAAATTGTTTGTAGCATGTTTATCTTTAAAACTTTTTAATGGAAAGCAAAGATAGTGTTCCTTTAGTAGAAAGAAACGTCAAGGATCCAAATTCATCCCATAAATGTATAAAAGTCGACAAAAAATAAAATAAAATAAAAATTGAGGAATATTTGAGCTTTGAGAATTTAATGGGAAATAATGATATTGTACTTAAGAGCAATTATATGTATCATTTTGACCTTTAAAACCTTTTGATATTTGTTATCATGTTGGAATTCCACCGACTGTGTGTAGCAAAGCTTGTTTATGCAGTTTTATGTGTTTTGCAACCTTTTAATAATTGTTATCATGTTGGGATTCCATAAATTGTGTGCGACAATGCTTGTTTGATTGAAACAAGCTATTTGTATCAGTATATAATTTATTTCTAAATCACATTTTTCATTTTTAGCTTGTTTTTCATTGTAAACAATTTTTAGACTAAAAGTCAAAATAACTGCAAAAAAAAATCAAAAAACCGAATCAAAATATACATGATAAGAATATCTTATCTAATAACAACAATGATTTTTGTGTAGAGCATTCATTCCTTTTGCATAAAGTAATGTTCATCCCTGGAATTTCAGATCTAGTGTGTCTGTCAAACAGAAATTTGATGATGTTCTTGGATTTTCCACGCCTTTCAATTTACTTTTTTATAAAGGTTTGACTGTCAAATATTTACAATCAACTGTTAATGCAAAATAAACGACCTCTTTCTTTGGGACTTCTCAGGCTTTCATTACACATCCAAAAATGTGCGACACTTCTCAGGCTTTCATTACACATCCAAAAATGTGCGACAACTAATACAAATGAACTGGAAGACCCTGAACATTGCTTAAAATTTTGAGTCATTTTTTCACTGAAATTAAATGTTGAGATTTCCAGTTGGAAGGGTTTCTGTATAAAATTGTTCTTATTTCTGGAGGGGTCACTGGTGCTCAAGTTGATTTCAGAATTTTTCAAGGGCGGTAAATCATCTTTGGTAAACATGAGAATCTGAGCTTTCGTAATCCTAGCATTGACTACTTCTTCATCCCTCATAGAAATTTTGGGTATTAACTCATCTTGTCTCGTTCAAAGAATGTTCTCATGTGGCAAGGATTCCGGAAAAGGGTTGTCCTCTGCTAAGTTCCACCCAACACTTCATGAAATGCCAAAAGGATGTCCCGTCTATATATATATATATATATGTGTGTGTGTGTGTGTGTATATATATATATATAATCAAATGCATAAATAATAGTTGTTCCCTCCCTCTGTTAATAAAATGGATGTTCTTTCATCTTATACCAAAATTAGCAAAAACAATATCAACAAAAAATGATGGCAAATCATTTTTTAAATAGAACTAACATCTGATTGCCTATTTTGCATCAACCAATTTCTCGGTTATAGTGCAAATTAATACACAAATTTGGAGTGGGCTATTCTCCCAAGTCCCGACGATTTGCACCATCGAAAGTTGAGCCCCCTTCACGGCTTTAGCCTCCACCGTTTGGTTCCATTGCACTTGACTCCATTCCGTTAATCGGTGTTTCTCTCAAAGATAGTGTGTCGATCCCGTCTGAGACTCACCGACAACATGTCCTCCCTACCATCGAAATCGTCCCTGCAACCTGCATTCATCCACCTCTACGCTTAGTACCATCTACATCCTCAAACAAATACCAAAATTTATAATGGGTAGTTTTAATTGGCAAACGTCAAATCTACGGTCTAGAATTTTTCAGCCTGTCATGGTTGACGTTTTAATTTTATAATTAAGTGTCAAATACATTCTAAAACATTAAAAAAAACGTTATATAGATCGTCAAATTCCAGGCCTGGTAATGTTGACAACAACTTGCTTCATTCATTTAGCATTGTTGTTGTAGCAGTTTGAAATTATCATTTTGAATAATGTCAATGACATCATGATCGCATCAATGACATCATGATTGCAAGATTTATCTTTTTGAAAACTGTCAATGATTGTTCATTACCACTCATTCTCAAAAATAATAAATAGCCTACTCCAAGGCTTCACAAGGTAATTTATTTGAATAAACAAAAATAAAGTGTCCTTAAAGTTCTGGTAATCAGTGAGCAAAATGTTTGCCCTATCTACATAAAATATTTACCAAAAAGTAATAAAAATGAAATGCTTTCTTAAAGTAATCTTTTATATATAATTATATAAAATCTTAAGCGAAAAAGTCAAGACTAAAGAAAAAAATATTTTTGTAAACTTATATATATAGATATAGATATCTAAAATAGAAGTTGATGATAATAATAAAAAATGACAAAAAAAATGATAAACTATTTATTTTTTTTTATTTCTAAAAAAACCTAAACCATATTGTTCATTTAACATATACTCATACATATAAAAGCTGGAAAAAAACACAGTGTCTAAGAACCCCATAACAAAGCAACAAAAAAACAGGCATAATGCATCCTTACAATAAACCCTATAAGAGGGCACCTAGAAAAAAAACTAGAAAGAGGCCAAAGAGAATAGCCCTCTGAAACAAACTAATGGAACAAAAAGCCTTTCCGAGCTCAAGCTACCCTATACAACTACACAAGTCGTATATTTGTGATATCATCCGTGCTATCATTTTCAAGAGCATGTGTCGGTGAGGGTAGTCGTAGCTCAACCACTTCTCACTTCTCATGCTTTAATTTTAAATGTCATAATATAAGAATATAGCTAACAATTTGTAGCTATTAATGTTTTATATCAAAAAAATCAAAATAATTTTAAGTATTATTATAATTTAATAATATATTTACATATGTAACTGCTAATGTTCTATATCTAGATAAAATCAAGAATTATATTTTAAGAATATATTCTTTGACACGAGATATGGTGAGCAAGCCTCCTTTATACTTATTTTTCAAATTGATATAAATATTGTGAACTTAATAACATGGTTTTTTGTTTTTTATAAATAGATTGCTATTAGTTGATATTTAGTATTGACTTTTTCTCTTAGACTAATTTGGACAGGGACTAAGTTGCATGAAGCTCTTGTCTTATATATATTTTGTTTCTATTATATAGATGTTTTAAATTTATGTATGTAGTTTTTGCATTCATCCATATATTATGTTACATGTATATCGTATAATATTTCTTTTTCATTTATAGTACCTCCAAGTTTATGAAAAATTTATCATATTTAATTACAAATGACAATTGAAAGTTGGAATGAGCACACAAGTGCATAATATGCACAAAACAAAAATAAGATAAATAAGTACAGGCACATCCTTTATCAAGTGTAAAAGCATTCCATCAATATTCAAAGGGCAAGAAGAACTCATGTAACCAACACTATTGTTGAACCAAAGCCACAACCATCGCTCATCCAAGCACTTCACAAATTTTGTGTAAGGATAGATCAACTCGCATCCATGCATGTAAGTTCCATCTGCAAGGAGTCATATTTAGGGATTCAGATAAAAATTCATAGTTAGGGATTCAGATAAAAAAATTCCACGGAAATTATGTTTGTTGTAGATGCATTCCAGAGAAAATTGATCATCACCTTTCCATATGGAATAACATGGACCTTGGAGAATAACCAGTTGCCTTAGTTGTGCTTACTCAAGTTGAGAAGATGCTCAAATCAAGTGTAAATCCAATACTGCAAGTAACCCATGCATGTGGTGGACAATACAAGTATAATAATCATACTATTAGATTCTCATATGACATAAGTAAAATTGTTAAATACTTGCCTCGCCAAATCAAGGACTTGGACATCTTGCTTGTGACAAGGCGCAACTCTAAATACAAATATTATGAGTTATTTGTTTGTAACAAAAATAAATAATAAATAATAAATAAAATTGCAAATAAGTAATAAATAATAAAAACATAATTATATTTAACAAGAGGACGTGACTCCTCATATTTAATGGCCAAACCATATTTATAGGAGGTCAAACCATTTGTAATATCATCATTCAATTTTTACATATATAATATTTTAGAGATGGATTATCTCCCTTAGTAAACATTGAATTCGGGTTATTACAGTGGTATCAGAGCCACCACGTAGTTTAAAATAGTGGTTTTCTTAGAAATGAAGAAAAAAGTTAAAAAAATAGACATGTGGAAAAGAAAGTAAAAAAAAACAAGAAAGAAAGCATTTGAAAAAAAAGGCCACACCTGGTTTATAAAACCACATGAGGTTTTTTCCAAAGTATGAGACATCATAAAAATTTCATTATTTTTAATAATAAAAATTATTAATATTAAATATTATTATTAGCAACCTTATTATTAAAAATACAAATAATTGTTAAATATAGTAATTGTTAATTATTATATTTAAATTAAGTTGTGAGAAGCAAAAACTCCAGCTTGCACAACAAATATGTCCGAAATGAAGAATTGACTCGACAGATTGGAAAAAGACCAAGCTCAAGACTTGAAAATTATTGAAGGTTTAAACTCCAAACTTGATCAATTTGAAGCAGAATTACGAGAAGGAAAAGAAGAGCTATCACGACATGTGCAATATGAAGTTGTTGGAGCAGTCTCATGGGAAATGAGAAAGGCAAGAGATGAAATAAACATACTTCAAAGACAGGCTAGATAAAATCATGTAGTTCTACAAAGATAGAGATGCCTCAAAAAATGTCGACTTGCTGAAGGGAGACCACTCAAGTCACAATTCAGCCGAAACCAATAATCATCAATCAAATTCCTCCAAAGTGGAAATTACAGAAGACCATTGAGATTACAATCATCAAAAATCATACTGGGTTGCAATGTAATCAATGGGGGGATACCCAATCAAACCCAAATTGGAATTAGCTAAATTCGATGGCGAGATGAAACAAAGTGTCGCATGGATCAATAAAGCGAAGGAATTTTTTTGCATTCACAAAATTTTATCTAACGATGAAAAGTTTAAATGTGTCTCTATGCAGCTCGAAGGTCGAGCGTATAACTGGTACATGTGGTGGAAGAAGACGACAAACACATGTGCTTACAGTTGGGACACATTCAAAAATGATTTTTTCAAATGATTTGGAGATCTAACGGAGAAGGATTTTTTCATAAAAATTACTAGGTTACAGAAAAAAAAGGCGACGTGGAAGAATACACATATGAATGAGAATCCTTAGCGACGCAAGTACAAAAATTAACAAATGGTCAATGCTCCAGACATATGTCTCCAGTCTTAAAACATACATAAGAGAAGAGTTAGAATTGCATAACATATCAAATCTGGATAAGGCCCGACGCAAGGCAAAAATCATTGAGGATAAGTTTAAAAGATCAAGACAAGGGAACCTTGACAAAGGATATATGTGACAACAAGAAATACGATGTATATATTGTGAATATATATGGTCACTTGGTCACCAGTGCAACAAATCTCAATCATATGGCTATGAATTCGAAAATGGTTCAAAAACATCGATTAGTCGCTCCAATAGTGATAGTAAAAAGAAAAAGAATAAATCTTGTCAGTTGGAGAAAATTGGATCCTAGGTCATAAATTCAAAACCCATCATACAACACACTGCAAAATCATAAACGAGAGAGAAGTACAGGTATCAGCTGAAGAAGATCCTTCTGATTCAAACGAAGACACAAGCCCATTTAAAGTTTCAATAATGCCCATTATGTGTGTTCAACAAACTTGTAAGGAAGAAGATCTAGAGACTATTAAGAAGGTTAGCACCCAACAAAAGGAAATCCAACAACTCACAAAAAAAATACCCCACCTCAGTTGAGAAGTCATGACAACTTAAAAGATGAACAACTCCTACCTCAAGTAACAGAATCAAGGAAGTCGGAACCAAAGAGATTACAACTTACTGGGACAATTAAGAATACAAAAATCATAGTTTTGGTCGATTATGAAAGTACCCATAATGTGATTGATATCAACAAGGCAAAAGAGCTAAATCTTTTTGTGTTCCCTGCAAAAGGACTTAAAGCCTCAACCATCGTTGATCAACACATCGAAGAAGTGGGAAAATGGCATAAGGTTGCAGTGCAGATACAAAACTTAAACTTGCAACTTGATTGTTTTGCTTTACCTCTCAAGGAAGTAGACATCATATTAGGTGTTGACTAGTTAACATAGTTGGGAACGTACTCCACCGATTTACAAAAACAATACATGAAATTCAGATGGAAAGGAATTAAGCATCGACTGTATGGTTAAGAAGGTTCTAGACCTAATCAAAAGGAGTTGTAGCATGAAAATGATCTAGATCATCATCAAATAAAAGAGATAAGACCAGAGCGCACATGTCGCATCAACATCCACAAAGATCCAGTAAAAAAAAGGAAACACCGAATTCATCTTTGAGGACAAAGCTCCCCTTAAAGAGGGTGGCAATGTAACAAATATAAATAATAAATAACAAATAAAATTTCAAATAAGTAATAAATATAATAAAAACATAATTATATTTAACAAGAGGGTGTGATTCCTCATATTTCATGGCCAAACCATATTTATAGGAGGCCGAACCATTTGTAATATCATCATTCAATTTTTACATATATAATATTTTAGAGATGGATTGTCTCCCTTAGTAAACCTAGAATTCGAGTTATTACATTGTTAGTATATCTCATGTATGCAACCTTAAAGTACAAGTTAAAACATTATCCTTATTACAAGGATGTCCAACTTGACCCAAATGAAATTCTTGCTATACCCGTTGAACATACAAACATATTTTGTAGGCTTCGCCATGTCACAACTAATATTCAAGACCAACAAAATATCCACATACAAATAAACAAGGACCATAATGACTCTATTGATGCACAAGGCCAACAACCATCATTTTTTTTAGATGCTCTCAAATCATGTAGAGAGGTTGAAGAAATAAGGAGATACTTACAATCTCCAAATTACATATCCATAAATTCCATTGCATGGTCGCCTACTAGCTTGTCACCTGTAAATGAATACAAAACAAAGGGGCTCTTTTATGGATTTCCCCACAAGGGTTGTCATGCTCAAACAACCATTAATTAAAGAACTTGAAATGCAAGATTATGCTTTGCACCTGTTTAGGTACCATGATAATATATTTGGAAAACATACTATATTATGTTATTTCTTGTGAAACCTTCTGATGTTCCATCCCAACCAGGCAACAATTGTTGTCTTTGTGAAGAAAAATACCAAGGCTAGCTTGCCAACAACTATTGGAGATCTTCGTCGTCACCTCCAACATTTACTAGATGAAAAGCTTGTAGAATAACTTATGCACTTTGGCTCTCCTATCTATGGAACAAGATCTTTCTAGAACAAATATAGGAATGAACTGACATATATGATCACACAACTAGTCTCTTCAATATTGTTATGTATGCATAGTGCAATAGATACCAAATGGCATGATTTACATAAGGTCATATCTATTAAATATCCATCCAATGAGCAACGTTGTTGGAGAATTCAAAACATTATCACAAACCCACATCTTGCATCTTTGTACATGCACCATAGATTCATAAAATTTTGTGGGAGGGCCTAGAGAAACACCTCCATGCAAAATAATATTGGGATATGTTAGATATCTAACTATAATCACCACTCTCTTTTTAACTACAAGACCTGTCTTCACACATGTTTTATAAGTTTTGTTTTGTGTATGTATGAATGGAAACATAGAGTGTCTACCTGTATTCATGGTTTCATATGGTTGGAAAATACACCTAATGTGGACACACTTGACTGGGAGGACTCAATTGAAGTCAATGTTGCAAAATATTTCTTTGATAAATATGTTACAGCTTGGAACCCAAGAGATATACATCATAGGAATATCTAGGCCCATCGCTCATTTCTTGATCATCCATGTATACTAAGCACAACATAAATATTTGCATCCAATCCACTTCAAGACTATGAGGAAGTAGTTAACCATGTCCAACGACAAACAAAATGCATTGACTCTTCATGCTTGTGAAATAAAGGGTCCACCCTTGAATGTTGATATAAAGTTCCATGGGAGTTGCATGCTACATCTACCATGTTCATTTATGATTTTGGGCATAAAACACACAACTTTGCTCGAAATGAAGATATAGCAAACATCAACAACTATGATATATTCTAAATATGGAGAACTAATGTCAACTACCTACATGTTCTCTCTTGGCATGCTATGCTAAAGTACATTTCAAATTATGCACCCAAAACATAGGCAAAATTAGAAAACTATCATCATACACTAACCACAATCTCCCAAGTTATGACCCCACAAGACCCTATATGAGTTGCACTTTGAAACTGCTTTACAGAAACTATCATTGAATGTGATATAGGAGCACAAGAAACATGACATAAGCTACAAAAACTTCCCCTAACAATATGTAGTCGATCATTTATTTCCTTGAATGTGAGTTGAAAGATATTTAAGTGTGTTGAATGGAATGAAAGTGACACTCTTTCAACAACAAGCTTCATCGAGGCATACATGAAACAGCCTCTTGCTCTAGAGCCATTGTCACTTATTGAAGTTGCAAGAAATTGGTCCTTTTTATGCTCGTCACACAAAGGAGAAGTGGAAAAAAAGGGAGACTGCCATGATTGTCCATGTTTTGCCTCAATACTCTATAATTCCTTCCATAGATTCAAATTTCTGCATAGATGTTTGTTGGAGTGAGCCCTTTCTCTACAAACCTTTTCACAATATTCCCAATGAAATTAGTTCCTCCATTGAAGAAATTATTGCAAGCTAGGAACAAATAAATAACTCATACAATGCATGGATTGTTGATTGTAAACTGCAACAACCTAAAGAAAATGATTATGAATATATTCTTGATGATGAAATGCATGTTGAATGTCCCATGGATTTATATGAATGGGAAATCCTATCTTAGATACACCATAGCAACAAAATCCAACGTAGTGGCCTTTAAATGCTTGGTCGTCGTGATTTTGACAACAATAATGATTGGAATCATACTTCTATCCTTATACACTTACAAAAGACAGGCATGCGTTTCATAGACTTCAATTACTCAAACCACCAAATTCAACATGCTCACACTTATTTTGCCCCTTCTCTAGATTCCTTGTCTCCCACTCAACACATAGATTTTGGCATTGTTATAGCTCACTTTTCCAAAAATAAAAACACCCCTCCACTCAAATGATAATCCAAGGTATTGCATGCACAATAAACACATACTTAATTGGATGCATTAAACATGCACTCCTAACAACCTCAATCAACAAAATCAATCCATTTTTACTAGTTGCTTGTATTGGTGTCGCAACCTTTAATATACATGCAACATTTCAAATACCTATAAAGGAGATGAACTCTCTCGGGGGACAATCACTTGCAACTCTAAAAAAAGAGCTAAAGCATTTTTGTTACATTCTTATTGTTGAGATGAGCTTCATCAACCCAAAATTATTTAATTCCATTTATGATCACTTGCGTGACGCATTCCCTCACCATAAAAACACCCAATTTAGTGGTTGTTCCATTATTCTTGTTGGTAAGATGGGTTAATTGACACTTGTAAAAAAAAATTCCAATGCATGTAGGAACATCACATGGAAATAGGATCTGGTGAAGCTTTCATACAGTTTCCACATTGGACACTATTTTATTACAACAAGGTACCCTTCTCAAGTCACCTTTTGAACATAAAAAAATGTGTGGCCTACTTCGAAGGACAACATTCTCATGTCTAGGACAAATTCATTCTTGACTCATGAAGGACAACACACATTTTAAACTTCAATGCATTTATACACAATTAACAATTTGGTCACATTACATAATAAAAAAATGTGGAAATTGATAAATATGTCAATCGCACAAAGTAATGCACAACAAAGAAAGCAACAATTATCCATTGATGAAGAATATGACCAATTATACACTAGTCTTTTTATGTAAATTACATCAAGTGATGTTAACATCCAACTTATGGGTTGTAGTTGGCCTCATTACTGGATCTCTAGGGAAAATTGTTTCCATTTTTATACACTGAGATCAAAGCCCCTGAATTGCCAACATTTGTTGTTGTCCACAGCAACAACTACACTAGTCTACCATGGGATGTTGTCAATCCACATTATGTGCCAATCCCACCCATCACAAGGGGGCTCATCATCTATTTCCCTTTCAAATGGCATGGTGTTTGACAATTCATAAATTACAATTCATGACATTACATAAGGCAACTATAGACATTGGCCACACTAATTGACAAGGTCTAACTTTCACTACAATACCAAGAGTTAAGTCCTTAAACGACCTGTGCATATCCCCAACATTTTCATTTTAACACTACACATGAATGAAGGATAGTGCATATGTGAACATTTTAAAGAAAGAAGAAGTCATGCTTTGTTAAAAACCTTTCCCGCTACATCTAATGTAATTCATCAAATTTTTGCTATAAATGTACTTATCTTATATAGATGAACTCATATATAATGGATTGGTTTTTCTTTGGAAATTCTCTCTTCCATATATGTAACACACCACATTTTGATGGGACTAATAAATGGCATCTAGACCTATATTGTAATTTTTTTAATATCTATCGGACTCAATTTGACTGAGTAAACTATGTGTGTGGATCATGAACCTACTTAGATGCATCATTTATGTTTCAAGTTATCATTTATCTTATTAATGATCATAGTTGTGTGATTCACTTTCAGTATACAAAAAATAAATAAATGATAGGATACATCGATACCAATGTACATTACAATTAAATGAATGAATGGATGCCATGCACGTGATAGATAGATTAGCTTGTTTATATTGACTAGTGCTTGATAAATTGGTAACTATTTTGGAAACCGTGAAAGAATATGTATGCTCTTATGTTTTGGATGAGAATAACCCATATGTTAGAGGGGCTAAGCGATATCTAGATACTTGTGATGATGTGTGTACGACTGCATGTTAATACAGGAAATGGAGTTGCCCAAACTAGTCATTCAATGACGCAACTCTAAGAACCACAATAGAAACACAATGCGATAACTAATAGGGTATTTACCCTAGTTCCATTAGGAGGGGTGGAGGTATTTACCATGTTATGTATCCTATAGAACTTGGGATCGTGGGAGGGTTGTGTTGAGTTATGTTCCCCAAGTTTTGTGATGACAATTATTAGTTGCTTATTGAGGGAGTTAGGTATAGTCGATGCTTCTCCTTACAAGTTATGTCTAGAATTAGGTCAATATAGTTGATGCTTCAGAATATTCCAACTGAGGAATAAATAAGGATATGAGGGAAGGATGATTAAATATTATTGATATTTTGGTTTGGTATTTAAGACATCAATTTAGTTGTACTTGGTTCCTTTCACTTGTAAATCATGGGTTAATTCATTAAGGTGAATTCGAGTATATTATCGATTAGTGTTGATGTGGTGTGACTTAGTTAATGAAATTGATTGATGTTGTGGGCATTGCATTATTGTCTTGCATATGTGGTGACCTTGTCTCATGTGTGTTTATTATTATCTTGTCATTCAAAGACTCTGCATCAAAGGTGGTGATGGTTACCTGTAGTACACCAGTATTCGTTGTTATATATAATCAAAAGTGGTGATGGTTACCTATAGTAAACTAGTATTAGTTTCTTATTGGGGGAGTTAGGTCAATTATTGTCGATGCTTCTACTGAAAGGTTATATCTTGGGTTAGGTCCATATAGTTGACGCTTCATAATATTCCAATAAAGGAATGAATATGGAGTGGAAGTTGGAAATAGGATAGGAGAGAAGGATGATTATATTATTAATCTTTTGGTTTGGGATTTGAGAGATCAATTTAGTTGTGCCTTCATTTCACTTGTAAAACATGGGTTAATTCGTTAAGGTAAATCTGAGTCTAGTAATAATTAGTGTTGATGTGTTTTTTTTTTCAAGGAAAAAAATCACAATTTATTATTATAAATGAACCACGTTCTTTACAGCCTATTAGACCTCTCATAAATATATATGTCCCTTATCAGTATGGGCATTTTTCATCTCTAATGATTCATTCTAAACCAATTGGAAAATATTCAAAACAACCATTGTAAACAAATTCTCAAAAAGAGCCAATAAACTTCTACAACTACGAAATGTCTATATAGAATTCCACTATAAATGGAATCAGATATAGCCCATAGCATAAACTGAAGAGCCTGCAAAATTGATATAGATGAAGCCTCTCAAATTGATTGATGAATCCATGCATTGCATATGGGGCTTATGTAAACTCAGAAAATATTTGGTCTGGGATATATCTCCAAAATGATGTCTCTCTAACACACCCATCTTTGCTAAATGCCTTCCTCATGCAAGCACCATGCAAGATCCTGGTTTTTGAAACCTTGTCTACTATGTTATTTTTTTCTTTGTAGATATGTTGAAAATTGATATCCTAGAAATCGTTGACACTAATCACCAACTATTCATATATGGGTCGTAGATATATGTTCCTCGGAGCTCTATTATATTTCATCTAGTTAATTAGTAGGGCATAATCAGCGAATACTTGTAGTATTTGAATATCCATAAAGCATACCAAGTTCAAAGTTATCTTAATAGATAGCAAATCCTTTGAACTTGTTCCAATTCCTACTGAAAACTTAGTTTATATGGCATATGTTGAATATATAATGCCTCCAACACCACCCTTTTTTGGTTGGCCTTGCGATGCACCATCGAAGAAACAACAATTGTAAGACCTATCAACATGAACTTCAGTAATTACTTGGATCTATTTTTTACTCTACATCTGAGGCATAGAATCCAATATTCCCATGCTCTTGAAAGCATATATATTTGGCAGAATAATGCAGTCCCCGAAGATAGCCTTGTTACAAGCCAATAAAGTACTCCAAATCAAAATAATTGGCAGTGCAAGATAATCATTGGAGTATGGTGCATCAAACTAGGCTTTCATGCTTCCTGAAGGTCAACACCGCTCCAATCATGAATAATCCCTTTAACTTGCTAAATCAAATCCCACATTCTATGCATATATGAGCATGTAATGAACAAATGAGAAATGGTTTCATTTTCGTCTTTACATAAAGGACATGTGCCAAGACCTTCATAAATCTTTTTGTTAAGAAAATCCCATTCTAGAACTCTATTGGATAGTGTTGACCATGTGAAGCATTTGGTGTTAAGTGGGCAGTTTAGTCTCCATAGGACAAGGAGACCATTGAGGCTCAATATTATCCATATGTTCTCCAAGTACTATGTAACCCAAGCTATGAATATATTTACCACTAGTTGGATTCCTGCTCCAAATAATTTCATCATCTCTATGAGATAGTCTAATATGGTTTATCTGCAAGGAATAAATATAATTGCCCCAAAGTTCTGAGTCCTCATGAACGAAACCAAATTAATCAACTTGTAACCATGATTGTCTTGAGTGATTGGTATTCACGTGATCATTAATTTGATATCACTACAACAAAACCCTGTGATTAGCGTCTCTTTTAGCTTCGTTTTTAGCGTCCATTATCCCTTTTAATGTATTTTTCATCATTTTTTGGACAAAGTGGACGCTTTTCCATGGGATGGCGCTTTTGATAGCGTTATTTGCATCCCATTTTAAAATTTGGACGCTAATTAGCATCCCAATTAGCATCCCAATTAGCGTCCCAATAAGCATCCAAATTAGCGTCCCAATTAGCATCCCAATCAGTGTCCCAATTTAAAAGTTGGTGTTTTTTGGACGCTAAGTAGCATCCCAATTAATGTCCCAATTAGCATCCCAATTAATTCCCCAATTAGCATCACAATGAGCGTCCCAATTATCATCCAAAAAGCACCCCATATAACGCCCATAATAGCCTCCAAAAAAACATCCGGAATAGCACTAGATTTAGAGCTAGGAATTGTGTTTGGAAAACATCTAACATAAAGTCAGATTTATCAATGTCAATGTCAGTGATCAATGCCAATGTCAATGTCAATGATCATGATTCATGTGATAGTACTTTTGGATCTTGATTTATCATAGTGCCACCTAAATTATCATAATCATGTCACTTTTGGATATTGATTAATCCTAATGAGGGGTAAATTACCTTAATGTCACCTAGATTTCTCTAATGGCATTTGAGTGTCCCCAACAACATTTGATAGACCCTAATGGCATCTGATTGGCCCTAACAACATGATGATGATTCATTATGATAATTATGATGGAGCGTGTGGATATGATTTGATAAGTATAAGACTATATCATCAATTCTTGTGAGGTAGTAGGGTTCCTTGCTCAGTATTATCCCAATTATATTGATGATAATATTGATGATGAATACGACAATTAAAATGATGTTGATTTATTGTATGATGATGACGATGTGGATGTCAACAATGATTATGCATGTGGTAGAACTTTTGGATCCTAATTGATTCTAATGGCACATAAATGTCTGTAACGACATCTAAATGACCCTATTATCATCGAAATGGTTGTAACGACATATAAATGATCTTAACAATTACATGACATGAATATTAATGGCAATGAGAGATTAAGAACACTAATGGCATATGAGTGACCATAATGACATTGATGACGATGATTTTGTTGATGATGTACTTAATGATGACGATGAGGATGATAATGAGGATGATGATCAAGATGATGTTGATGTACCATATGGAATTGATGATGGTGATGATGATGACAACGTCGATGTCCACGATGATGATGCATGTCATAATACTTCTAGATACTGATTGATCCTAATGGAACTTAAATGTTAATAATGACATATGAGAGACATATTAACTCAACTAAATGGTTGTAATGTCATTTAGTTGTTGTCAAAGACATTTTAGTGACCTTAATGGCATTTATGTTATATACAAAGAAGCGGTTGCACTCATATGATCAACCTAGTCTACCAATTAAAAGACACAAAGTAGAAGACTGTTGACAGGAATCCTCATTGTGCAAATTGTTGTTTCTGAATAGTCCAATAGGAAAGAGTTTCCAAGTCACACTACAACAAAAAAAGGTCATTGGTGAGGATCATTCCTGTGACGAGCCTTTAAGGGTCATCACCAATGTCACATATGAGGAAGGTTCGTAAAATATCGTCAATGTAAGTGTCTTTCGAGATGGTCCTTTAAGGTTTGTCACCAAATCCCTTTTCAATGACACTTTTGGTGAGGGTTGTTAAAAGCCTGTTGCTAATTTTTCTTCGGTGACACTTCTAGTGACGATATTTTAATGGCCCTCACCAATCCTATTTTTGGTTACTTTTGGTGATTGTAGAAAAACGATTGTCATTATTGATCATTCTAATGAGTTTTTGATGATTATATGTGACCGTTGCTTTTGTTTTTGACAAAAGATAGTGATTTAAGATCACTGCTATGGAGTCTTTGTTATTATGTGTTTAAGGTCATAGTGTCCAGAGTTAATCATTTTCTTAATAAGTCGGGGTGTTAATGGTATTAGGTGCAATATCACTTATTTTTGGGGGTTAAGTGTGATAGTTATGAGTATCACTTATGTCCATGGATTAAGCGTGACATTTATGAATATCACTTATTGCTTCCACTACTTTAAATCCAATGTATATCCAACATGCTCATTTGTTTTGACATAATTAATAAAATCATAAAGGAAAGTATTTATCCTTGTTATTACCAAGATTGAGAGAGGGACAGATTTTCATTTTCACTAGACACGATTCAATGATTAAACCTTATCATTCAAGAGACTAGGCCAAAAAAAATCTTGGACTTGGTTAACACTCCCTAGATTTTATTTATTTATTTAACAAAGCAGATGATTTATAAATAGGATTATTATTATTTTAAAATTGTTTTTGTTGGACTCCACTTATCATGACATGACAAGTGTGATTGACTTCATCTTAGAAGTTCACCTTTTGGGTGTGCTATTTGTAGTGAATAGTAGGTAAACATAGAGCAAAGATCCCTAGTTAATTGGCCAGATTAACACCCTTTCAGGAAAGTTGAGTTATATACCATTTATATGATGTACATTTCCATTTAGGGGACTATTAGAGACTGTTGGGTGCAACTTTCATGTATCTGTCAACTGTTGTGGTCATCCTCAATCACTTGGGTGCCAAAGTGAAGGAAAAATTGGTCTTGAAATGCTGGAAGCTTCTCTATTTATTGATTTTGATTTCCCGTCGTTACCACCATTCAAAGTTGAAGGAATCTACAAGAGGGCCTAGTCATTTATCCATCAAAATATTCTGAAAGTTCTGTGTTCCTGTGGATGCTACAAACCCTCACCATTTTCCTTGCCTTTCTTCTTTCCTCTATTGCTACTATTGGCTCATATCATTGTCAAAATATTGGAAAGTTGTGGGTACCTGTGGATGCTAAAAACGTCGTTGTTTTCCTCACCTTTGTCCTCTCCTTGATCGCGCCATTAGATCTAGCATTGTACAATTTATTGGGAGGAAACTTTGAAACCATTTGCCATGAATCGGTACCACATCTATGAATCTGAAGCGAATAATTATTCACTCATACAAATAATATTACCTAAAGACTTGGAATATTAAATAAGCCATAATAATATATAAATTGATGATAGAATAGATATGATACATTTACAATGGTCGGACTTATATATGTCCATTCGTGATTTTCCAACCTGCAGTCATGACTCTTTGATAATTATTAATTATATATTAATATTATTTTTAATATTTATATATTTTATGTTCGTTACATTGCCTTCCCCTTAAGGGAAGCTTTGTCCTCAAAGCTTGTTTAGTGAAGGACTTCTCAATTATGAATAACGTCTTGCCATGTCTCTCTGAACTTGTAACTTTGACACTTGATGAGACATGGTGATATAATTTCCAAATCCCTGAACTGAATTGTCACATTTCCTCGGGAGTGATCCATCCAAGATTTACTTTCATCCAAGCTGCCTGTTGGTCTCCTTGCTGGATAAAACTTCTTGTTTTTTGTTTAGGTTGTAGATTTTGTGTTCCTTCGCATTTGACATCGTAACCTCTTTGTTTATGTACATTTTGACCCTGTCATTGTTCAAAATGACTTTTATAGTTAGGGTGTCGATAAGGAGTTTTTATTGTTTGTTCATTTGCTGGATTGACTTCTTTTTTATCTGTATTGATGACTGGATTTGTATTTGCTTTGTTTTCCTCAACTTGTTTTTTTGAGCCCAAAAGTTTTGATGTCCTCTTCTAAATGTGCACCAACTTGTTTCTGACTAAATCTTTAGCATTCTTAAGATTCCTGGTCGTTTCTTCTTGCTTTTCCGCATCGTCTTTAAGCTCTAATAGTTTCTTCTGTAGATCTCAATTTTCCTCTTCTATCTTTTGATGGTCCTATGCCCTATCTTTCGCCTTCTTGATTTGAAAGAGCAACTTCTGATTATGATCTCTTAAACGATATATCTCTTCTTCTTTGTCCTTGATGACTTTGTCGAATTCTTTCTGCATCTTTTGTCTTGATTTTTTATCTTCTTGTGAAATCATCTTTGAAATGTCTTTGAAATCTTCAGATGACACATCCTCAGAATCCAATTTCATTGAAACATCTTGCAGTTTGATTTGTTTCTTCTTATATGGAAATGTTAAAAACTTTTTCTTCATATTTAAGATGATTGCTCCCAATGTTTCCATCCATGATAAGCCGAGAATGATGTCAACTTCATTTAGATAAATACTCGTAACATTGAATCGGGATGTGAACTTATACTTATCAATTGTTAGTTCTAAGTCCATAATGGCATATTGCTTCCCACCATATGTATCTTTCTTTTCGATTATACTTAGTTCTAGGACCAGTAATTGATTTGCCAAGCTGACGTTAATGTGATTTCCTCGTTGGTTGGGAAAATAGTGATTCTAATAAGCTTGCTTTGAATAATCCCTTCAAGTTTTAGAATGTCAATGGCTACCTTTGAGTCAGTCTTCTGGAATCTTCCTTTTTTGCCACCATGAGATGCCATTTTTGTGTTCGAAGGTGAATAGTCTTCGACTTTCGGCGATAATTGATCTTCCTTTGACTTCTTCGGCAATAAATGGTCTTCAAATTTTTCGATGATAGGAGGGTCTTTGACTTCGAATTCTTGAATAATAATGGTATTCTTTCTTTTTTTGTATTAAATAATAATTGTAATTATTACAATTATTAATATTAATAATATTTTTTCATAAATATAATAATAATATTAAGAAGGCACTTGGATCTCCACATTGGTTAACCTTTTGATTTAGATTAACTTCTTTGTGGATTGTGTGTAGATTAGGTGGTTGAGAAGAATGATTGTTAACTTCCCCACCCAGGTTCAAATCTCACTTCTTTATGCACTTCTAGCTTTTATGTTATTTAATAAAGAGAATTAAAGACTAAACTCAACCTAATTAAGGTATGAGTTATTATTTAATATCCAATAACCTTTCAATAAGTAAATAACTTACTTAAGGTGTGAGTTGGTTTGTTAATAAAACCAAGGGTTTGTTTTATAAAACCACGCGCGTTTGTTTTCTTCTTTCCTTTTTTTATGGGATCTTCTCCCTTCTTCTCTTTTTTTATTTTTATTTTTACTTCTTCCTTTTTTTTCTTTTTTCTTTTTTCTTTTTATCTTTTTACATCTCACTTTTTTTCCTTTTACTCTCTATTTTTATGGTCAAAGACCCAATTCATGAAACCTGGAATAATGGCTAAAAGCTGATAAAATGGCCAAAGGTCGGAATCTAGCCAACGAGGCTCTGATACCACTTGAAGCGAATAATTATTCGCTCATACAAATAATATTACCAAAAGACTTGGAATACTAACTAAGCCATAATAATATATAAATTGATGATATAATAGATATGATACATTTACAATGGTCGGACTTATATATGTCCATTCGTGACTTTCCAACCTACAGTCATGACTCTTTGATAATTATTAATTATCTATTAATATTATTTTTAATATTTATATATTTTATGTTCGTTACAGAATCCATAAGACGAGGCAAGTACTCGGTATGTATTTCATTCCATTTCCATCCATTTTTCAGTTTTTTTTCCAACTTTTTTTTTCAAATTAATTTCTCTTCAATCTCAGAGTCATGGCTAGCCACTGTGTTTTGGGTTATTGATTTTGAATGATTTGATTTGCTTCAGACCGTTTACAAAGGGATAAAGAGGAAAACAATGTATTATTATGCCATCAAGAGTGTGGACAAGTCCTAGAAGAACAAGGTGCTCTAGAAAGTAAGTGTTTTGAATTTGCCCATATTCTTGCCCCTGTTACTAAATTCATAATAATTTCAGAGGAGTGGCATCCTCAAACATGGTATGAGCACTATAATCATGATGCTTTAGATTGTTGACCTAGATTCAATGTAAATTATGGCCCTCAATCCTTAGTGAGGTTTTTTGTTTTTAAAGTGGGTAAGATGTCTAGTTTCTGGGTTTTGAGCTAGTGGCCTCATTTGGATAGGGATCAGTTTTGTGTCAAATGGGTTATTTAGATTTTAGTTTTGCAATGTCTATTACTGTATTTTGGCGTTGGGGTTTAAAATTTTAATGTGCACATGGTCCATTGGAAAGAATGAGAGAAACAACAATGTGAAATGTAAAATATTATTTATTCATGGTATAATCGATGCAAATGTGCAAAACGTATCAGATCGAAATCAAATGAAATGTCTCCAATCCTTGCTGAAGGTTAATAGAATTGATGAGATGATGAATTTAATTACATGAAGAGTTCTAATTATTTCCACGTGACATTGAGCAACAACATTCTAAACTGATATTTGCTCAATTGATATTTTCTCAAGAGAACCGATCTCTTAACTCGGCAGATTTCTTATATATGTTTAACTTGGAACTTTTTTTTTTGTTGGCAAAGTGGTAGAACCCCCCTGACTAGCAGGGTTGCCATTGGCTGAGTGGCCATGAACCAGGGGCATCTAAGCCGTCAAAATCACCCAGGGATCGCACCCAGCCTAGATCGCACCAACCTTTAACATGGTTGGATTTTTGGTATCCGACGGGATTAGAACCGGTGACCTTCCAGCTTAGGGGGCGTCTTAACCATACCCCACCACCAACTGTTCTACATCTCGCTGATATGTTTAACTTGGAACTTATTATACACAGGGATATGTGTTGAAGTTAGGAAAGTTTCAGATATTTTTTCAACCAACTAGCCCCACTTTCAATGCTTGGATAATTGGTTTTGTTAAAAGTAAGCTTGGAAACCTTGGGAAAAAATTGAACCAATCCTATGAATTAAACTAATTTCCTTCTCGATACCTTCCAGTAGAGACCGAGGCTTATGGTTTTTCTTTCTCTGTACCTTCAGGCCCCATATTGTTTTTTTTCAAATGATTATCCTAAAGATTCATCAACATAATCTTTTGTAACAATTTTTAAACATATAATAGTAGTTTCTCAAATGTTCATATCTTGAGATATTCCTCCAAACATTTTTCATTAGATAACAATTTTAGTTATTTTTCATCTGCCATCTTTCTACCATGTGTCCTCATCTTCCATCTGGCATTAACTGCAATTGTTTCTAAATTTTAGTAGGTATTTACACTTGAGAGACAGAGTTCCATCATTCATCTATTAAAGCGTCATTCCATCATTTATCTATATGAACTAAATTCATGATGCACATAATAAGGTTAGATTGATAGAATCTATGACCAAAAGCATTAAACCAAATTGTAGTATTGCTCTCTTGTGATTTGAGTTTCTAAACAAATACACTTGGACAAACATCCTCATCCACATGATATCTATAGTTATGCATTTTAAGGTGTAATCCTCTTCACGCATTTTGGAAATTTTCTTTATCCTCTACCACATTTTTGTAGTTGAGTTGTCCTATGAGTATTAAATTGGATTGGTGTCAATGATTTTGTGGCATGTGATTGCTTTGGATCTAGAAACTATGACCATTTTTTGATGAGCTGGCCCATCTCCATTTCAAATTAGATATATTGACACCAAGACTTAGCCAGCACTTGTATTAGATGTCTTCCTGAGACTCTGTTAGAGCTTCCTGGACCTGCAGTGTGCTTCTTGGTTGTATTGTGGGCCTGTTGAAAGCTGCATGAGATTCTGAGGCCTGCCCTTTAAATATTTAGGGCTTCCCGAAGTCTGTTTTAGACAAACTACATCTGCACGAGATTGATAGGGCACATAGCTTCTACTATCGTGAGGGTTTGGAGAGGCATTATTTGAGAGAGGGATGCCTGTGAAGTAGAGAGGGGTACCCATGACTGTTGGAAGCCAAGAGAAGAATGCCTGGAGACTGCTGCTAGCTTCCTGAAACTGAAAGAAAGCTTCCCGTGACTGTTTCTTCCTGCCCATATCCGGAAGAAGGATTCTCGAGTTCTGGGAAACACCCAACTCAAATTCCTGAGGGTACAGATAGATTCTTGATCCTGAAATATACTACCCGAAGGCCTAACAGACTGCCTGTACTCTATTTCAACCTGCCCGACCTCAATAAATGACTACCCATGAGTATAGGTGGCCTTCTTGAGGGTGTATAATGACTACCATTCAATCTGTTGTTGATTCTGTGAGGGTTAGGGTGAATCCCTAGCCTTATTTTGAGCTTATTGTAAAAGAAGATGAATCCCTAGCAAGGCTAGGGTTTGTTGTTGGTTTCCAACACAATATGAAGATGTCGTTAGCTGCTAAATATGATTCCCTAGCAGCTAGGGTGAGAGTGAAGGTGGAGAATCCCTAGCTAGAATCCTCCATGCTAGGGCATAAACCAAGAACCTTGTCTCTTTTCAAAACTAGCAAAACTTCTAGGAGCAGCTCCAAAATCATAATCAAGTGTGTATGTAAAAATGAAATGAGTTGATCTTCTTTTATATCCTTTGATTCACCTAGAAGTGGACCAAAACTCAAAAGAACAAAATAATTATATTTTATTCTTTTACCTTTGAGTCTTGACCTTTACCTTTAAGGTACCAAAGACCTTTTCTGTATTTTCACTTTGACTCCTTGGTGATCCAAGGGTCCTTATGTATTTTTTACTTTTTCCTTTTAGTCTTTTCCAAGTACGACTTTTACCTTTAAATGTTCTTTAAGTCCCTTATGGTCCAATGGTCCTGACTCCTTATGTATTTTTTTTCCTTTAGCCTGGTGCCCTGTGGTCAAAACAAGTGGTTATAGGGTCCTTCAAACCCACTCAAAGTACATCATCATAAATAGAAATAATTACTAATGCTTCTATCTCACACTCCATGTGACACCAAGATCAAGTACTAAGTGTCTTAACCAAGGGTAGTTAATCCTTGGAGAAGATCACAAAGGCCACAAATCGAGGGTCAGAGTGCCTCACATGCCTAGACCCGGTCTAGTACTTATAGTGATATACTGGTAACAGACCAGGTGCCTTAGCCATAGGCTACATAATTTGACTCGAGGTCGAATACTTCGTAACAGACCAAGCGTCTCCATTCTCCTAGAGAACGTCCCTTGGCCCTAGGCTGAGTCCACTAGTACTAGACTGGTTCATCTTCCTGGTAACTAACCAGATGACTCCATTCAAAGAATGGTCGCTCATCTCTAGGCCGAGTCCCCCAGTGATGGACTGGTTCCACATCCTGGTCCCTAACCGGATGTCTGTTCATGAAATTGTCATTGATGCCAACATGGACTTGCAGTGGCCCCACAGGTTGTCATTGATTCCACCAAGTCCCACCTATAGTGCCTTGGACCCCTTACAGAGTGTGTTTGTGCCTTCAAGCACCTTGTACCCAGTTGACAGGGTCCTTGTACCCACAAGGATGAGTGTTGAAGACACCACCTTGGTGAATATGTTGAAGATCATGTTGATGGTGGTGAAGACCCTAGAGATGGTACTGAAACCTTGATGGATGATGGAGAACCCCTAGATGTGTTGGAGAAGCATTAATGACCCATTGTGTGGTCATTCATGCTTTGATGGTATCATGGTACCCCATAAGAAGAGCCAGCTACCCCACAGATGATGTCATGATGGATCGTGATCCTTGAGGGTCTCCTAGTATGGTTGAGGTGGTTGAAGAATCCTATGAAGCCTCTTGCTTGGTGAAGAAGTTGTGATGAAGTTCTTGGAACGCACACTTATGGTGGTATGTTGGAACCCGTTATTATGGGGTGCTTGGTGTCCTCTAAAGTTTATATCTTGAACCCACATATATGGTGGTTTGATGTTCTTTGGACTCTATATGTTCATTGGAATGTAGTATCCTTGTGATCATGCATATGAATCCCATAAGGTGTTGCAAACTAGTGGTGAGGTCTTTGTACTCTTATGGTGATGAATATATATAGTGGAACCATTGGATATGTTTTTAATGATATGGAGACCTTGAACCATGATGATGTATGGTCCTATTCGTGGTTATATGGCTATTGGGATGTATATGGAGGTAGATCCCACATACGTGCCTTGATATGTTGAAGAATACTTTGAAGAAGATTTTGAAACTCTTGTAGTTGGTGGTATGATCTTTGGCACCCTCATGTGTGGGGTTTTTGATGTCCTCTTCAAATTGAATAATTTAAGGGTATTAGACCAAGAATTTTCACATAAACCCATCATAGGAAGATAGTCCTATTCAATCCATTTCCATTGATATGTAGAGCATCTTCTAACTCCTTACGGTTGAAGAGATATGGATTTTTGAAGTTGGGGTACCCCACCTTTTTGAGTGAGCCGACTAAACAAAAGAGAATTTAATTATTTGTAATTTTGAATTGCATGTAGGCTCAAGGTAATATTTTTTCTCTACAACCCATATAAATAGAATATCAAGCATTTCATTTTTTCATCACCAATTCCCTTAGGAATTTCACACATTTTGGAGAAAAGTGTGAAATTGTGTGATAGAAAAATTTCTGGGCAACTTCACTAAAATTGACATATCTTTCTCATCCGGAATTGAAATTACAAAATTCTTAGCTAGTTGGAAAGCTTGTTATGAGGGCTATGTGATCATAGGATCTAGAGATTATTTTGGTTTTTCTACTATTTCTTCATCTTGTGATCTTCAAAAATGTATGGTTCATTCTGTTGGGTTTCTCTTGTGATGACACATGTCTCTCATGGATAGAGTCCCTCTTTGATCTTAGTATGTGAGGCTATATATTGGTATATCTATTTGAAGTCATTAAAATACATTATGGAGGCTATGATGATGTTGTTGCATAAACTTTATGCTATGATATGATACACCTTATGATGATAATGCATGTGATAATGATGTACACTCTATGATGTTGATGCACTCCTGTACAATATGATGTACATGCATACCATAGTGTGATGATGCTCTCTTATGCACTATGATGTATACTTGATGATGATGATGTATAAATGGTGCACACTGAGATGATGATGATGCATATTTGATGATGAGGATGCATACCTATGATGATGATGCATACCTATGATGATGATGCATGACGATGCATGCCTTCTGTTCATTGAAAACATAGCAGAAATTATTGTTCAGTAATTGAGTATGATGAGGTGTACAATGATGTACATGAACAGTGTCTGGCAGTGAAATGAATTATCGGTATATAGTGATGACTCAGTAGATGACCAATAGCAGAGATGAGCATCAATGATGAGCAGTAGCGATGAGCAGCAAAGATGAGCAACAGTGATGAGCAGCAGTGATGAGAAACAGAGATGAGCAGTAGTAATGAGTAGCAGTGATGAGCAGTAGTGATGAGCAACAGAGATTAGCAACAGTGATGAGAATCAGTGATGAGAAACAGAGATGAGCAGTAGTGATGAGAAGCATAGATGAGCAACAGTGATGAGCAACAGTGATGAGAAATAGAGATGAGAAACATAGATGAGTAGTAGTGATGAGCAGCAGAGATGAGCAACAGTGATGAGCAGCAGTGATGAGAAACAGAGATGAGCAATAGTGATGAGTAGCAGTGGTGATGATCAGCAGTGTTGAGCAGCAGTGATGAGCAAAGATATTGATGTGCAGAGCAGAGGTTGATTTTGTAGCAGAGCCATATGATTTCCTACAAGAAGAATCTTGTACTTGAGTATTAGACTCCTCAAATCCTTCTTAGCAGGGTCTAAGAAAACCAGGTAGGGTCCTGGATGAAGAGTAGGTGCTCTTTGTATCAATAGGTGTTGATTTTACCTCGTGGTTGTAGCCGTTCCAAAACAAATACAAAATCATATGGTGTTGTGTTCTCTTATGTTATGGTTCTTGCTATGACTTCATGATTCATATGCTTATGATTTATAAATGATGAAGTGATAGATGTTTATGAAATGATTATGCAAATGGTAGAATAATGCATTGATAAATTAGTTGTTGATTGTTAAAAGTGAAAAAGTAATAAAGACTACACACACAGATTCACCCCCCCTCTCTGTGTGCATGGTGTGTCTAATAATTGGTATCAGAGTCGGCCTTCGTCACAAGCCTAGAAAGATTGAAGGAGATCCTTAGACACAATAGAGGAAAAGGAAGAGTCATCAAGCAATGACGTGCCTATACTTGATATGACAGATTATTTCAGTTGGAGGAGCAAAATGAAGGCTTATCTGAAGAAGTTTGGTGTTTGGGAGATTGTTATCAATCCACCCTCTCCATCAAACAAGAAAGGAAAATCAATTTCACAGGAAGAAGGAAAGAAGGACAACACCACATCCTTGAAGTTCCTCATGGATGGACTTCCCGGCTCAGTAAAGGAAAGTGTAGGAGAGTAGACTTATGCCAAAGACCTATGGTTCAAGTTGGAAAGCGAGTATCATAAGGCAAGACTATAATCCAAAAAGACAGAACAGGAATCAAAAGACAATCCCCCAGAAGAGATAAATCAAGAAGAAGACAAGCAAGAAGATGACTCCAGTAAAGGTATGGACTCTTGTGATTGTAATAGTTTGTGTGATGAAATTGAGAAGGTTCTTGCAGATGATGATGAAGTGCTATCAAAGGTTGCACATGAGATACATCTCACGCTGCTGAATATTGATATCAGAGCCGATTGGTTCCTAAACATAGTAAATCTGAACCAGAGTGACTTCACGAAGTTCAAAAAGAAAATCTTGGACTCCTTGAATGAATATGAGTAGAAGACCATGACAATGAAAGTGTTGCTTGTGAAGCTCAAAAACCAGGACAAAGAGTTGTGAGATCAAATGAAAGACAAGGATGTTGAAGTTGAACAACTAAAGACTGAATTGATTAGTTAAAAGGAAGAACCAGAAAATCCTGCTCAAGAGCTTGAAGAAACTAAAGAGGTCAATCATGATCTGAAGACTTAGTTGGAGGAATCCAAGAGGATAGAAGAAATACTAAATATTCAACTAGAAGAAAAGGAAGAAACAATCCAAAAGTTGGAAATGGAGGTAGTTGGGATCAGGAAGAAAGGCGAGAAGAATGAATCTTTTGTCAAGTTCAAGGACAGTTCAGTTGTCCTAGATAAGATCTTGGATTTCTAGAGATCTCCACTTGACAAAACTTGTCTTGGTTACAAGAAGGACAAGGAAAATTCTCAGATATGACACTTGGTCTCCGAAGAATCCAGAAGCAGGTCCATCAACATCCAAAGCTGCTCCCCATGCACCTACACATCGCAACAAAGACCTTGGTAGTTCAAGAATGCATCAAGGAGCGAGATCTATTCCTCAAGGCAAGTTCAGAAAAGAAACAGCTCCAAGATGGAACCAAAGTGCTAGGTATGAAAGTGGATTCAATGGCTATTGTTATTTTTGTTCTAACTTTGGTCATAAAGCTGTGGATTGTAGACTCTACAGAAGAAGAAGTGGTGGAAGCCTCAATGACTCAATCATATGTTGGACATGTAATCAAGTTGGACATGTTGTTGCCACATGTCACACTTTGAGATGCTACACATGCAGTGGGTTTAGTCACAAAGCCCAAGAGTGTGCAAGTCAAAGAAGTCAACCAAGGAAGAGTCCTTCCTACACATCAGCAAGAAGAACCAATGAGCCTTAGAAGACCAATGCAAGAAGATTTGAAGATCAGAAGACAAAGGCCTACAGTCAGGGACACTCTCAGGCATGGAGATATGAAGTTGATCAAAGAAGTGTTGGAAGTTCCAACAACTCAGTCAGATGTTGGACATGTAACCATTTTGGTCATATTGCTGCTTATTGTCATACGATGAGGTGATATAGTTGCAGTGGCCTTGGGCACAAAGCTCAAGATTGCTGGAGTACCGGGAAACAACACTTGAGAAGTTTCCTATACAGCTCATCAAGGAAAGCCATTACAAATGAAGGAACAAATGCAGAAAGGACATCTGCCAAGAAGTCAGTATGGATGAAGAAGACCGAGCAGTTGTAGATAGGAGAGGTTGATCAAAGTAAGGAGGATGGTTGCCATATGGTAAGCCAAGTGTAAGGCCATTGTGCAGCTCTTGTAATCTCAAGGTACAATGATTATTTTATGCATTGATGCTTTCTCATTTCTAAGAGTTTCTTGATCTTAAGAAATATGGATGATAATCACTCAATATGTTGATGGATCTCAATATGCTTAGTGTTCAAATAATACATTGGATGGCGAGCAATTTGTATGGCACCCTTGTTATCACATTGAAGTGATGCCAACAACTCTAGATGAAATCCAAGCTTCTCCAAAACTGTCCATACAACTTCCTGCCCAACCGTGACAACACCTTTATTACACTCAACGTTAGTGGGAGAAAGGGAAATTTTATATTTCTTCTTGCTCAACCATGCAATAGGAACCAAGGCAAGAAAGTATGCATAATCGTGTGTAAAAATTTTCTCATCTCAATCCCTATTCCAATCTGAATCAATGTATCCAACAAACTTCACTTGACTCCAATAAGAGTATTGACTACCAAATTGGTATCCTTAACACATCAGAAAATCGTGTTTGTTGCAAGCCAATTCCTTTCCTTTGGCTCTTGCATATATTTGAAAACAAGATGAACAACAAATCCAATGACAGGTTTGTTATGAGTCAAGTATAAGAGATTCCCAAAAAATTTCCAATAGTAGGTAGCATCCACTGGTGGTGAAGTACACTAGATAGTGAATTTGAATTGAAGGTTAAAAGGGTAGGATAATATTTGCAATCCTCCATGTGAGACTTATTTACAGACTTACATCCCACTAGTTTCACCAACACATACTTTGTAAAAATAATATTTGCTCTCTGTTCTCAGTCTTGTAGAGAGATATGTGTCCTTATTCCATGCTCTGAGGCATTTGATCTCAACCCATGTTGTAAGACCTCTGTTCTCAGTGTCATCTGCACACAAGAACCAACTACAATACAATAGTAATCAGATTAATTAAAACCAAGACTTCGCTCTTACTTTGTCACTGATAACTATGTCTTCAGAATTTATTATTTGACTATTGCAAGGCAATTAAGATTGATCTATGGCTATCACATTGTTTATTTGACTAATGAAAGGCTACACATTTGTGAATGAAAATACTTTTCCTTTTAGGTTTATTATTGATGAATAGTTTTCTTGGACATTATGTTTGATAGCTTAGTTTCAATGTTGAAGCTGATACTATTTCATCCATGACCTAGTAAACTCCGGTGTTCTTCATTTCATCTTGAAGGGACAATTTATTCTCACAACACATCACGAGTTGTTTAGGACTTCTTGCAATGATAAACCCATTTGTGTACAAGACCAACACAAGTGAATAAGATCTATCAAGAGACCAAAGATAAATCTACACAAATATTAACAAATCCCAGCATGGGTAACAACTCATTGACCCTAAAATATCAATCTCGTAGTGGATTCATAAATCCATATGGGCCCTTATTCAATTTGCAATCATGAGCATCTTGCCCATGTACCTTAAATTCTTGGTAATTGAAGCAATGCCTTTGACAATCCTTTGAAACAAACATATCTTGCTACTCTTGAATAATCCCATTAGCAATATTTGAATCAATCATTGATTACTCATAAGGATTTGGAATTGTCTCCCAAGTGGCATCCCACCAAGGTCCATATTTGTTTTGCAAGTGCTGCCTCAAAGCTAGAAGGATAATCCTCTATCATTGCATGTTTTCATACCTTCTATGCATGTTCTTCCTCAAAGTTGGAAGGATACTTTTCCATCATGGAATCCTACCATACTTTCTCTACATGTGCCTTTTCAAAGAAGATCAATAAAAACTCAACAACCTATCACAGGTTGATGTTTCCCACTTTAGGCAAAAAAATGTACCCGTATTATTGGAGCAGGTAACTTCTCATGTGTCTTAAGCCTATCAAAAGTTTAGTGTGCTTGTATTAACCAAGAATTCCACTCCAATTGATGGAGCAAGCAACATTTTACATGTATTGTACCTATCACAGGTTTAGTGAACAACACTCCAAGCATTGTAGCTACTTTTTGGCATCGCACTTTCTAGCTTCTCCCAGGGTTTGGTGCCTCTCATAGGCACGGATGTGATCCAATCTTTGGATGTTCTCTAGCATCATACTCACTAATCTCTCATTGTTCTTGGCACGTATCACATGCATGGATTTCCCCCAATCTTTGGTGCCTTTTTGGCATCCCACATGCTGAAATGCACATTATCAACTCCCTCTATTTTAGAGAATCTATTTTAGGGTCTCGGGCAATAAAATTTTATTTTGAGATTCGGGCCATGCACATGGCCTTGAGCCATCATACATGCCCTACAAAAGGAGTATTTTGTCTATAATAAAGTTCTTATGGATTTTTTTTGCACCAATTTTGGTATGATAAACCCTTCTGGGGATCATAATTCAAACCTTGATACAAAAGGTTTTGATTTGAATAATTATTTTAGAACCCAACGTCAAATTTTATTGTGTTAGTGTGTTGGTTAGGTGCATTAGGTGTGTTAGTGCATAGGTTATGGGGTAGTGGGTTAGGATTAGAGGGATAATACTAAGTTAAAGTAACAAAATTGTGTTGCATTTTGCATATATATCTTTGCAAGGGCACCTTGTTGTTTATGACAATGAAAAAAAATAGATCGTCTGGGCTCGTGCAGATTGCCAAAAGATTGCCAAGTTCTGAACCTTCTTCTTTTACTTCTGATTTGCAGTCTATAGGATTTAGTGCAATTTTTTTATTTTTCATATGATTTTGTGCCTCACAGAGATATAACAAACTGAGAGCCAATAACCGAATCTTTCCAAGTACACCATCAATTGCATTTTTTATTTGTCAAATAAGGGAGCAGCTGTATATGCATTTTTTATGAACCTGCATTTTCAGAATCTTTCATATATTTATACTTAGTAATAAGTACTATGCCCTCCTTCCTCTTTTTTGTGTCCTGCTATTGCCTCTAATAAAAACACTGCCAGTAATGCCTATGTTTTGGAGTTGAACACAGAGAAACTTGTTCCCTTCTTGTATTTACCTTCTAAATAAAATAATGTCGAAGATATTAGTGAAGTTGCTTAGATGATATCATTGTACTCACATTTGACGATGTTTATTATATGCTTGCTTTCCACACCAACACTTATATCACTGAGAAACATGTAGATATTAGATGTATTGAATATAATTTCTAACTTAAATCTTTTCTTTCCTCAATAGATTGTAAACCCCATCAACCATAAATGCAATAATCAAAAAAACCTAAATTTTGAGTTACAATGAAAATACATTTTGCAATATATCAATATCTCAGTATAAATAGAACCTTTCATCTATTTATACTTGGTAATAAGTACTACGCCCTCCTTTCTCTTTTTTGTGTCCTGTTATTGCCTCTGATCAAAACACTGCCAATAATGCCTATGTTTTGGAGTTGAACACAGAGAAACGTGTTCCCTTCTTGTATTTACCTTCTAAATAAAATAATGTCGAATATATTAGTGAAGTTGCTTAGATGATATCAGTGTACTCACATTTGACGATGTTTATTATATGCTTGCTTTCCACACCAACACTTATATCACTGAGAAACATGTAGATATTAGATGTATCGATTATAGTTTCTAACTTAAATCTTTTCTTTCCTCAACAGATTGTAAACCCCATCAACCATAAATGCAATAATCAGAAAAACCTAAATTTTGAGTTACAATGAAAATACATTTTGCAATATATCAATATATATGAAAAGAAGGTACAGAAATTAACTATATGTGTATAATTAATTACTTGATATAGCACCAAAAAAATATAGTTAAAAGATAAATTGCATTGAACAGCCCATTAATAGCAAGTAGTTTTCTCCAGCGAAAGAATATAGCAACAAAAAGCAGATTTGAATGGCATTTAACAGCCCTTGAAGAGCAATAATCTCCTTTAGAATAAGTATATAGCAGCAAAACCTAGAAAAGTTACCTAAGGAAACCCAAAAGCTGAAAAAGACATACAACTCTTAAAATCTCTTAATTTGCTTCAAGGCATCACTCCTCACTGAAAATTTTCAGCAACCAAATATCCAACTGAAATAAGTATATGTTTGATTTTAGGGATTGGTCCTTTCCATTCAAAATGTATCCAAGTCTTGACCCCTAAATGTTTAACAAAAAAGGGTTCAAGAAATGGTACAGGGAAACGTAGCAAGATTCTAGAGCATCAGGAGCAAGAGGGAGGGGGTGGGGGGTGATCCCATGCAACATAGATCTAGAAGACCTTTCTGATAAAAATAAGCCATATTCAAGACAGTAGGAATCACCTCACATTCCTTAACATCAATGGGTGTATTTCTCATCATTGTTTCAGAGAAAATTTAGGTGTCTTTGTGTTGCAACATCCTATGGCCACTATGGTTGTAACCTTAGATTCTAGAGCATCAGAAGCTTCAGTGACCAGGGCATCTGTTGAAGTGTTTTATTCCTTTGCTTTTATGTCATGATCAAGTGAAGTGTCCTCCAAAGAAGATGAATTTGCATAAGTCAAAATACTAGGATCTAAATGTGCTCCTTAAATTATAATAACTTTTTTGTCCTTCATATTTCCTTTTCAAAGCTCTGGCCAAACCATCTTGATAATTCGACACACTACCAAATTCTGTGACAAGCTCTTCTGTGGAATTGAATCTCTATCCCAAATAGGGTTTGAATCCAAAAATCAGACCCCATGGATCTGAATCACTATATATTGCTTCAAGGAACACAATTATCATCAAATAATTCCCAACATTGCTTCACTGATGTCTCCATCAAGCGTTCCAGAAATGGTGATTGAAATCATCCTGAATCTGCCTTGATTTGATAAACAAGCCAACAACATGAACTGTCAATTAAGTGTTGTTACCACTCATTATGTCCTTGTTGTCATCATTCTTTGTATGCCAATTCCTCATGTACCGAAGATGAACCAATAAAATCTATACATCAATTCTTGTATGTCATGCTAGGCTTGCATAATAGTGGTAACATTATATTTGTTGTAATGTCTCTTCATGTTTTCTGTTAGAGGCCTGTTACTATCTCCTTACTGTTGTATTTACTGCGCATATAGAGTATGTATTTGGATCAACTTCATCATAACATTCAAGAGCAGCCTCCTTGTAAGAGATGGTACCTCATTAGCAAAGTCTGGACATATACACACAGAGAAACTCTTAAATCTCATCAATCTAAATGAACACCTCATTATACTAGGATCAAAATACTAAGTCAAAATACTAGGATCTAAATGTACTCCCCGAATTATAATAGATTTTTTGTCCTTCATATTGCCTTTTCAAAGCTCAGGCCAAACCATCTTGATAATTCAACACACTACCAAATTCTGCGGAACTGAATCTCTATCCCAAACAGGGTTTGAATCCAAAAAGAGGACCCCATGGATATGAAGTACCTATCTATTGGTTCAGGGACCATAATTATCATCAAATCATTCCCAACATTGCTTCATTGATGTCTCCACCAAGCGTTCCAGAAATGGTGATTTTGAAATCATCCTGAATCTACTTTGATTTGATAAACAAGCCAACATCATGAACTGTAATTAAGATGTTGTTACCACTCATTATGTCCTTTTTGTCATCATTCTTTGTATGCCAGTGCCTCATGTACTGAATATGAACCAATAAAATCTATACATCAATTCATGTATGTCACTCTAGGCTTGCATAACAGTGGTAACATTATATTTGTTGTAATGTCTCTTCATGTTTTGTGTTAGAGGTCTGTTACTGTCTCCTTACTGTTGTATTTACTGCACATATACACTATGTATTTGGATCAACTTCATCAGAACATTCAAGAGCATCCTCCTTGTAAGAGATGGTACCTCATTGGCAAAGTATCTATATATACACATTGAGAAACTCTTAAATCACATCAATCTAAATGAACACCTCAGTAGCAAATACACATTGGTGCAAATTTTGTGTTAACATGTCCATAGTTGGATCAAAATTTATTCTACTCACTCTAGGTGCTATGACAGATAGCAAATAATGTGCCCAGGTTATTGAAGAGATTTTTCATCGTTCACTATCTATTCTACTCACACTAGGTGCTATGTCAGATAGCAAATAATGTGCCCAGCTTATTGAAGAGATTGTTCACCATTCACTATCTAATATGAACCCAGTGGTAGGGGGTATTTTGCTCCACTGCGATATTAACAATAACAAAGAACTCGTGCTTAGCCTTGGTTTGAAAATAGATTCTCATCATAGAATTCAGATGGACTATGGTACCTCTCGTAGTTTGTCATATGTTTTAACCATTTTTGCATATAACCTTGTCAACCATATAAATTCATTAGTGCTGCAAAAAGCTGATGCAGATAAGGGAGGACTAAAAGTAGTATCAATTTGTCCCATTATGTCAACCAATACCAAATATTTTGCATCTATTGTCTTACTGATGCGATTTTGACTATCAATAAGAGCATGACCTCATCTTATTTTTTTATGTTTTCCTCAACATGCTTAGGCCCCTATATTTTAAGGACTCTTGCTTACATATGTGGAATGCTTGAAAACTTATGTGCTAGTCCTTGTTGAAAGGTCATCAACCAAGCACCGTACTCAAGATTTCAGTTTCTAGTCTGTATACTTTAGTTATCCAGATGTTTTGAAACCTTACTAGATCCATTGAAATATCCTACCCACTTTTGATTTTAATATTTTGAGGTCAACCATCAAATTCGATGTGCAGCCTTTTATATCTTTTCAACTCAAGTTGCCAATAGTTTGAATACTGAGAAGATTAGAATGTGAGTTTAACAAACATAACAAAAAATTACGTCTTACATAGAATTGAATATGGGCTGAAAATATTCTTTCCTAACCATGCAATTAGAAGAATCAAATCCTAGCAGGATAAATTTATGTACATATCATAGGATAGACTTCTATGCTTTTGACCATATTTATTATGTCCACAGTTTCTGTCCTTAGATGGTAGCATTACACATCATCAACCCGATACCATTTGTTTACCTCTATTTAGTGTCAAACACAAAGAAGGATTAAATGCTCTTTCTAATGATGATGTATGGGGACTGCTGAGGGCTAGAGGACATGGCTGGATGATTCTAGGAGACATCTAGGAAACATGAGTAGACCCTCTACCAATACTTGATGCCACGGAAAGGAATCTCATGATACGACTCTAGCCCTGGTTGGGTTGTTGACTGAATCTGTGAAGAGAACATTTGTGCCTAGTTTCTTTGGGAAAGACCCAATCAGCTCTGGGATTAGATGCTCTACATGGTCTCACAGAACTAATGTTGGTTTTGCTATCCATCAGAAGATATTCCTATCTCTTAGCACCACCAAGTGCTGAAATAGGGTTGAAAAGGGTGCTAAATTGGTAATCAATCTGATGGGGTGAGACCTGGAAGCAGCCTGCCGGTTCTGTTGTTTGAGAGTCACTGTTTCGCATTGGGATGTTCATTCTTTAGAAGGATGTTTTATTTTGTTTGTTTCCATTATAGTCTCATGTTATGGTTGTCCTTCACTATTTATAGTTGCACACTATTTATTAATTGTTACTGCATGGTTGTGATGGTGCATCTGCTATTAGGGCTCCCACTTACTCTTATACAAGTTGAAAATCCACTTGGACTAATTATGGCACATCCATGACTATGGCTTAGATATATAATATTCTCCATGCTTAAACCCTCTTTCTTCATATTTCTTGACCCCATTACCCTTTGGATCGACTTTGGTTTTGGTCCACCATCCCATTTACTTCATTAATCTAGTGGAGTGCAGAATTCATTAATTCAGTTTGTTCCATCATGAAGCATGTCTATTCTAGAGTTGATGACAAAGTGTTGAAAGCCATTGGAGGTAGCAATTCATCTACTCAAGTTGTTGTATCGCCTCTTGATGATGCATCAATTTCAATGATTGTTGAAATGGGTTTCTCAAGGGAAAGGGTTGAATAAGCCCTTAGAAATGTTCATTCAAACCATGTAGAGATGGAAATGGAATGGTTATTTATTCATCCAAACAAGCCCTAGCAAGAATATGATGAACTTGCTTGAGTGTTAGCTCTGTTATTGGGAAGTACTGAATCTTCAGCTAAGGAAGAGATGGCTACAAGACAAAAGGATATGAACCAAGAATAGGATTTGGTATAAGTTCCTTCTATTGATGAGATATTTTCCACTTACATTAAGTTACTCATTAATGCTAAGGAATCTCTAGCTTTTCCTTTGAAGGACTTGTCTCTAACATCATGCACTCAAAACGATGGTCAAGCAAGAGCCAAAGTTATATTATTTCTTGTAGAACAACTAAAATATTATAATTGGGATCTTGGAAAGGATAATAGCATGTTGTCCCCGCCATCTCATGTTTTGGATCTAATTTTACATCAATACAATACAACTTGTGAAATTGCTGTTGACAATGGTCTTGTTAGCATTTTGTTGGATATCTTGTCTAGTTTTTACCTGGATCCATCAAAAAGTGACAACCTTCCATATTTTAATTATGTGATCCCCATGCTACTAGTTGTTGATAATTTTCTATAGTTGAAGCAAAAATTCGATTCTAATATTATGATATTTAAAAAGTCCAAGAAAAAATATGGTGATGTTGAGAATACTAAGAACTTGGAGTCTAATCATCAAAATCGTACAAAGCACATGTTGGTTGTGCCTGAAGGGTACATAATTACTGAAGAGTAGAAAAAAACTATTAATATAGTCTGCAACTTCATTCAAATGAATCTTTACCTCAACTATTGTACAAGCTCTTCTCCAACTATGTGCAAGGCTAAAAAGGGTGCATGCCATAGAATTTTGTTTCCTTGAAAGAGGTGGATTGGTTTCTTTGCTCATCTTTGCTACTAGTTGCTTATTTTCAAGGTTTAATGGTGTTGCATCAACTATTTTTTGTCATGTTCTTGAGGATCCTCACACGCTTTAGGCAGCTATGGAGTCAGAAATTTGACAAGATATTGTAGCTGCTTTAAATCAAAATATAAGTGGAAGGTTGAGTCCTCATACTTTTATCTCAAACTTATCTTGGTTGAGCTGAAGGTGATTTTTTGTTTGATCCATTTCATGTGATGCCTATAGAAATTTTTTTGGGGAAAATCGACGATAGGGAAGTACTACCTCTATCTATATTCTTGTAGGAAGGACTGATGATTGTGGAATGGCATTTCAACATCCACTTCTCATTAGACCATCTACCCCATTTAGATCAGTTTTTTGTTGAGCGATATGTAATTTTTAAAATTTCTGGTTGTTGTACATTTGCTAGACTATAAATTGTTTTTCTTGGATTCGAACTTTAGAATTCATAGTTTAAGGACATATATAATGTAATGTGTCTATGATTGCAGAGAATGATAGGGTTGTATCAGAGAGTAATATTGAAAGTGCTTCAACTATGTCCCATTTGGATTCTATTTACTGAACACTTCAAAGTGGGTGACCAATAAATCGTTTGAGTAGTTGGGTTGATGATAGTCAGCAACTTAGAGGGATGAGTGCCACTACAATAGAATTAGGAATTGAGGATAATTTTGTTTTTGAGTTGTAGAGGGCTCAACCAGTTGATGACACTTGATCAGATTAGGCCCATTATACCACCATATCACAGGAAAAAGGTGATGCTATTGCCTCACAAGCTGCAGATGTTGGTACTGTAATGATGAAAACTTTACAATAATAGGAAAATGATATACAGAGAACCAAGGAACGTAATCAATCCCATGTTGAAGATAATGCAATCTATCATCCTTTGTAGACCATTAGATACTCAAAGTTGTGTATTGATCCTTTTTACCATTATAGAGGACTATGTAAGGTAGGTTCCCAAATTCTTAAAGGGTTCTAGCTCAATGGAAGAGTGCCTGCCTTACAAGTAAGAGGTTGGTGGTTCGATTCCTCCATGCCCTAATGATATTATAATATTGGTTAAAAACAACTAAATTAGTAAGCAAAAAATAAGAGATAGGTGACCAAATAAAATGACCAAACTCATATATAAAATTACTAAAAAGGACTAAATTAGTGACCAAAACATGAGAGACATGAAACTAGGCATTAAAAAGGATGCAACACATGGCGCTAACGATGAATCCAAACATGGCGTTGATATGGAAGCAAAATAAGACGTTACTTTGGATGTAAAACATGGCACTACATAGGAAGCAAAATATGGTGCAACAATAGAAGAAATATTTGGTGTCATTTTGGTAGCAAAACACGATGCAAAAATGGAAGCAAAAATTGGTGCAAATTTGGAAGCAAAAATTGGCACATGTTTGGAAGTAAAACATGGTGCAAAATGGGATCCTAAAGTGGTAGCAAAAATGGATGCAATATTGGATGTTAACATGGTGCTATTAAGGATGCAAATATGGAGCTAACAGCGGTTTCATTTAAGAATCAAAAGAGGACACTCACTAGGAAGCAAAATAGGACATTATTTAGGAAGCAAACCTCGATGTTGTTTAGGAAGCAAAGTTGGACACTATTCTGGAAGCAAACCTTGATGTTCTTTAGGAAGCAAAGTTGGACGCTATTATGGAAGCAAAAAAAGAGACGTTATTTTGGATGTCATAAAGGATGCTATTTGGGAAGCAAAAAAAGATGTTTTTGAGACGCTTTAAGTTTTGTCCATGACCCGTCCCATTTAGCGTCTAGTTTGGCCACTCAATGTAAAAAAAAAATACACTAAAAAAGGACGCTAATTCCAAGATTTTTTTGTAGTGTATATAGATATAAAATGCCTTGTTCCTGTAGATGATCAATCATATGAGGTAGAATGATGTGTCTCTCATAATTGCCAATCCATGTATCTATACCAATCCTGACCTTCCTACCTTCACCTATACTCCACTACAGCCAATTAGCGGAAAGCTTATATGCATCGAGGATATCTTTCCACATAGTATATATGTTCTTGTTCATGAACCAGTCTTATATATATATGTATGTATGTATGTATGTATGTATGTATGTATGTATGTATGTATGTATGTATGTATGTATGTATGTGTGATAGACCACCTGAGTCCATAGATTCTTCTCAGATGATATACGCCAAACACACTGGCAGAAATTTCTCTAGAAAAAAGAGAGGGATGCTTAAAACCCCATCCCCTAAAATCCGTTGGCAAAGTGATTCTTTCCCAAGCCACCTAGTGGAAAGGATTTTCCAACTTCTGACCATTCCATATGAAATTAAAGAAAATCTTCCTGGTCATATCCAATATTCCAATAGGAACATGGGAAAGAGTAACCCAATAGACATGGATAGCTTTAAGTATAGATTTCATTAGGATCAATCTACCCCCCTTTGGAGAACCAAATGTTACACCATCTTCCTGGTCATATCCAATATTCCAATAGGAACATGGAAAAGAGTAACCCAATAGACATCGATAGATTTAAGTATAGATTTCATTAGGATCAATATAACCCCTCTGGATAACCAGATGTTACACCATAAATTAACCTTCTTCTCAATCCTTTTAACAAGTGTTAT
>LPNX010824165.1:47289-93207 GCA_001517045.1 Pseudotsuga menziesii | reverse complement strand
CCCCAAGCCATAGGAATTTCTCTCCGTAACAACAAGCCAGTACCAATCACTTTTTACCATAGTCATTAGGTTTGATAATGTAGACTAGATATTTAATACCCTATTCTATATTAATAGTATTGAAATTAAATTGAGTATTGATCCACTATTCCCTCTCCTAAATTATATTCATAAAAGAAATCGAAGACTTAGCTTTGTTAACTGTCATACCTATAGCATTTGTGAGCATCTCATGCATCTTTTTAATCTTTATAATGTCTCTTCTAGTGCCATCTGTGAAGATGAGAATATCATCAATGAATAGGAGACGAGATATTCTAATGTTCCCATAAATGTTGATTCCTTTATAAGATTCATTATCTGGAGTTTATAGATATATTTACAGAGACCATCAACTATAAGAATAAACAGTAGAGGTGTTAATGGACAACCTTGACGTAGGCCCCTATCTGGTCTAAAAATTCTTGATGGAGATGCATTTATCATAACAGCATAGGACACGGTCTGAACACATGACATCATCCAATTGATCATAGGAAGTTGAAATCCAATTTGAAGCAAACCCAATCGAAGATAGGTCCAACTTACCTGATCATAGGCCTGTTTGAGATCAAATTTGATTACAGCTGCTAGAAAATTTCTATTTTTTTGTGGAGTGGAGAACCTCTTTTGCTATATCTTTAACATCATGAACCTATCTCCCCTATAAAAAGGAAAATTGCTCTTTTGATATCACATTTGATAAAATACCTCTAATTCTTCTTTCTATAACCTTTGTTGTAATCTTGTAGATGTAATTACACAATGATATCAACCTATATTCATAAAATGAATTACCCTTGTATTTTTCGGGGATTAAAGCAATAAACATGGATTCGAAAACTACCAATATCCTACTTTTGATTCTTGATTATTCAATAACCACAAGAATGTCTTGTTTAAATAATTCCAGAAAACCCATCAAAAACTCCATTGGACACCCATCAGGGCCGGGGATTTTATCGTTCTGCATAGAACTGATGCTAGCTTTCAGTTCCTCTATCTCAATAGGGGATTACAAATCCACATTTTGTTCCTCTGAAACAAGTGTTGGAAAACAGGATGACAAGCTCATCATTTGAAAGATGGAGTTATACTGGGATTCAGAGTAAACCTTTTTGAAATGTTTAACACTTAAGTCATCTAGTTCTTGAAATCCAACATGTTCTACCCCTTCTTCATCTTAAAGTTTCCATATGGAATTACTATTTTTCCTATGCTAAATATAGTTGTGAAAATATTTAGAGTTATTGTCACCCAACTACATCCATGTGGCTCTACTCTGTAATCTAGATGATGCTTCCCTATAAAAAAAGGAATTGTTTTTTTTTGCTTTTCCAATGAAAAAGAAACTACTTCTTATCTTCTGTAGCATATCCCTTGGGATGGCTGAGATAGAAGTCTTCAAGGGCATCTTCAATTATTTTTGTTTGCTTGGCTTGCTTGTTTCTTTTCTAAGCAATCCATGGAATGGCCAATCCTTTAAGCTTCTTTAGATTATTATTAAATTGTATCATTGTTAATTTAGGTCTACTGGGCTCATAAGGGATCCATGTCCTCTCAATGATGTCTCTAAACTCATTGTCTTTTAGCTACCTTACATCAAATTTAAAAGGACTAGGATGTCTTCCCATCCTTTTCTTACAAAAATAAGAATAGGGTAATGGTTGTAATCGCCTGTAATCCCTATCCATTGTCGAATATGAGATACAGATATGAGTGAGCCTTCATTAACAATAAATATATCTAGTATTTTAGGCGATGTAAGGCTCTCTTGATCTCATATTTCTCCCAAGTAGGCAACATCTATGTGGAGGGAATGTCTAGTAAGGAGTGCTGAGTAAATTTTCTATGAAAATATTCATCGAGGGGATATCTTTGGGCTTGAATCCACAAAATTTCTAGCACTCCCTAAGTAAAATTTAAGTCCCCCCCCCCTAATTAATTTATACATAGATAAGAAACTAGAATCTAAAAATATGTCCCAAAATTCCGTTATGTGAAGGTAAGGCCCATATACATTGATAAAGGAATAAGCCATACCGAGCTCTCTAGAAAATAATACAGTGCCCAGACTAGAATGAAAAGCTCAACTATTGGTGCATAGAAAATCATTAGAAATCCATCCAATTATTATATCCCCTGATCTACCAATAGCAACAACAACAACAAATTCCCATCTTGGAAGTAGTGTTTTAAGATAATCCATAATCACATCACCAAAAGCATCTAAATATTCTTGTAACATAACAACCTGAGGGTGATAAAGGCCAGCTAACCTTTTCAGGGCAAGTTTTTTGGAGGGGGTCTCCATCCCCGCTAATTAAGGGAGAGAAATAACATTAAGTAACCATGTCAGAAGGTGTACTTGCGCTAAGCGCCCCTCTCAAACACATATTCCTACCTGCACTAATATCCAATAAATCTTGTGAACATGCTGAATCCATTATAGATCTTCTTCCCCTCAACCTGGGGGATGTATTAGATAGGTCTTTGATAGGACCTAATTCAAATCCCCTAATCTTCTTACTCCCTAAGAATGTTCTAAGATTATAACCCACTAAGTTCACGAGGAGTAGAATAGAGGAATCCATACCCTTTCAATTCCTTTTGTCATTGTCAACACCAAAGTAGATAGGCTCCTTTTTCGATCCCATGTCCACTAATGTAGAGTCTCCCAACTGGCAACCACTAGTGGATATCAAGGAGAGGGAAGTATGTTAGAGTTTCTAATTTAATTCAAATTGATTAGTATATTTGTTTGAAAGAATAACAAGCACAACAAGATACAAAACATACACAAGACACAAATATTTTCCTCGGGGAATCCATAAAGGAGAAAATAATGCAAACTTCCTTAGAATAGTTTTGTCACTAATACAATATCACAAGATGGAAAAACCCAAGAATAAGAAGTCTTATGCAACTATCTCTCCTTCTCCTCTTTCTATCCCAATGCGAACTTGAGAGTGAGTGAGAGTGTATCTAAATGAGGGAAGGTACCTCCCTATTTACACACATCAAGTGACTGACATAAAACCTAAATGGGCCGACCTCCTGACCTAGCAGGGCCGACTTCTCCTAGGGAGACTCAAAAATACATTTTATTATATTTATCCCGGGGACTACTGCCCCGACTTATAATGGAGGTTTTACGTCAATGACCAAACATAATAATGACATCCCGGACAAAGGAAAAACATCTCCGATGTGGGTATAATGAAATACAATAATAATGTATAACATAATATCTTCTGAAGTTGCATTTATAACAACACTCCCTCTTAAATAGGAAGGTATTCTCTCACCACAGTCATTAACACTTCTGGACACGTCATCATCAATGGATCATCATCATAGCTACTACTATAGTAATCATCTTGCTGATCATTGATTAGTGACATCTATCTGTCACAATAAGTTTCTACATAGCCAACCCCATTTCATGTTGGTTGTAGTCCTAGCCCGAATCTGGGTCTTCATCGTATCCACGAGCAAGTCATCATGTAGGTACAACTCAGAACATTGCCATAGCAATCACCTGCATCTCCTACTGTCATCTCGTCGTATCCATATCATCTCATCNTATATATATATATATATATATATATATATATATATATATATATATATCAATATTAATTATTAATATTGATATATATTAATATTGACATATATTAATATTAATAAATAGAAATGATTAATCAATTAATTAGAAGAAGAAAAAGGGTAAAGAGATGTACCCTTTCATTTGAAAAGGCACAATAAGGCTTATATAAAACCCTACCAATGTAATTGTAAATCATCATTATTCATCTTCAATATTTATTTCATAGTTTCAATATGGAGTTATTTTCCTATGTTGATTATTCACTTGAGTAATCCTTGAGAATATATGAATACGGATTAACATTGGTATCAAAGCGAATTTGATTCTAGCTTGTGGCCAAAATTGTCAAGGCTTCCTTGAATTTAGGATCTTGACCTCACAGTGGCTTATAGCCATCCAGTTTCAAATTTTCTCTGGTAAAAATTGGTTTTTGACCAAAAAGTGGCCTTGGTCATTTGAATTTCATTGAAGAAGGATTAATTCCACTCCAAATATGAAGCAGAGACCAAGAGGGAAAAAGGAAGAAGTAAAAAAACAAAAAACAAAAAGAATTATTTGCAAGAGAAAGAAAAAAAAAGGGGGAAAGTTAAAGAATATAATTCATAAAACCACACATGGTTTTATGAAATAACCCATGGTTTTACTTACGATATTTAAATCATAAACAGGTTTTATAAAGTATGCTTTGATGACAAAGCATCATGAACCTCAAGGAAATTATATATATATATATATATAAACATTAAATATCAATATTAATTATTGATATTTAATGTTTATATATTTATATATATATAACAAAAACGGTTAGATGTATCTTAAAAAAAAGAGAAAAGAGAATGAGAATTACAATAGCAGACTTATGGTTTGTGTCCATTGAACGTCAAGAACCATAAGGTCATGCTCTTCTAATTTTGAGTGAAGCTTTTTCTGGACTTCCCATATCTAAGATGGTTATAGATCATTACTAAAATCACAAGAGTAAGAGACAAAGGATCTTTAGCTGTCCTAAACCCGAACACATTCAGCCCAAGAGGTTCTTCAATGGTTGAAATACAAAACTGAATCAAATTCAAGGGACCCAACAATGTTCTGAAGTATTCCCATTGCTGATCATGCAACCGTAGTTAAGCTTGGCTCCTAGGTTTTCCATTTGATCTGCATATATATTGTTTTCTCGAAGAACATGTAGAAAGTTTACAGCATTAAATTCATTGATGAGGCTGTTGAAAATATGGTGCACCTTACTGGAGGGACTTTTGTAGTTTTTGACTCGCTTCCTAACCTCTTTGATGACTAATAATGAATCCCCTAACACTGCTAGTTCTTTGATTCCCAAATCGATAGCAGTTTCCAGTCCTTTTAGTAGGGCTAGCCACTCTGCATAGTTGTTGGTGTTCCTTCCAATGCCCCAAGAAAATTCAATCTGCTTGTTTCCTCTTGGATCAAAAATTACCCCACCCACACCTGACAATCCCAGATTCCCTTTGGAGGCTTCGTAAAAAAATAAAGTGTGACAGTCCAGATTTGTCCACCATTTATTGAAAGATTCCAGGTTCTTTCGAATCTGCCATCTTGTATGGTTGGGTTTTTTCACATCTGCTGGTGAAGACTTGCATTGGGTGATGAGATATCTGGTCCAATTTTTCTCCTTGTAGTTCAAAGGTTCCAACTGTAAATGTCTCAATCCGTTGAAGAGAAGAGCTTCAGCCCAAAGTGCTTTTGCAGAGGAAGAAACTTTACCCGGAGAGGATTCAGATTTTCAAATATTCCTTTGTTTCTCGCTATCCATATCTTCCAACAGATATATTTTGGAAGCGCTAGCCAAGCTCTTGTGAAATCTGGTTTTTTACACAAGGAGCCTTGGTAATAGTCTTTCCAGTATGCAAAAAAATCTTTCCATGTAGTGCAGAGGATGAAATTAAATTTTAGCTCTTTGATTGCCGAACACCAGACCTCATTTGCAAAGGAGCAGTCCAGGAAAAGATGTTTCTGCGTTTCTTCAGCATTTTTGCACATGATGCACCGTGATGGACCTTCAAATCCCTTCTTTCTTAAATTTTCTACTGTAAGAATTTTCTGGTGAACTAACAGCCAACAAAAAAAAAAAATTTGGGAGTCCATCCTTGTTCCATACATTTTTCCAGATGTTCTCTTTTCTGTTATCATTTTTAATTGCGTTATAGCCTGCTTTATCTTTGTAATTTCATGTTTCTCCCCAGCTTCTAGCATCTTTAACATTGGATTGGATCGGCAGAGAGCCTTGTAAGAGCGATTGCAGGTGATTGAAGTCCATTTTCAACTGTTCTGGTGTTTCCAATGACCTCCATCTAGCCCATCTCCCAGTTCTATGCCAACTCGATAGATCACTAATCGAATTGATTCCTTTCGTGTCCATCCAATTTTTTAAATCAGTAAATTTGCCATGTTGTTGGGCAATATCCACGATGTCCTCCCACAATCGAATTTCTCTTCCATTGCATGTTATCCATCGAAGCTTATCATGGATGATGTGTGTTGAGCTTTTATACAAATTCCAAATTGGGGACACGTTTGGATTGAGAGGAATGTGGTCCAAGCATCTGGCTCTACTCCCACTGAGATATTTCTTTTTTAAAGCATCCTTCCACCAGGATCTTTTCCCAGTAATCATTTTCCAAATGATTTTTGCACCTATCGATGTGTTCATAGCTGCTATGTATTTGACACCAGCTCCTCCATTTTCTTTTTTCCCGTAGAGCTTATCCCAGCTGATGAGATGGGGCTTCCTGGAGTCATTGTGATTTCCTCCCTGCCATAAAAATTGTCTAAGATCTTTCTCGATCTCTTTGATAATCGAATTAGGGGCTAAGGAGATGGAGCAGATGAATACTAGAAACACAGCCAACACAACATTGATAAGAATCAGTCTGCCTACTGGATTGAGCCACATGACTCCCAGTGCCTGTATTTTATTCTTAATTTTTTGCACCAATTCCTTCCAATCTGCTTTTTCTTGACTCCTCTGTGAATTGGTATTCCCAAGTATCTGAAGGAATTCCAATTTGTGGTGGCTTCATATCCCAGCTTCCTACCTATCATGGCCATGGTTCTGGCAAGGCAGTTCCAGCCGTAGATCTTAGTTTTGGCAGCATTTACTTTCCCATCAGAAGCCTTGAGAAAAGTGGATATGACCTCTTTAAATCTTTCAGCTATTATGACAGAGGCTCCTCCAAGAAAAATAGTGTCATCTGCAAATTGAGAGTGATTAGCATTTTTAACTCCTCTGGCAATTTTTAACCCTTTGAGTTCACTGTTTTTTTGCAGGGCCAGCAACTTCTTGCTCATAGATTCAGCTACAATGAGGTATAAGAAGGGAGATAGAGGACAGCCTTGGCGGAGTTCTTGTGAGGCTTGTAAGAAGCCTATTGGTCTACCACTGACAAGTGGAGCAATCCAAGGCCTGCCTACACAAGCTTTGATCCATATGCAGAAGTTTTTTGAGAATCCCAATTTGTGCATGATTTCAAACAAAAAGAAATGATTAACCCTGTCAAAGGCATTAGCCATATCTAGCTTGGTGGACATTTCTTGTTGCTTGCGCTCTATGCTTGAGTGGTTGGACTCTTGGACTATGATTATGTTGTCCATGATCTGCTTTCCAGCTATGAATCCTCCCTGTGTTTCCAAAATAATCTTTGCCATGATCTTTTTCATTCTTACAGCAAGGATTTTAGAGAGGATTTTGTAGGAGGTGTTGCACAGTGAGATTGGACTGAATCTTTCAATAGAGAGAGGATTTTTTTCTTTTGGGATCAAGGCCAGGAAGGTGGAGTTGGTGGATCCTCCAAATTTCTCTTTTTTTCTGGTCCAATTTAACATTTTCCTTAGATCTTCTTTTATGATGTCCCAAGCAGCTTGGTAAAAATTGATAGTGAATCCATCAGGTCCTGGGGATTTGTCAGGTTGAAGGTTCCAAATAGCTTCGATGATCTCATTTTCAGTTATGGGTTTTTTCATTTCCTTATTCTCTTCTTCTGTGATGTTGGGATGAATGCCTGAAAGAAGATCCATTTGGGAGAAAGGGTCCGTCTCACCACTGTCTGAGTAGAGCTGGTTGAAATGTTGATGAGCCAGATTCTTGATACTGTCTTGCCCAGAGATTGTTTGATTATTGTTTTCTTTTAGCTCATTAATGAAGTTGTAGCTCTTTTTGATCTTGGTTTGTTTATGGAAGTAGCTGGTATTTTTGTCCCCTCCCTTTAGCCAAAGTTGACGAGATTTAATTCTTAGAGATTCTTCTTCGTTTCTAGCGGCTTTGAGGATTTCACTGTTTAGGGTCTTCTCATGAGTTAAGATTTCATGAGTGATCTCCTCTTTTTCCATTTTTGTGTGAAGGATAGCCAAGTCTGATTGAAGGTTTGTTTTTAATTTGGAAGGTTCAGAATAGTAGGTTGCTGTCCATTTTTACAAGGAAGAACGGACAGACTGGAGCTAAGATTCCCAAATAAAGCTGGGGGATCTAGAATAGGATTGATCCCAGGCTATACTAATAAGTTATAAGGTTTTGGCATTATTTAACCAGAGAGGGTTGAACTTGAAGGGAATAGGCCCCAGGTTGGTAGGAGTGGAGAAGGAGAGGGAGATGGGTTTATGGTATGAGGTGGCTGAGGAAATGATGCGAGAAATGGGAAGAAAATCCTTTTGCAGGAAGGAGGTACTTACCAGGAAAAGGTCTAATCTTGCTGCGATATTCCCTGGTCTGGTTCGCTTATTGCTCCATGTGAATCTCCCATTTTTAGGCATGGGATCTATCAGGTCAAACTCTGCTGCCAGATCTTCGAGCTTTTCGCCAAAAGGATCTCTAACGATCGAGCCTCCTTTTTTTTCCGAGCTTGATTTTGGTGTGTTGAAATCTCCAGCAATGATGACATCTTTCCCCTACAAATCCATTTTTAGAGATATTAAAGAGTCCTAGAAGTCTATTTTTTCTCTATAGTGGGTTGGTCCATATACATTGCAAATATAAGTCATTTCCTGATTGCTTTTGTTTTGCACTTCTACTACAAGCCAAAGGGTATTTTATTTTGTTGATTTGATGATGAATTTATCTACTTTGCATAAGGTTGTTATTCCTCCTGAAACCCCTCTAGAGTTGATAGCTTTCCCAGCGCTGTGTTTCCAGAAGAGAGAGGATCTGTTCAAAACCTCGTCTTCTGGCATCTTTGTCTCTTGGATTAGCAAAAAGCCTAGTTTTTCCGTGTTTATAATATTTTTAAGTTTTTCTACCTTGACTGATCCTCCCAGGCCTCTACAATTGCAAGAGACTATATTCATTATTTCTTTTATGAGTGAGATCCTGCTCGGGATCTAAAATATTTGACTCCAGAGGATTTAGCATTCTGGAGCAGCCCGGTTTCTTCTATGCTGAGTTGTCTTCCTAGCTCTAGTTCTTTTTCTGCCTCTTGTTCTTGTTGTTGCCTTTGAGATTTTCTTCCGCTCATGGCTTGGGATGGACCTAGCCCTATCGTTTCCTGTGACTCTTGAGATGTTGATTGACACGCGGATGCATGCTTTGGGTTGATCCTGTTGTGCTTAACCATTTCTGCCCATGTACCTCTGGGGGAGAGCAATCTTTCCTCAACTTTCCCCAAGGTCTCCTCTTCTTCTGATTTCCTGGTGCTGTCTTCTTCTTCTGCCACCATGTCTACCTAGTTTCTTCCTGGAAGGTTAGTTCTGTTTGTTTCCTTTTCTGAGACCTCCTCTTTCACTATTGGGGATACCATTGTCGGGGTTTGAGTCATGCTACTTTCTATTATGTCTTCCCTATTGTTGTTTTCTAGATTGGGGATTTCCCATTCTTCAACTTGAAGGGCATCAAAAGGATTGTTGGTGAGAGGTTCTTTGCTTTTGGTAGGTAGCTCCTGATTTTTTTCTTGCCCTTTTCCAGTGTTGCTGCTGGAAGTGAGGTTTGTTTTTTTTCCTTTTTTGCTTGGTGCCAACCTTCTTCCGAGTTTTTTTCCCCTTCTTCCTCAGGTGACTTATGGTAGTTTTTTACGAAATGTCTGTATTCGTGGCATTTCCTACATTTGAATGGTAGTTGTTCATAATCTACCTTCTGATAGAATTCCCATCCATCCATGAGTAGATCAACTCCCAGTGGCAGCCCTTTCTCTAGATCTACCTCTACACAGATCCTGGCACATGCAAATAGAGGTGCTTTTGGTTCGGCTTTGTTGATGTATCTGCCTAGAGAGTTCCCGATCGATTGGAGGGCTTCATCATTCCAGCAGTGGAGAGGTAGATGAGGCAAACGAACCCAGACCTACACCGCTGAGGTGACATCCTTTTCTAGGTCAAAGGATAGGGTCCATCAGTTGAGGTATAGCCCTTGGGGGCCCATGAAGTACGGTCCACTTCGGAAGATTAGATCTATGTCTTCCTTGTTTTCGAACAGAAATGTATAAAAACCTTTTCCACAGAAGCAATGTTGTAAACCCCCATTGATGAGTGGCATCTAGTTTTTGGAGATCTATCTCTCTATGGATTTCGGTGATGGCCATATCCCAGAGAATTGTCCTATTAACCCTTGCTTGTTTAGAGCTAAAGCTTTCATTCTTGAAGCTGCCGACATGATTTGGACTTTTGGTACTGCTACTCGCTTCACAAAGTTTGAGATTGAGGGATTTGTCATCGGGGGGGTCGGAATGGAGACCACCAATGCTTGGAAAGCTTGATCCAGCTTGGAGCATGGGTCTTCTGGAGGTGGATCTAGAGGTCGAGAGGCCATATTACCGGATGATATTGCCTGCTCAGATCACGTGCAGGCCTTGGACCTTGAAGGGGCAGGCCACGGCCCTTGAAGGATCACGCCGCTCCCAATTTCCTATAATAATATTTTAATATTAATCATTAATAATTTATTAATAGAAATGATTAAATAATTAATAATTTATTAATAGAAATGATTGATTAATTAATTAGACAAAAAGTAAAGAGATGTAACATTTCATTCGAAAAGACACAATAAGGCTTATATAGAGCCCTACTAATGTAATTGTAAATCATTATCATTCATCTTCAATATTTATTTCATATTTTCAATATGAAGTTATTTTCCATTGGTTGATTATCCACTTGAGTAATCCTTGAGAATATCTGGATACAGATATTACAAACCATCTACATTCTACTAGCATGGGAGTATTGCCAAGAGCACCCTAGGTGCATTACCTATGTCTTCCACCATTACCATAGCCTAGGACCACCCCAAGTGCATTACGTCTCTCAAAGGTCAACCCGCGTTCTACTAGCATAGGAGCATGTCAGGGACACCCTAGGTGCATTATGTCCCAAGGACCACCCGTGCCTACCACCATGTGATAATCGCCTAGGCGCACAACAAGTGTCTTCGTGACTGGTGGACTTCTCCTCATCTCCAACATAGGAGCACCCCAAGTGCATTAAGTCCCAAGGACCACCTACATCTACCATTATGCGAGATCTTACTCTAGTGCATCTACGTCTATCTCTCATCATCTCCAGCATAGGAGCACGCAAGGAGCACCCCATGTGCATTATGTCCCAAGGACCACCTGCGTCTTCCACCATGCGAGAACTCGTCACTAGTGCATATGTGTCTTTCGGTCTTTCATTATTTCCAACATATGAGCATGCCAGGATCACCCCAGGTGCATTACTTCCCAAGGACCACCTGCATCTTCCACAATGTGAGTACTCATCACTCCCTCTTTTTAGGGACCTCAATCTGGATGACACCAAGTCTTTCTCTGAAGTATTTGAACTTCACTCTAGCTAATGGCTTGGTCAACACGTTGGCTATCTGCTCGTTTGTTGCTACATATTGGAGCTTCACTACTCCTCTCTGCACAATATCCTGGATATAATCATACTTGATCTCAATATTCTTTAACTTTTCATGGAACATCGGGTTCTCCGACAACTTCACGCAACTCTGGTTGTCACAAAATATATAAGTTGCCTCTAACTCGAGATCAAACAAATCAAACATTAGCTTCTGAATCCATACTACCTTGCAACTAGCTGAAAATACAGCAACATACTGTGCTTTTGTTGTACTCAGGGCCATGCATGACTGCTTCCTATTAAACCAAGATCTCATGTCGGATCCCAAACTGAAGTAGCATCCCGAAGAGATCTTCCTATTAGTGGCATTGCTTACCCAATCCAAATCAACATAACCGTGCAGGTTAATCTTCTAGTTCGCTTCGTACTTGAGCCCATACTCAACTGTACCCTTTAGGTACCTCAATGCATCCTTTACAACAATCAGGTGAACATGTCTTGGATCCGTTAGGAACTGACTTAGGGTTCATAGCAAAGCATATGTTTGGCCTTGTGTCCATTAGGTACATCAACGAACCAATCATCTGTCGATACATCGTGGCATCAACTGACTCTGATGAAGCATCACACAGTACCTTCAAGTTCGATGCCATAGGTGTGGCCATCGCCTTGCAGTCCAACATTATGAATCTCTTTAGAATCTCTACGACATACTTTCCTTGACCAAGGAAGATCCTGTCTATACTCTGCCACACCTCCATGCCTAAGAAGTAATGCATCATCCTTAGGTCTTTCATCTCGAACTCGGCAGAAATCCTCCTCTTTGCATCTGCAATGAGTTCATTCTCACCTGTCATAAATAGGTCATCGACATATATCAGGAGTATCACTAGTCTTCAGCATTTAACCTTGAAGTAAAGGTTGGGATCTTCTTTACTCTTGGTAAAGCCTAAGCTCATCAACTAGTTATCCATCCTATTGTACCATGTCCTGGGTTCCTTCCAATCCATACAAGGCTTTCTTTAACTCACACACATGAGTTTGTCTGTCATGTGTCTCAAACTCCAATGGTTGCTCCACGTACACTTCCTATTCAACTACACCATTCAAGAATGTTGTCTTGATGTCCGTTTGGTGTACCTTTCATTTCATTATTGCAGCCAACGCAAGTATAGATCTAATGGAAGTGTATCTTGCTACGGGTGCAAATATCTCCTTGTAGTCTATGCCTTCTTTCTGGGAGAAGCCACATGCCACAAATATTGGCTTGTATTTTTCAATGCTACCATCTACATCATGTGTGATCTTGTATATCCACTTTGATGTCACAACAGACTTCCCTTCTGATCTTGAAACTATCTCCCATACATCATTCTTCGTAATCAACTCATACTCCTCAATCATGACATCCTTCCATTCTATCTTTTCAGTTGCATCTTCGTAGTTGGAAGGTTCCTTCTCAATGATGTCATATAATAAGGCCACATAATTATTGTATGGTCTATGTTTGTTTCTTTCTCTGTGCATCCCCTCTAGAGAGCCATACGTCTCTGCATCTTGTATTAGTTCTCGTGCCCATGTTGGTCTTCTTTTGTGGGAGTTCTTCTCACGAAGTGGTTCTACAAGTTCTTGTGGTTATGTCATGTCGTGGTCTTCATGGTCTTCTAGAGTTGATTCTTCTATTGTCGTGTCTCGAACTCTGGTTTCTTTAGGTTCTTCAATTTTTTTAGTAGGTAGTTTTCTTGACCTAGAGTATGTCGAGTCTTCACTTAATGCTACATCTCTATTGATGTCAATCTTCTTGAATCCTGGAAAGTATATTCGGTAGTCCTCTAAAGTGTCATTGTATCCTACAAATATTCCCTTCCTTCCTGAAGGATCTAGCTTGATCCTCTTTTCCTTTGGGATGTGTATGTACACTAGGCAGCCAAATATCCTGAGATGGATGACTTCTGGTTTCTCACCTGAGAAACCCTCTTTGAGAGTATTGTTGTCTATTACTTAGTGAGGTGTACGGTTTTGTACATACATAGTTGTCCCTGTTGCTTCTTCCCATAAGTGCATTGAAAGATCCAGGTCATGTAGCATTGCTTTTGTTGCTTCCATTATTGTTATGTTCTTTCATTCTGCAACACCATTCTATTGAGGGTTGTTGGGAGTGCACAATTCCCTCTTAATCCCAGATTCTCTACAAAGTTCCTTGAATTCTTTCGAGGTGAATTCTCCGCCATTATATGACCATAGAGTCTTGATCTTCCTCGTTGTGTGATTTTCAACCAAGGCTTTGAATTCCTTGAACTTGTTGAATACCTCATTTTTACCTTTTAAGAAATATATCTGAGTCCTATGGGAGAAGTCATCTATAAAGGAAACATAATATACATACCCGCTTTGTGAGATAGAAGACATGGAGCCGTATACATCTAAGTGTATTATCTCCAATGTCCCTTTTGATTTGCTTTTGTTGTTGGGAAACACATTCTTTACATTTTTTCTTTGCACACATCCCTTGCAAACTCCTTCATGTTTTGTCTGGATTTCTGGAAGTCTTGGAACTGCTTTGCTTGCAATAGGTAGTGCCCTATAGTGTACATGTGCAAGCCTTCTATGTCATAGTTCACTTGGTTCTATGGAGTCATGAACTAATGCTTGTTCAAGTGGTCCCTTCAACTTGTGCAAGCCTCCCTCTTGCTCTCAAATTACTATTGCGTCACCTATTGTCTTTCCTTTTGGCCACATTAGGACTTAGCCCTCAACAAATGCAACCCTTATTCCTTTTGGATCTAGTGTAGACATGGAGATAAGATTCTTCTTCAGTCCTAAAACATATAGTACATCTTTCATCTTCAAGGATTTGTTGGAGTCTAGGTTTTAGGAAGCTTCTCCACTTCCTTTTATGGGGTATTGATAGTCATCCCCAAGTTTCACCTTGTGAGGTGATTCGTGCTCATATAAATCGATGACTGGTTCTTTGCATCCGGATATGTGATTGGATACCCCCAATATCTACAATCCAACCATTGCTTCCATGTGTGATAGTTCCCTTGAGTGCAGATATTAACCCATTGTTGGCCGCTTTTCCCTTCTTGCATGACCCAGGTCCTGCGTAGCCTGCCGATCCAACAACTACCTGAGATACCGGCCTGATAGGGTAAGCCCCATCAACAACACCTGTGAAGCACGTGCAGTCTCACCCAAGATATCTCATAGAAGGGTAACCGTCAGAACCAAGTTTCTGCAATTATCGGGGAAGTATAGTCCCTTGGTTCACAACCAAGGGCTCAACAAACGCAGCAAGGTGACCAAACAGAGGAGTCGGATCTGCGTGACTGAGCACAATAGTATGTCATTGCATGCAGCTTGGTCTTCCTCTCTTCCTCACAACTGGCACAACTAGTGCGGCGCATTTGACTCAGGTCTATCAGCTCTAGGACTCGTGATAGGGTTCATAACAAGACGTAACCAAAATGACGATGCACCATTATACAACGTTAATTCAACACAATGTTCCTTACATCCATCCATTAATTGCAAGAAATAACAAGAACTGAACCATGCTAATATTATGTAGGCAATAACTACTAATCAGTCACATAAACATTCACCACATCAATCATTCCATTAAACACAAGAAATAACGTGGAAACCCATCTAGGAAAAACCACCAAGCTGCTCTTCATCTGGCATGAGAAAGGATATAGCACCTTGCAGTCTGCAGGATGCAGACTGATCTAGAGATATGTCTTTAAGCTTAGACTCATTGTTCTCATGCTCTCTGTCTTATTTCTCCTAATCTACTGCTACTATCTACATATCTGCACACAGCCTGGATCGACTCTTCTCGCATTTGCACCACTCTAGTAGAGCTTCTTTTCCTCCCATTATTCTAATTACCCTTGCTTAGACCTTCCCTCTGCAACTGTATATAGTTCTCACCTATCCACGTATTCTGTAATTGCGACTAACAAAATCCAACCCTCTACCCATTGTATCCTTCCTATTTATACTAATTTACATGGCCACTATTGGGTCGACTGCTTACAGGCAGTCTATTAACTGTCACCATGAGCCACCCCTACGATTACAGCTGTGGTGATCATGACTTGACACGAGGCACTATCAGCCTGAGTTACAAATATCTTCTTGTACGTGCATAGCTGCAGGCTTACGCCATCTTATATGGCCATGATATGGATCCCGTATCTATCACTTTTCGGTTGTTTCCCCTTTTGCGTGCGTACGCGTTTGCCTTTCCTTTATTGCGCACTCCTCATCCTGCCTTCGCAGTCCCTTTTCATCCTTTGCGCTCTTCCTTGGCTTCCATCGCGCACGCATGCACATCTTTCTTGGCTGCGGGTGTGAAGTTACTTCTTATGCCCCTTTTCCAGGCCAACAGGCCCCCAACACTCGCCTGTGGCTCATCCCGAGCCACTAAGCAAGGGATAGGTGAGTAGCCCGATTTGCGTGTGACCTTTTGGAACAAAATTAATGTTTTTTTTTAATTCAATGTCTTGTGCTATCTGCTCAATTAAGTCTATACTCCAAGCTTCCTTTGCATCTCGTTGGGCCTTTTTGATGGTGCCTCTGCTGCTCGGCGTAATGTTCCTATGGGTCCTTATTTATGGTGTGATCACCCTCTTTTGTTTCTTCATGGAGCTCCTCTGGGGTCTCTATTGCAGCTATATCTTTTCTTGGAGCTAGGATGCATTGCCAATGGTTTGCTGGAACTAGACCAGGATAGGCGTAATTCTTTCTATCTCTTGGTAAGCTTCTTCTGCCTACTGCTCGAGTTCATGCACTGTGCTGCCTCTTGGGTGCTCTGATGAGGTACTGGCCAGTGCATGAGTGAACTCCTAGATGCGCTACTAAACTGGCTAAATTAACTTTGTTATTCTTTCATCCTCGGCCTGTTGTTCAACTATTTCCTTATTGCGGCTGGTTTCATGGTCTCGTAGGGTTCTGGCCTTATCAAGGAGCTCCTTAAGCTCCGTGCTGCGGGCAATTTTTTATTTCATTGGTAACTTCTTAATCTCAGCTTTGAGTGTCAAGATCTGTAAATCCGCTTTCCTTGCTTGCTTGGCAAGTTGTTCAGCGACAGCGTCATCTATGAGGTGTTCCCATGCTGTAGCAATTGTCTCGACTTCCTCTATACAGACAGTCTCGGCTTCTCGTAGCCGAGCAACCGCTTGGGTTGCTGATTGTTTCCTTTGGTGCAGTACGTCTAGGGGTGTGCCAGGCTGTGGGTTGAGTTTGATTTCTTGGATCTCTGCCTGGAGGTCTGCGACTAGCTTGGATAAGCATGTCAATTGATGCACTGGTTTGACCTCATACTCTTCTTCCTGGCCGAAGAGTTGGACTGCTGCTTCATTTATAGCTTACTCTAGCAGGGTCTGCCTTTCTGCTTGGGCTGCCAACTCTGCATGTTGGCGATTGATAAGTTGCTTCCGCGCCCTTGCTTTTCTAGTTGCCTCAGTTTCCTAAGAAGCAACTGTAGCTTCGCGAATTCTAATTTATGTTACTGCGGCATGCTGAATAGTGTAGATCTCCGGCAAGGTTAACTTAGAAAAAATTAAAATCAATGTGTCCAAGTTATGGAGGCTTGCCTCATTTACCTCACCTTTCTTAGATAATGCGTTGGAAGGCATTTCTATTGTTAGGGGCAGAAGCATTATTGGTGCCGCCAAGGACTCTGCTTGGGTGGTAGCATATGTTCTAGCCTGCACGGTGTCCCGCACTTTAGTGATAGTCCACGCAAGTTAGTTCACTTTGGTGGTGATGGCTGCTATCCAATTGGATTGTCTGGATACAAGCTTGCCCAAATTTTTCTCTGTAACCTCGGCGAGAGCATCACGGAGAAGAGTCAAGTCTTCCTCTGGTATATCCCTGCGATGGGTCCTGTCAATCCTCTGTCACTTCTTGTCTAGGAGGCTTAATGAATCCTCATTCTCGTATTCGTCCATGGGCTGCTTGCCTCTCCTTTTCCTGGCTTGGTCATCGCTCAAAGCGTCGCTCGTAATAGGATCATTATGGATGCCCTAAGGCTGATCTTGGGTATTTTCAGCTTCATGTTCTTGGGAGCTATCTGCAAGCTCCTGCATATTGGAATTGGTATGAAGTAGGGTTGGATTTTCTAGGTACCCCTCATGTGGCTCTATCTGCTGCTCCAATGGTGTCTCATACTAAGTAAGCCATTCCACAGGCCAATCCTGAATTTGTTGCTCAATATCAGCATCCCTGAGGATGAAAAATGTTGGAAATGCTTGCTTGCTGGGGTCCCCGCGGGGGTGCAAGATGATGTTATGTGGCGCTTCCTAGAATTGAATGAACATGTATTTTGCAACCACTATAGGCGTTAGCCAGCATTGTGCACGCACAATTTGTCGGAGCCTTTCCCCTTGTAGGAAGAAGATAATTCTGGCATTAGTCTTGCGCTTGTTGTCCTTATGGTCCCAGAGGTTTTGATATGGTCTGCCTTGAAATTCCTCAGGAATCTCCATGTGCTGACAGTCCGGTGACGGAGCCCATATTGCAAAATAAATTAAAATTAAGAGCCAAGAGAAGTGAAACTTAGTTGCAGGCTTCTCTTGTGCGTCTCACGCATTATCCAACAGATTGTTCAGGAGGAACTGGGACCAGTTATGGTGGACACCCTGGGCACATTTCTCTACAAGTTCTACTGCTGCGGTTATACACTCAGTGGGCCTCATCTTGCATAAGACCTTACTACACAAAATCTGTGTTCCTGCATGTACTGCATCATCCTCAATAGAGCTCATGAGGAAGCCCTTTCCGCCGCAGACAAGTTGATACTTAGTCTTCATACCAGCTATATCGATCTTTTCGCGGTCATTATGCAAGTATACGGTTGGGTTGAGTCCCTTCTGTGGCAGTCCTGTAATGTCCAATATCAGGTCAACTATGACCTCTTATGGCTTGTCTAGCCAAAGGTAGCCACCATGGAAGAAGACGAGTAGTTGTTTGACATACATTCCTATTGGTCCAGAACAGCCAAAGTGGGACATAAGAAGCAGATTTAATAACCCGAATTGTTCCAGTCCCCACGCATATTCCTTTACAGAGAGATCATATGTATCTTTTATTTCCATGAACTGAGCTTTAGAAATGTCGAGCTTCTGAGTATCATAGTCTTCAAACTTTAGTACCTGTAGCCTGGGAATGATGGAGTCCTGGGGTTCTATTCCAACCTGTGGTTTAGGGATGCCCTCTGGAATGATGGGTTCTTCTAGCAGTTCTAGAATGATCATTGTTACTTGCTCGGCACCGGGCTTCCTGGGTGATATATAGGGCGGCAACAAGTTCTTCTCTTCTTCTGTGCATTCTGCATTTGGTGATACGGGCCGAACCAAGTTGGGTCGACAAAGTTTGGGTAATTATGTTATTGGGCTAGATGGACTTGGTTGGGTGTCATTCAAGGATTGCATAGTTACAAGTACCTGGGCTCCCGGTGGTCACACCAGCGGCTGGGGTGCAGTTAGCTATGTAAGCTGGCTCCCTGCTGGGGATGGATGCGGTTGATTGAGCAATGGGTTTTTCACAATCCACAGCCTTGATGCTACTTTCGACTTTGCATGTGCTTTCTTCATCTTCTAGAGCGATTATATTGGTTCTCAAGTCCTGCTGTATTATTTGCAATAAGCAAAGTCTTCAGCCGGTAGAGGTAATTGCTAAATATAGTTGATGAGCCTCGACATGGACCAAGGGGTGTGAATGACCGTCTGACAGAGCGAATGGGCTTATCCTTTACATGCGTGAACTTCATTACTCTCATGTCAAGGCAGTTAAGGGTGCTTTGCCCGGTGTGATCCTAAAAGATCGTCATCCTTCTCCTCGGAGTTACTGCTTTAATGCTGCTTGATTCATTTAATAGCGCCAAATCCTTTCTGAATTTCCCTTACTTGTATCGACTGTAAGTGCTTGCTAGCTGTCTTCTCGTTCTATCACTTTCTTCCAACTGTCACTTCTATCATTTTTTTATTTTTTTTATGGGGCTGAGCCACCCTCATCGTGATAGGGTTTCAACCAGCTACTGTTGATCATGCCTGTGACTGGGGTGCCATCCAGCTTATGTAGTTTTACTGCACCTGCCTCAGTAATGTGCATTACTACATATGGACCTAACCAGTGCATTTTGAGCTTACTGGGATGTTTAAGAAATTTACTATCATACATCATAACAAGTCCACCGACCTGGAACTGCTTTGTTGTGATGTGGTGGTCATGCTAAGATTTATGTCGTTGCTTCTCCACATTTTGATGAAAACTAATGATAAATCGTTCTTTCTCCATTTAGATTAACTGGGTCAACCTTTCTTCTACAGCACCCGTATCCGTCATCTATGTTATCACAACAATTCGCAGGCTTGGGACAAGGTATTCCATGGGTAATACGGCTTCTTGTCCATAGACTAATTGGAAGGGGGTGTATCTAGTTAGTCGTTTACAGGTTGTTCTATAAGCCCATAATACCGCGGAGACCTTTTGGTCCCAATCATCTCTGCGCACATTGCATATTTTGGTCAGCGCGTTCTCCAGTACCTTGTTGAATGCTTCGACAATTCCATTTGCTTGGGGATGATAGGTTGTCGTTTTCTTGTGTTGGATTTGAAATTATGTGGTCAGTTCAATAATTAGCTTATTTACAAAATGCGTACCTTGGTCACTGATGAGGATTTTGGGGCAACCAAATCTTGTGACGACATTTTCAAAGAGGAATTGGGTCGTAGTTGCAGTAGTATAATCTTTGACAGGCATGGCCTCTGCCCATCTGGTTAAGTAATCGGTAGCAGTGATGATATAACACGCACCAGTTCACTTCCCTGGTGGGATGATAGGGCCAACAAAAACCACCACCCATTTATCAAATGCCTGTAGTGTAATTTGTGGCGCAAGTGGCATTTTGTCACGTTGTGATGGTTTCCCTGTTCGTTGGCACTTGTCACAATTATGAAAGTATTTTCTTGTATCCATATGTACTGTTGGCCACCAGAGTCCAGCTTGCAAAATCTTGTGCACCGTTGCTTTCCCAGCATAATGTCCTCTTGAGACACCCGTATGTGCTTCCGCCATTACCGATTTTCTTTCATGCTCAAAGACACATCTTTGCAATATTTCATCTGGTCCCAACTTGTAGAGTTGTCTTGCTATTAGCGTGTAATCTGCGGCCTTAACAACTAGTTTCTTCTTTTTCCATATTGAATAGTCTTCAGGTGCATAGCTGGTATTAAGTAAGTGTATAATCACATCAAATTCTTTGTCAACAACATCTATAGCAAATAGTTGCGCATCTGGCAAGTTATCTTCTAGGCTAGTGGGTTCCTCACCACTTTCAATTCGCGATAAGTGGCCAGGTCCAACGTTTAGTCGTCCTAGTTTAATAATGAATTCAAAGTCAAATTATTGAAATAGGAGGAGCCACCGATAGATTTCCCCCCCCAACACTGACTTATTCACCAGATATTTTAGTGCAGAATGATCAGTGAACATTTTGAAGTGTCCACCCAGCAGATAATGTCTAAATTTTTGTGGTGCATAGACCATTGCAAGTCCTTCTCTTTCAGTTGCGGTATAAATTATCTTCGTCGTTGATAGTTTCCTACTAGCAAATGCAATCGGGTGGTCAATTACGCCATACCCTGGTTGGGTTAACACTATGCCTAGCGCAATTGATGAGGCATTGACATGTACGTGGAATTATTTTTTCCAATCTGGAAATATTAATATTGGTGCAGTAGCCATCTTACTTTTTAGTTTATCCAGACTTTCTTGACAGCTGTCATTCCATTCAAACTTGACATCTTTCTTTAACAATTTTTCCATTGGGGCAGTTATCTCTGCATACCCTCTTATGAATTTCCAATAATACCCAGTGTGTCCCAATGTAGACCTAAGTTGCGTAACTGATGTGGGTGGAGCCAAGTCCAGAATAATTGCCACCTTTGCAGGGTCGACCAATATTCCATCATGGCATACTACATGGCCAAGCAGTACTTCGAAAGGTGCACAAAAGATACATTTCCTCAGGTTCAGCGCAATTTGATACTGGCGGCACCTCTCCAACATCATGCGCAAATTTTCAATATGGCCCCTTACCAGACCAAAGACCGTCCAGTCATCAAAGTATACTTCAAGAAACTTATGAATGAAATATTTAAAAGCAGATACTACTATTCTAGAAAAAATAGTAGGGGCATTTTTAAGGCCTAATGGCATTACCGTGTATTGGTAGCATCCCCATTCCGTTACAAAGGTTGTCTGGTGGCGATCTTCTTGCGCAATCCGGACCTGATGGTATCCCGAGAACCCATCTATGAACGAGTACATTTCCTGTCCACCAATACTTTCCAAAACCTCATCGATGAAGGGCATAGGGAATGGGTCATGCAAGCAAGCATCATTCACTTTTCTCAGGTCGACACAGATTCTGACTTCACCTATTACCTTTTTGTCTTAGACGACTATGGGGCTTATCCACTCGGATTCTTCAACTGGCTCAATAATTCCTGCTTCCAACATGCGATCCAGTTCTGCTTTTACCTTCTCCTTATATCATGGGTTTAATATGTATGGTCGTTGCCTTACTGGCCTTGCATCGGGTTTTAGTGGAATTTTCATTACCCCCAAATAACCTAGTATTCCCTTCATCTCCCTGAATTTTGTCGGGAACAAGTCCCGAAATTCATGTAATAGATCGATAATTTTGGCTATTATTTCTTCATCCCAGTAGTCTCCAATGTTTGCAAATTTTGGGCTCTCCTCTGATCCAATGTTAACCTTTTTAATCTTTAGCGGTTTAATGAACTGTTCACTAGAAATGTCGCTTCCTTCGACTTCGCGCAATCCTTCCAATTCGAGGATTTTGATGTTGGTTGGATCATCATTCGGGTCCCCAAAGATATTATAGCACGCCATCCAAGGTTGAACTATCACACAAAATTGGTGGGAATGCACATCACAAGTTTGAAAATACACAATCTCCAGCGGGATCTCAGCAAATATTTTGTCCTTAATAGTCTTCAGCGCAATATCAACTGTAGGTTGTTCATCCACAAACTGGAATGTGTAAGTAAATTTCTGCGCAACTTCCTCCCATTCCCTCATCTCCTGACACAGCCCCATAGATGCATACCAACCTCGAGGTGTCGTCTCAAGAGTTGGATGAAGTGATGAACCCATTCCTGGTGAGGATAGTTCGAAAATGTTGTAGAACAGTGTTCCAAGTGCTTGACAGGATTGGATAACCCCGTATATCTTTGGGTGACAGTTGTAGTTTCTTCCCCAAATCTTACTTCTAGCAGCCTTGTGCATTATGGCCATTCAGTTATGGTGCTTTTATGTGTACCCCACCATCACAGGGACGTAGCTTTTAATGCAAAGTCCAATGCAGACAATCGTTGTGGCTATGTTACCAGCTCTTCAAATTCATTCAAAAATGTTGTCAAATTAGTCAATCCTTCATACGTGGGTAGCGGTCACGACTGAGTTTCTACTCATCTAACAGCCTTAGTTATCCTGGCACAATTTTTGATGATATTTCATGTAATTGGTTCTTCCATTTCTCCAATGCCTCGCTTGAGTCTAATATACATGAACTTCCACCTTTCCAACTTAAGTTATCATCTGCAGTAGGATTAATGTAATCTTCCCGAAGGGTGGTTATATTGTAAATAGTGTCTAGGTGGTCATCATTCCCTTCGTTGAACACAACTTCAACGTACCTTGGTCCTTCCAGTGGGTCAAGAGGTGCAACGACCCACATCTCATCATCCTCAAATGATATGATCCTTCTTTTGATGTTAATCATTGCTTGGTTTTCTATTGCCCAATCAATCCCAAGCAGTGCAGGACATGGTGTAGTGTCGTCTATTATATCTATAACTTCAAAGTCCACGAAAGTGCGTAATCCTTCCAGGTCCACTTGAACTTGACCTAGACTACCCACATGAATGACCTTTGCTTGATTCGCAAGCCTCAATTGGATTGGAGACCACTCTAAAGGTGGTTCACCCATTATTTCCCATGTCTAGCGTGTTAAAATATTGACGTCAGATCCCAGATCGAGGATGATGTAGTCCATATCATTATCACCAATTTGCGCGGTCATTCTGAGTTCGCATCCTATCTTGAGTCTGGTCTTGATACTGTTAACCTTCTTCGGCAGAGGGCCTTCTCCTGGGAGTGCTTCGACAAGGGCCTCTAGTTCTGGAAGCGCTTCCTTATCCTTGATTAGCATTAGAGAACTTGACAAGAAAGGTTTAATTTTACTAACCTTTTCTGCAGTTTTGTTCGTACTTTGTTGTTCCAATATCTTCTAAAATTTTTCAGGCATATCTTTCACTCGACTCGAGGTAGACAGTTGTTCTGTGCCAATGAACTCTGGACACACATCCATGAATATACGCTTTGGTTCTTGAACGTCAATTGGTACTTTCTTCTTTGCAGCAGGTCGCACCTGGGGTTGTGCATGCGTTGCAGGATCTGTCTGCATGGCTTGGTTTGCTACTGTCATGGCACCTCCCCTTGTGACCACTACCACGTTGGGTTCTCGTGGTTCAGCGACTATCATTTGGATATTACTATTGGCATTTGGATTGGGAGCCTTCGACACATGATTGGGTGCAGGGTTCGGTACCAGGTTTGGTGCAGGATTAGGTACAGGGTTTGGTACTAGGTTGGCTGGTCCAAGCGTCCTAGCTTGCCATCGAGCAATGAGATGTGGGCATTGCTCCACATTATGAACCTGTCTAAAGTATGAGAAAGTCCTTGCAGGTTTTAGACAGTCCCTAGCATAATGCCTCGGTACTCCACAATTGTAGCATACGACTTGCCCTCTTCCTCAGCCAAATCCTCCTCTGCGGCCCCTGGAATTGCTACCCCCCCCCCTTTGAGGTGGTTGTAACAGGTATTGTGGTTGCTGGTACTGTTGATGATACAAGTTATACGGGCCCCTATCTTGAAACCGAGGTGCCATCTAAAACTGCTGTAAAGATGGGATTTGTTGTGCAACTTGGAACAAAGGAGAAGCCTGGAACTGAGGGGGGTTCTGTTCAAACTTTACTTGCTCCTTTGTCTTCACTAAATATGCATTTACTGTTTTCTCCCTCATGAGTTGGTAGGCCCTACAATCCTTTTCATCATGTCCTATAGATTTACAAAATTTACAATAAAGACTAACGGGTTTACATATCGTCTTATGCATAAACACACAATCGATGTCCTGATGTCCTCTTGTTTGACATATATTACACCAAGGTAGTCCTTGGATATCTAAAGAGCTCAGCCCACTGGATGAGACGTAGTTCATATATGCAGGACATTCATATTTGGTGTGTCCATTGGTTCGGCAATGGGTACACCAGAGGTCCTCGTGGCCCCCTCCTGCCCTCTTCATATCTTGGAGTTGGATAGTCAGATTGGCCAACTGGGACTAAATTTGCACCATCCCTGCAGCATCGTCCCCTATGGGCGAAGCCTCTAACTTCATGGCTAACTCCAATGCATCCATATGTGTTGCGATCTTCTGCTGCATAAGCGACCCTCTTATATGTGGTAGCAGTGCAGCAATAAACCACTCTTTATGTTGTACACCCGACATTTGGAAGCTGATCTTAGCCATCATTGTTTTAAACCGCTGGTCGAAGTCCCATGCTGTTTCTGCTGGAGCCTGCTTAATTTCTTTGATTTTGGTAATACATTGGGACTCTGATTTGGGTTTTCTGAACTCTAAGATCATTGTAGCTCGGATTTCCTCGAGGGGCTTCTGTGGTGATCCGACTGGGATGGCACAAAACTTCATGAACCAATCTAGGGCATGACCCTCTAAGGTCGTAATCATCTGTCCCTTCTTTATATCAGCATTGTGCACTAAGTGCACCATCCAGATAGCTTCACACAAAAACCAATGTTGTTTTATGTCTTCTGTTCCATCCCCAATAAAAGTGGGTAGTCGAAAATATGTTCCCGCCATTATGGAGGCGCTGAGATTGTTCACTAAGTTCCATGAATCTACAGGATTTACGGGGACCATTGGTGGGCCTCCTTGCGCACCATTCTCACCACTAGAGCTACTAATGCTCAAAAGGGGTTCACGTGGGGGACTCCCAATTCTTTCTCTAAGGAATCTCTATGGACTACTATAGTCATGTTCTATTCCAGGTAATTCTGCAGACCCTCCCAATTCTGCTCTCTTAGAAACTGGGCTATATTCCTCTTCTTCATCATAGGATCCCTCATCTAGGTATGACTCACATCCATATGCACCCTCCCTGGGAAAACTATAGGCCCTCCTATCTCCGGTTACTTTTCTCCTCTCTCCTGATCGAAACCTCCTTCCACTTCTCAAGAACCCAGTGTCCAATTCCTCCTCACAGCTCCCTGGGAACATTTCTCCTGGCTACCTTCCATATTCCTTCTAGTTTCTATCCAACATATTTGCCCCCAAACTATACGATTCAAGTACTACGGCCTTCTCTCGTGTAACCATCGTTAGTTCAGTATCCATCCAATCTTCTATCTCTCCCCTTCGTCAAGTACCACATTGTTTCCCCGATTCAATCAAAAGGGTCCCGGCAAAGGAACCATTTGTTGGCCACTTTTCCCTTCCCGCAAGACCCAGGTTCTACGCAGCTTGCCAATCCAACAATTACCCGAGATACTAGCCTAATAGGGCAAGCCCCATCGACAACACCTACGAAGCAGGTGTTGTCTCACTCGAGATATATCATAGATGGGTAACCGTCGGAACCAAGTTTCTGTGATTGTCGGGGAAGTATAGTCCTTTGGTTCGTAACCAAGGGCTCAATGAAGGCAGTAGGGTGACCGAACAAAGGAGTCATATCTGCGCGACTGAGCACAACAGTATGCCATCACGTGCGACTTGGTCTTTCGCTCTTTCTCACAGCTGGCGCAAATGGTGTGGCGTAGCTGACTCAGGTCTATCGGCTCTAGGACTCACGATAGGGTTCATAACAAGACGTAACCAGAATGACGATGCACAGTTAGACATCGTTAATTCAACACAATGTTCCTTACATCCATCCATTAATTGCAAGAAATAACAAGAACTGAACCATGTTAATATTATGTAGGCAATAACTACTAATCAGTCACATAAACATTCACCACATCAATCATTCCATTGAACACAAGAAATAACGTGGAAACCCATTTGGGAAAAACCACCAAGGTGCTCTTCATCTGGCATGAGAAAGGATATATCACCTTGCAGTTTGCAGGATGCAGACTGGTCTAGAGATATGTCTTTAAGCTCAGACTCATGGTTGCTCTCTGTCTTATTTCTCCTAATCTAATGCTACTATCTATAGATCCGCACACAGCCTGGATCGACTCTCCTCGCATCTGCACCACTCTAGCAGAGCCTCTTTTCCTCCCATTATTCTAATTACCCTTGCTTAGACCTTCCCTCTATAACTGTATACAGTTCTTGCCTATCCATGTATTCTGTAATTGCAACTAACAAAATCCAACCCTCTACCCATTGTATCCTTCCTATTTATGTTAATTTACATGACCACTACTGGGTCGACTGCTTACAGGTAGTCTGTTAACTGTCACCATCAGCCACCCCTCTGATTATAGCTGTGGCGATCATGACTTGACACGAGCCACTATCGGCCTGACTTACAAATATCTTCTCGTATGTGTGTAGCTGCAGGCTTACGTCGTCTTATATGGCCATGATCTGGATCCCGTATCTATCACTTTCCAGTCGTTTCCCCTTTTGCATGCGTCCGTGCTTGCCTTTCCTTTGTTGTGCACTCCCTGTCCTGCCTTCGCGGGCTCTTTTCATCCTTTGTGCTCTTCCTTGGCTTCCATCACGCGTGTGCACATCTTTCTTGGCTGTGTGCATGAAGTTACTTTTTATGCCCCTTTTCCGGGCCAACACACATATTCTTCATCACTTGAAGAATCAACTCTTTCTTCTCTTATTATTTTCCTTTATAGCTCATCATCTTCAACAGTGTGAGCATGATGTCTTTTCTTGTTGGACTTATTGTTGAAGGAGCAGTTGTTTATGGGACAATCTCTAAAGTAGTGTATCTTTTCATCACATGCGCAGCATCTGACACTGGATAGATCTCTTCTAGTTTTCCTTTGACTTTTTTGATGATGGTCCTCCTTCTTTTTGTGATTTCTTCTGGTGTGAACTATGAGAGCTTGATCTTCAGTTGCTTCCATCTTTTCTTCTCTTGTTATGACTCGAGCTTCTTCTTGTGTGCATTATTCCCAAAGTCTGTTGAAAGTGACCAGCTTCTTCTTGGCATATACTCTTTGAATGAATGAATCTGAATATCTCGAGAGACCATTCAAGGTGTTCATAACAATTTCTCCTTCTTCGACCTTCTGTTCAATCGCTTTGAGTTGCTCCTTGATTTGGGAAACCCTTGTGAAGTATGATTGCATGGTCTCTGAATTTTGTATCTTCACATTCTTGAGATGGTTCCTTAATGCCATCTTTTGAATGATGTTCTTTCCTTTGAATAACTTCATCAAAGCATTGAACACTTCCTTAGGTGTCTTCAAGGATGACACATGATGAATGAGATGATATTTAATATATTCTGTAATGATTCTCTTTGCATTGACCAAGTTCTTCTTGTGTATATCCTTAGCTTCATTTCCCTCTAGAGCTAGAACTTCGTCACTAATATACTTGTCCAAATCATTTTCTTCAAGGATCAAGGAGATCCTATACTTCCATGCTCAGAAGTTGTCAGCTCCCCCAATCTCATCATCAATATGGGTGTGGTGAGTCATTTTGAAATGAGAACCTGAAATGGAAATAACAGAGCTTTAGATCTTACCAATTTGAGATGCCCAACATGGTTCTGAAGCTGGCTAATCTAGGGTTCCATAGAGAAACCCTAATTTTCCAAACTTGGAATCTTGGAATTCTTTCTGAATAGAAAGATGTGCCTCCTTGAGGTGAGTTGTTCAGTGAGGTCCTTTTCCCAATTCAGTGGAGGAAAAATAAAAAATTCTGATGCACTAGTTTCTCCCGACACTTGTGTCTGGGTCAAAAATGAAACTTCTTCAAATTTGATTATGCTTCCTCCAAAAGATGCACCCTCCTAGGGCGAGTTAGCCTAGCCTTATTTTCTTGATGATCAGTGGAGAGAAGACCTTGAACTAGGAAGCCCTAGTTTCTCGCTGCTACATAATGCCTTCTTTTTTAGAAGCTCTGATGCCGTGTTAGAGTTTCTACTTTAATTCAAATTGATTAGGATCTTTATATGAAATAATAACAAGCACAACAAGATACACAAGATACACAAGACACAAATATTTTCCTCGAGGAAACCATAAAGGAGAAAACCCCGCAAACTTCCTTAGAATAGTTCAATCACTAATACAATTACACAAGATGGAAAAACCGAAAAATAATAAGTCTTATGCAGCTCTCTCTCTTTCTCATCTAGCGAAATTGTCCTCTCTCTCTCTCTCCTAATGTGAACTTGATAGTGAGTGAGTGTGTGTCTAAATGAAGGAGGGCACCTCCATATTTATACACATCAAGTGAGTGACCTAAAACCTAACTGGGTTGGCCTCCTGACCTAGCAGGCATGACTTCTCCTAAGTAGACTCAAAAATACATTTTATTAGACTCAGAGCTTTACCTCAATGACCAAACATAATAATCACATCCTGAACAGAGGAAAAACATTTCTGGCGGGGGTACAATGAAATACAATAATACTATATAACAAAATATCTTCTGAAATTACATTTACAACAACAAAGTATTCATAGATGTAGTATGATTCGAAGACCCCAAAGAAATAGGAGTCATATGTCCAAGAGACCCAAGAGAAATAGGAGGGTCTAATAGGGAAAAGGACAGGCTTCTAAAACATAAAAACTATGGATAAACTGACTGGAAGACTAAGGGATGGTGGTGTACTAAACAAGAGCCATGAGAATCCTTCAAAAAAAACCCATCCAAGAAAGAGGTCCCAAATTGATCACTAAAGAGCAAAAAAACCCTGATGAAAAATCAAGGTCGGATGAAGGAAGATAAGGAATGATTTTCCTAATAAATTTGTGATCATCCCAGAGAGGGGTGGGCTCAATAAGCTTAAACAAAGGATGGGACCCTAACTCCTTATCCCAAAAGGAGCACAAAAAACATGTAATGAAATCACCTAGACTACAAAAAGCACTATCACCTTCTCTATCATAATCAAGAGTGATATGGTGCTTACTCGATAGCAGAGGAGTCGAATCCAAGGATGGAGGCGACTCATCATCCCTTTGTCCATCTATTAGCACAAAAAATTACCCAATGACCTTGAAAAAGATAAGTTCAACATATCTTGAATTTGGGGGTGGTTTTAATTGGGTTGATAGGAGAAAAATAGGGGAGGAGATTATTAAAGCCTCATAAGGTTTGGAATAATCCAAATACAAGATGTAATGGACTAGAAATACATCATTAATTCAAGGGTTTAGATATGTAAATCAAATATGACTACCCATGTAAATAGAGTGCACATGTGATCATATAAACAACCAGTGGTATACTTATATATTCATAAGGTATGATCCCAACAAAATAGTGTTAAGATTTGGAATATCACATGAAGAACAGAACAATGGTTTCGGGCAACATACATTTAAAAGTATAAATGCCATTCGATCTAAGACACAATTGGCTAATGCACTGCAAAATCACTTTTGTATTCAAATGAAGGATTAGCAACAAAATGTTAGTGTAGCATTTCAATTTACAATCTAAAGGTCCTTAAACATGCATATATTACTGCATTAAAACTTATCTTTACATAAGCTTAGCAACCTCTTGAGGATTTCAAAATTTGGAACCCTGCTTCATTTTGAGAGGAAGAGCTCCATGCCTTTGCCATTCCCATTATTAAATTTATAGAGATTACAATATAGGAGCTTATATAAGTATTATTTGGAAAAATATTAACAATAAACTAGATGTATAAATAAGCAATGATCTCTTGTAGGAAATCTGGAGCAGTTAAAATCAAATTCCCTCAAATCAAATACTTGGATTTGTTTCAGTGATGATTGGGCATTTGAAACCGACCATAGGCATTTTCTAGAAAATTTCATCTTGAATAGACCCGATTTTCTCCCAAACCGCTGCAAAATTTTGGAAACAACTTGTCATTGAGCTAAATCACCCCATTTCTTAAATGGGTTTTTAATCTCTTTGAAAGGTTGAAATCTGTTCACAAAATTAGGTACCTAGAAAATGACGACAATTGTTTTTTAATTCCTTATTGTGTTTAATGGCCATATAAAGGTTTCCCTTTACACCACATTATTTGAATCCTTGACAAGTGTTGTTGTAAGTCAAAATTTGTTGTAGTGAATCAATGTTGTATCAAATAAACCCTTTCTATCGAACCATGTAACATTTAGTAGTACTACTTTTATGAAATTTGCACATTTCGATACCAAATCATGAAACCTTCACAAGATTGAGATTGAGACGAGAAAAAAGTAGGAAAAAAATGCAATAAAAGTGGCAGAGGTTTTAAAATTTTGATATGGTAGATCCTGGTACTAACATTGGCTCCAATTGGGGATAACACTTTCTTATGAGGTGCTAAGAACCACATACTAGTTCTAAAACCATTTCATCCCAAAAACATGTTTTTTTTTAATAGAAACTATAAAAGGTTTGATATTAAATAGGCTGTGCACAACCATACATTACATAAAAACGATCTCTGAGAGTTCTTGCTGTTCAAAAAAGGAGAAAACAAAACTGGGCCAAAAGGATGACCATAGAACGCCACACAGAGTTTTTACATAGCTTCTAAGGACTGAGGTAGTATATACCCTAATAAATTGTTGATTAAGGAACAAACAAAAAACATAAAATGTAAAAACCATTAAAGGTTGCCTGGGTGCTTCATTGGCTGAACAACCGATTCCTCCTCCATATGATGAGCTGTTGATGCGGGATTTTCGTTTGCCTGACTTCCTTGGTTCATGTTTACCAAATGTTGGAGGTCTTCTTGAATTCTGTCCACCTTGCCCATGATTTCTTTGAGATTCATCTCTGTATCAACGATCCTTGAGTCGTGGTTGCTTATTTGATAAGAGGTGTAACTAACCACCTCCCCCATATTCTTTACTTCTTGGGCAATTTCCTTGTTGTCCATAATGCCAATAGCATCATTTCATACAAACGCCTAAGATTTTTCTTCAAGTCTGCAAGTCCGGCGTTTTCATTTGCTTAGTCCATTCTGCCTTGTCTAGGATTAGGAATGGCAAGAGCTAATCTGGAGAAATTACAATGGAGATCCCTTACTACACCTTCAGGCTCTTGAGCCTGCTCACCACAAGAGAAACCACCAAGAACAGAGCTGAGAGTGCTAAATTCCTATAGGAGAGAGTCACGTTCTTTCTTGCTTCGACGGGAGAGAGTACCGACCGCTCCTTCCTTCCACCCAGAGCAATTACAGCCAAAAATCGAATTGTTGCCTGCTATGAAAGACTGACCATCAACGGGAATATTGAGCCCAACACCAGAGTTCAAATGCCATAGAGGACTGTCGGCTTGGGGAGAGCAATAGCAAGTAAAGAAAGCGGCTAGAGCCAACCTTTCCTTGACAAAAACCCTGGTAAGAGGCAAAGACTCCCACGGAATCCCCTGAAATATGCCCTCGTCTACACCTGAAATGATATCTAGCAGAGTCCTCTCCGGAGAAAACTCAGAGCGAGAGGAGAGCACACCATTACCAAATGGAGCTTGGGGGTGAGGAAAACTTCGGGAGGAAGACATAATGAAGAGATTGAAGAGACCTGGAGCGTGTGAGCTGCAGGAGCATTTACGCCGAGGGAGATGGTTCATAAAAGCGCTTAGGATCAAGGAGAGGCCTGTGAGGAGTGGAAACCATGTGGCAACGAGGAGGAGAGCTAACGGATGACGCGTTAAAGCCTTAGAGCCTTCACAGAGATCCATGAGAATGGGTTTAATGCAACGAAATTCAAGTATTTTATCCCACAAGTTCATTAGGGAATGGATTTGGGGTGTATTTCTAAACCATTAAGGCAATAGTGACCTTGCGGTAGGGAGGCCCCTTCATTAGCCAAGGCATCAGCTGCAGCATTATTTGTATGAAGGATGTGGTAGAATTCATAGTGTTTATAGGGGTAGAATTCATAGGGGTGATTTTATCATACAGTCGTCGACACTTTATAGAGCCGGTGGTGTATCCATTGAGCATTTTATATATGACATGTCTTAAGTCTCCAAATATCGCTATCCTGGAGAGATCTGTGTTAGCTATAATTTCCATTCCCTGTAGGAGAGCCAACCACTCAGCCTCGTTGTTGGTCCTATGGCCAAGACCCCAAGCAAAGGTTTCTTCAATTTGTCCTCCGGGATCCAAAAGGTCATCCCTAAAACATGTTACTCTACAACTTATTATGCTTTAGATATGGAACCAACCACACTGAAACACCAATCCACAAAGCGAGATGCTTCTGCAAGTTGAAGAAGACTAGAAACCAACAACTTGGCTACAAACAATCCATCTGCCACAAAATTAAACTAGAAATTTAAAAACTATGTGCACCAATGTCTCCATTGGGCTATGGAGTCATTATTATTGATCTATTGCACTCCAAACTATACTGAAAACCAAACTACTGAAAATGAACTTCAAACCATATGAAATGCATGTAGATTTATATACACTACCTGCTCTAATCAGCTTGATCATCTTAGCTCATGTGAAATAAAACTTCCAATGGTACCAAGTAAGCAAAATATCATCTTGTTTTCATTCAAATGAAAGAAAGCAAAAATCTTGTAGCAGAAATTTAATAAGTGGCTTATATTTACTATTGTGGTTTTATTGCAAGCTAAATATTACAAAATTTAAGACTCCTTAAAGAAATGAATCCATGTAAATGACTACTAGGTCTTTGAAAGAAAGGAAACATTCCTTTTGTTCAATAGTAAATTCCTCTTTTTTTATTGAAGAATGTTAATAACAGGTTCGCCAATTGTTAGAAAGAGTTGGTCCATATTTGCTATAAAAAACATTGGTGGTTGATCTTGCAAATCATCTTCTTTACTCCCTTCTTTATTATTGACCACAAAACCTGCTCTGCAAACTGTAACGAGTCAGATAATGCAAACCCAAACTGTAGCTTATTTTGCTCCATACCAATGTTCTTCTTCCATTGGATTATGGAGTCAAGCTTATTTTATTCTAGCGCACACCCAAAACAAACTATAAACTGAGCTTCAAACTAAAACTATTTTATTCATGTTAAAAAAGGTGAGCGCATTTATGTACATATTAAACTCAACCATTTAACTACTAGATCATGGAACATGAAATATCTAGTACAACCAATCAAGCAACCAAACTACTAATTGATTTTTTCTTCCATCTTTGGATGTAAACAAGATAGAAAAAATTGAATAGTATAATAGGCAATGATTTAAGAGTTCAAACTTACACCTTAAAATTTGTGTCCTTATAAAAGGCAAAGGATAAAATTTATGACTCCGATCTGATTGCAAATAAATAGCCACTAAATCTTGTAAAGAATGACAAGCCTTCATCTAGTTCAAGAGACAAGCTTGTTGCTCCAATTACATAAACTACTTTGCTCCTATATCGATCTTCTCCTACTCTGATTCTAGAAATGGAATATGGAAGGGTTTCCAACTGCTCCCATTTCTCTTGAAAACTTGAATAAAGATCTACTCCTAGAAATCAGTCTCTAATACTTCATAGACAATGGATCTAATGCCCTCATGAAGATGTTCGTTAAAATGCTTCACAATATGTACTTATGAGTCTAAGAATTCAAAATCATCATCATATTCATGATAAATTGGAGAGATTTGATTAATATCTAATGATAATGTTGAAGCTTTCAGTTCTTCTTTATTATCAATATGATCTTCATGATGATAACCATTACAACTAAAATTGTAGGAGCATTTTGAAAGCATTCAAATTTGTTCGGATTATTAATCCTCCCTTGTCCAACACCTTAGCTTATTTATCAGTTTCCTAGATTAGGATGTCAATATCACTTTCATTCGTGTATGGAGATATTATCTGCGTCCTACTAGCCACTTGATGTGCCCTCATGCATCAATCTAGGAGCTCCAAAGACCAATCCCTATATTTTAGGAGCCCACTGAGTTACGTAAGTTCCACCTTCAGTTCACCTTAGTCAGTGTTGAGTCATGCTCCAATGGGCCACATTAAGTTGACTCTTAGTTAGGCAAGCACCTCCCTTGCATGATTTTAGGAGATATGCACCTTTGCTCACCTACCATGGACAGTTAACTAACTATTAGTTGTTTCAGTTGTCCGTAGTTACGTTAGTGAGTCTTTAGTGGTGATTATTCCTAGGTAAGTCATGTATGGAGTCAATCTAGAGTTAGGGATCCAAATCACTCCTAGAGGATTCAACTTATCCCTTTTGTAGCATGGATGTATTACATACTATTTAATGAGTTTTGTGTCCAGCTAATTGCTGCAAATTTTATCTCTTTTGTCTGATTAATTTCACTATGCATGTTTATGAAATTTTCTCTGTAAAATCAATCTCCTTCATTCTTCTTTCACTATGAGGTTCAACCAAGCTTGAAGATCTTATGGAACTGATAATTTTACAAAATTCAAATTGAGAAGGGTTATCTTGAAATATACCTTCACTAATTTCATCATTAAAACCTTCTTGATTATCAATCTCACAAACAACTTCATGTTCACAATCAGATTTTTTTTTCATAAATTTTTCTTGCAATAAAGACCTATGACAAGAATTTGAAATCATGACATTCTGAATATCAATGTAAAGGATATAAGCTTGTTGATTTTGTGTGTCAATCGCAAGACACTTTGAAGCAACAACTTTCTTTCAACATAATAATCATCATCATTCACAAGATAATCCTTATGACAATCATCAGCAAATCCAATATCATAAAAATCATTTTTGGGAAAAGAAAATTCTAATTTACTGATCTCGAGACTTGGAGAATAACAGAAATCAGAAGACAATATATCAACATTTTGAAGAATATGAAAGCCCAAATCTTTTTTATGTTGTTGATAGTCCTGATCCTGCTCCTCTGCATCCAAATCTGATTTCTTTGATTCATAGACTTTCTCTTGCAAATCCTCATTCCTAACTTGATCTGAAAGCTTTCCACAAGCTCGAAGGTTATCTTCAATCTCCCTAGCATCAGTAAACATATGCTCCAAGGACATAGATTTCCTTTCTCTAATATTAAGAACTAAATAAGGATGATGATAAGCTGTAATATAAAATATCTTGGCAGTAACTTCAGATGGTTGAATGTCTCTTGGCATGCTGAGGTAAAAGCTCATAAATCTTCTATTGAATTCGGTGACAGTTTCATTCCTCTTTGTCTTCAAAGCATAGAACTCATGCAGGTATTGTTCATATGACTTGTTCTCACCCCAATACCTTAAGAAAAGACCATGAAAATCTGCCCATGATCCAATTGAACCGTGCTCTAGACTTCTAAACCAAAACCTAGCATCTCAAAACAAAGATTGAAAAAATGTTCTCATAAACACATCTTCATGCATGATTTCAAACAAATCAACAAATTTTTCAAAAAGCATCCATCTGTTGCTCAGTTGTCATGTGATTTTCTCCATTGAACCTAGGAAGGTAATCTAAAAAATTGGGAGGATAGTCATGAAGGACAAAAGGAAGCTTCAAAGGTTTACAACCTTCCCGGATCTTGAAATGAACATATGTAAGTTGATTATAGGAATAAGTATGAATCACGGGTGATGGTATATCAATTTCATTGCTCATAAGTTTACATTACTGATCATTTTCAAGAGGGATTTGAATAGATACATCATGGTTCTTATTTGCTTTAGATAAGGGAAATGGATTGAGATCAAAAGTAAAAGAGGAAGAAACCTCTTATTTTCTCAAAGAAAAATGTACAATAGTGGATTTATGATTAGTTCAATATACAAAGCAGAAAAAATAATTATTTTCACACATAATGGGAAATACAGGAATGAGCTAATAAAAAGGAACAAAATCTCATAGAGAAAACTTATTAGTTGATACCCAGTCTTTCCATAACTTCCTTTCATTTCCTAAAAGCAGAACTAATCCTCAAGTGTAATATTTGATTATGGAGTCACCTGGTGAAAGTGTGGTCGATATTCAATGTCTGATCTATGTCCACTACCAAAAATCAGAACTAATCTTTAAACACAACCCAGGGAAAATATCTTTGATCCTTTGCTCCCCGACAACTAAACCAGAAGAGGTTAGCGCTAAAAGTTGTCCAATGATTGTGAAAAATACAAGTTCAATACATCTTGAATTTGGAGATGGTTTTAATTGGGTTGATATGAGAAAATTTTGGTAGGAGATGACTAAATCCTCACAAGGTTTTGAATAATCCAAACACAAGTTGTAAGGGACTAGCAATACATCATTAATTCAAGGGTTTAGATCTCTTAATCAAACATGACTGCCCATGTAAACAAAGTGCACATGTGATCATATAAACAACCAATGTTTACTTATATATTCACATTGTAGCATCCCAACAAAACAATGTTAAGAATTGGAATATCACATGAAAAACAAAACAATGGCTTCAAGCAACGTACATTTAAAAGTTTAAAAGTCATTCGATATGAGACACAACTAGCTAATGCAGTGCAAAAGCATTTTTGTATTCAAATGAAGGAACAACGGCAAAATGTTAGTGAAGCAATTCAATTTACAGTCTAAAGGTCCTTGAGCATGCATATATTATTGCATTACAACTTATCTTTACATATGTCCAACAACCTCTTGAGTACTTCAAGATTATGAACCCCTGCTTCATTTTGAGAGGAAGAGCTCCATGTCTTTGCCATTCCCATTATAAACTTTATATAAATTACAATATAGGAGTTGATACAAGTATTTTTGGAAAAATATTCACAATAAACTAAATGTAGAAATAAGCAATGATCTCTTGCTAGAAATTTATTGTTAAAATCCAATTACTTCAAACCAATGACTTGGAGTCATTTGAGTGATGACTAGGCATTTGAAACTGACCATAGGAAATTCCATCTTGAATAGACTTGATTTTATCCCAAACCACTGCAAAATTTTGAAAATGTTATGTGTTAAAGCTAAATCACCCCATTCTCGAAGTGGGTTTTTAATTGTTTCAAAAATTTCCTTACAATTTGGTTGAAATATGTTCTCAAAATTAGGTACCCCAAAAATGACGGGATTGTCAACTAATTTGTAATTCCTTGTTGTGTTTGTTGGCCATAGAAAGGTTTCCCTTTACACCACATGACTTCAATCTAGGCTTGATAAGTGCTGCTATAAGTATGGATTTGCTATAATGAATCAATGTTGTATCAAATAAACCCTTTTCTACCGAAGCATGTAACATTTAGTAGCACCACTTTTATGAAATTTACACATTTTGCTACCAATTCATGAAATCTTCACAAGATTGAGATTGAGACGAGAGAAAAGTAGGAAAATTTTGCAATAAAATTGGTGGAGGTTTTAAAATTTTGATATGTTAGATCCTGGTACCAACACCATCATTGAGAAAAATCTTGGGAAGCTTCACCTTGAAGAAGAAACTCTTTGTTGAGCCTATTTCCACCATTCTGAAAACCAATCAATAAGGGAATTAAATCTTTTATTCTCCATACCTTCCTCTTGAAATATGTAGAACATAAGCGAGTAATATAACCATATTTTTGACAACAATTACATTTGAAAGGAATTCCCATATAGTTGAGGGTTTGTATCCATGATTTTCCTTTCAGTGTAATTTCCATCTCCTTTAGAAACCATCCCTAAGATCTAATTCAACCAGTATTTTCGCCACTAACATAATTCCTGAATCCATAAATCCCATTTCAACTTTTATGAACGTGCCTAAGGTGGCACATATATAATGAAAAACCTCAACAAACTAAAGTTCAACTAGAAAACCTAGCAACTTCACCCAAGTAGTGTGTCTCTAAAACTTCTCAATTCTGGAGTTGAAAAAAGGGGCCCGTCATTTAAGTTTTAGAACTCTGGAATCCCAAATCCATGTCCCAATCATAATACTATATATTCGGCATCTTCCAATAGAACCCCAAGCCAACCTCGAGACATGGTGTATAAATTTGGGATGTATCCCAAAAGAGGAGCCCAACATTTCTTAACCTATTTGCAATATGTAACCATCTTCATATTCCTACCACCAATTGATCGACAAGGCCATGTTGAGAGAGAACAATTGCTTAATTAAGCTCCATGTCTTCCCTCAATGCAAGGAATTTTCTAGCCATTTTTTTAATACAGGTCTTACCACCTTTCTTTGAATGATCCTTGCAAGATGCTACTATGAATTTTGTGTTAATACTAAAATACACCTTTCCAGAAGGATAAGGGTCCTCAAAATCTCCAGTCAATCCATAAACCTTTTCCACCGTCACATTAGATACACCAATGGAAGGTTGGTTGGGGTCATCCTCTAACGTGTAGAATCTAGACTGTTTACTACCATGATCATATGCTAGGCATGGGAAACAAGCCAAACCTTCACTGACGTTCAGATGAGAAGAAGTCAAAACAAGTGGTGAAGGGGATGATGAAAAAAAAAAAAGGAAGAGGAAGGTGGAGAAGTTTCCCGGGAGTCCAACCCACCTCGAAAATTGGAAAACATGACCTCACATGCTCTCAATTATTAGTACAAGACCACATTATTTCAAAGACATAAATGAAAGGCTAATACCTAGAAAAATAGGAGGGCAGCTATAAAACACCAGAGGAAGTAAAATGCACTCAATTCCAAATTGTACCCGAACCAGAAAGAGAAGGTTAGTTAAAATGACTATTAAAGAAAGTTAGAAGTCTCAAACTTCTAAACATCAAAACCAAGAACATACTAAACACCATATGGACCAGTAGTCTTGAGCACCAAACCACCAAAATCAATTAGCAGACCCAAATCAGTATGAGAGAACAACAAACCCTAGCCACCATGAGACCAAACCCCGAGAGAACCATATGTACATACAAGTTTGATATTAGTGTTGATGTGTTGTGACTTAGTTAATGAAATTGGTTGATGTTGTGGGTACTGGATTATTGTCTTGCATATGTGGTTACTGTGTCTCGTGTGTGGTTATTATTATCTTGTCATCCAAGGACTATACATCAAAGGTGGTGATGGTTACCGATAATACACCAATATTAATAATCATCTATAATGGTTGATGGGTGTAATGATATTAAGATGTAATATTTATTATAATATTACCTTGTTATCGATGGGGCTGCTTCTATCGCAGCTGGGATCGAATCTGAAAATCGCTTTCCATTGAAGGAGCTATCGCTTCCCATTGAAGATCGCTGCTACCATCTGTAAGATCGCTGACATTCTGCCTTTCAATCGCTGCTGATCGCATATCAGAACGTGAAAGAGATACCTGGAATGGACGATTAGCCAGAGGAACAGGTCGAAGCGAGGGTAAAACAAGGAAGGAGCCGCCGCCATGAACGTTCATGGAGCGAAAGACTGAAGGAGCCGCTGCCATCGCTTGGGTGGCTCGTCCAGCCAGCTTCTAGGGCGGATCACGGCAAGGCCCGCTCAGAGATCCCATCAGTCAATGTTCACGCTCCCGAAGAGATTGGATCGGCCGACGTGTTTGCAGGTGCGCGGATCTTCAGGGTTTCTTTGCTTACCGGGCCACGGATCGGCGTTCAGAGCGTTTTGCATGCATTTTGGAGCAGTGTTTTTGGCTCCTGTCTTCTGGTGGTCGCCGCCCTGCTACAATGGCCCCAGATCCGATTATTGAGATGGGAGAAGATCCTTTGGAAGCTTTCAAAGCTTTAGTCCGTTCAGGACCTAAAGCCAAGCCTTCTTTCTCGGCTAAGTTTGTTAAGAAGATGGAGGAGATCCCTTCTCTTGAGCTATCTCCAGAGGAGCCCTGCGATCTTGCCCTCCTTCTAGCAGAAAAAGGACTCATTGGAAAGTTTACGGGGTTATGGCCTAGCCCCAAAACGGTGGAGGCATGGGTGGAAGACCGTTGGAAGCCGATGATACATGGAACCGTTTCTCTATGTGCAGTAGGCAGGGGTTTTTTTGTCTTCAGCTTCTCGAGGAAAGAGGACCGTGATTTAGTTTTCAGATCTGGACCCTATTTCATGGGGTCGAGGGGGCTGTTCTTAGCCCCCTGGACTCTTGATTTCAATCCCGGAGATGAGATCACCGTAGCCCCTGTTTGGGTTAGGCTGCCTCATCTTCCCTTACATCTATGGGGGAAAAGATCTCTGCAGGAGATTGGAAATAAGCTGGGGCGGTTCCTGGACAGTGTGGAGCCGAAAGGGGATCAATTTACATGCGCTCGTATTTGTGTTGAGGTTAACCTCGCGAAAGGACTTCCGGAAGCCATTCAGCTCTCCCTGGGGGAATGGTGCCATATCCAAGAGCTGGACTACGAGCAGATTCCCTTTAAGTGCCTCCAGTGTCATGCTTACGGTCATTTCGCAAAAAGCTGCCCCAAAGCCTCTGAGGATGCGAGACCAGTCAAAGAAGGTGATTTTCAGCCAGTAACTAACCGGCGAAGGCAGCCAAGGCGAAAGGAGCCAGCGCAGGCTCCGAAGGCCACTCATTCAGCAGAGGCAACCCTAGAAAATAAAAACAGCTTTGATGCGCTGAAGGAAGATGAAGCCCTAGATCCAGAAGCATCAGCAGATAAGGAAGACCCCCCAGCAGTCGAAATCCTTTCGGATCCCGCCCCCTCAGAATCAGTAGTAGCGAAGGAAATTCGGGCTTCAAATCCTGAACCCTCTGCCTCTGCAGATCTGGCTGTCTCAGTCCCCTCTAGCGGCTCTGTGGAATCTTCTGAACCTGAAGACATTTCAGCCCCGTCTCCACCCCTTACCCGAGGGCGTAAGTCCAATAAAGCACGCAGAGAAAAGGAGGCGGCCTCCAGCATTTCTCTAGGTTCTCAGAAAAAGATGGATCCTTTCTTTAAGGGGCTTTCATCCCACTCGGTTTAATGCTTTGCTTCTGTCTTCTACTTTTCTCACAGTTTGTGAGAATTTACTCTTGTAAGCATTTGTTGTCATTTTCTCGAATTAGCTCTAGATGCAGATGGGATTTGTCTCCCAAGACATTCACAAGAAGGTTGGCAGCACTGTTAGAGGTAACCAACTTTCTTCAGATCTGTAACTTTCGGATTCTGGCTTGCCAGAATGCCGCTTAATGCAACATAACCGTTCTTGTTAAAAAAAAAATATTACCTTGTTATGATTTAATTTGCATTGCATTAGTCACTTCCCATAATATTAGGTTCATTTACATTAGCTAGTATTCATCACATTTAAATCAAGTAATATCATTACATTGTTTAGTTCTAATTAATGTGCATAAGCTATTTATTGCATGTCATGTTATTGATGGGTCAAGTAATGCTTAAAAAACAATTAATAATGTGAATGATATCATACTATCAAATAATAAACACATTAGAGATATTGTATTAATTAATAATATTTATAATCTCAAAAACTAGGTTGATTAATGTGATAGACTTGTCTTGTTAGGGGGGTTGTTACATCCTTAAATAGGAAGGTGACTGTAATGTCCCAAATTTTGCATTGGGTCACAATGGCCAAATCACATTTTCCATGTTCATGAAAGTTGTTAAAGGGATGCTAAAAGTCAAATAATTGCCAAGGAGGAAAATCACTAGTTTCCTAGGTTGGGGGTGGAAGCTTTGATATTTGGAATAAGGGGGAGAATAAATAGTGTTTAGACATTAGAAGGTGATAAATATTTAATAATGTAGCTTATTAAATAAATACAAGAGAAAATGGAAGTGGCAATGGAGCATGAAGACACATGGAGACCATGGGGCCCACACTAGCTAGAATTCTTATGTTAAATGGTATCTTTCTCTTGCAAATTCCAGCTGAAGCAACGAAAGAAATAGTATGGCTCAGGAAGATACTTGAAGATTTGCAAGAAAAACAATAGAACTCCACTCCATTGTTGGTCGACAATACTTCTGCAATCAAGCTGGCAAAGAATCCTAGATTCCATGATCGAACCAAACACATCAACACAAAGTATCATTTGATTCGACATCATGTAGAGGCCAAGACAGTCCATCTTCGACATTGTTCCACAAATGATCAAGTTGCAGACATCTTCACCAAAGCGCTTGGACGAGAAAAGTTTGAAAGATTCAGAAACATGCTCGGACTTACGAACACCCCTTCGGATTAAGAGGGGGATTGTTAGAATATAATCCATCAGGATTATTGTAAATAAATAATTAAATAGGAATTTGATTAGTTGCCCGGGAAGGTGAAAAGGCTGGTTCTCAACCGCCTCATTGTAATCTATAAATTAATGTTTCATTCGTGAATAGAAGATGGAATCGGGAGTTATTACCAATAGTAACCACATAGGGATAGGAAACTCCATAGGTTTCCTATAACTAACAATTTAGCTACTAGATAGCTGGGAGGAATAATCCTAGTTTGGAAAAAACCACTAGTTGGATTAGTTGGCTAGATTGGAGCTACAATATTGCTAACTCAACTAAATATTAAGGTAATCTACTAGTCCTTGTTCAATCTTTTTATTTTGATTATTAATGTATTTAAATGATATTGCCATGTTGTGAAATTGTATATTTATGCTTTTAAATTAAAGAAAACATGCACAAAACCCAAAATTTGGAGCTTTAGCAGTTAGCGTTACATTGGCTAAAATTACTTAGCTATAGCTAGTTTGAATTTTCTTAGCAGTTGCTTATTAACTTAACAACCATCATTAGGATGAGTATTACAATACATCCATTTTCTTTTATAATGTATTTCTTCTATGTCTTCTTCCATATGTTCATTTCTTCTCAACTAATTCATACTCTAAATATAATTTCATTGTACTTTTAATTTTTGTTTATAAATGCTTAAATTAGTGCAATTTTGTTTGTGACTCGCGGGACTAACCTGTGGTCTAAGAAACCATGACACGGGAACATCTAAGTTGTCAAAATCACCTTTGTATTGCTCTTGGACTGGGCCACACTAATACTTAGCATGGTTGGATTTTAAGTGTCTCCTCCTAGCTACCTTATGGGTTCATTCTTGGGTCGCCATGCATAATGAGGCCCATTGAAACCAACCGTGCTAGCAACATTTGACTTAAATTTTGAGTGACATGGGGTGGCCTTTAATCCACTTATGTGTGCACATGTCATAAAATCATTTAACACAATCTCTTTGGGTGCAACCACACATTTGACCATTACCTCAAGGTAACCCTGTGAATCTAGGTTAAGCCCTCACAAGAATTGAATCTTGCCCATTAGTGAAAAACTCCTCTCTCTTCACCAATGGATCCAACCCCTTTGGGAAAATGCCTACTTTAGTGTTGCTTACATTTACATTTCAACTTCTATCAATGTTTCTTTGCACCTTCAGGAGCAATTCCTAGTCCTAAATGTATGTCAACAAAAGTAGAGGCTCCCTACTAACACAATGGTTGATTATATATGGTGTTAATATGCATGTTTGCTTACTCCCCTTCTTTTCTCCAAGACATATTATGCAGAAGCATGCATATAATATAAATAGTAAATAAATAAACAATATAATAAAACTAGGATTTGCCATTATAGCTTCTTGAAATAATGTAATGTCCCCTTCCATGAAATCGATTAAGAGAGGGGAGATTAACTAAATGCGGGCTTCTAAATTTCATCCATAACCATAAAATATGTGTACATGTGCATAACTAACATACACAACGGAAATAAACTCTATCCAGACACATCTAGCATGCATTTACCAACATTATCATTACATGCATCAAATAAGAACATTGCATAAGGAAATACAAGAGAATACTTATATTTATCCAACACAAATCCAAGATATTTATCCAACACAAATCCAAGAAACTAGCTATGTAAGAGTGATTTTCCACCCAAACGTAGGCACTCTACCCCAACATGTACTCTTTTTGCTGAGAGGCCACCCCCAAGTTGGGTTATGAGGTCATCAAGCAAAGGAAACAACTACAATCTTCTCTCTCTCAGCACACAACCCATTATGCTCTATATGCTTAGACAAGTGCTCATATATAGCTCTACAAGGATCTCACTCAACTCTCACAGCATTGCCTTCCACAATACCTGCCCCATACAACACCCTTATTGGCTCAGGAATCCCCTTCACCAATCCACAGTTCTCTTGGGCGATCCATCTTGTTGAGTGCTTCCTGTTTGTGCATAGAAGAAGACCAACCAGCTACATGTTGTTGGAGAATCACCTACAACCTCAATTCATGGCTTCTCAAGCATGTAATAACAACAAAATTCAAGGGGTAAGGGTTCCTAGCTTGCCCAGCCTATTTGCTCACTTACAACCATCAATTCCCTTCCAAATCTATTGCCCTCGCTCCAAATTCAAATTTATGGGTTATACATAGTTCCCAAAGGTTATGAACAACAATGGAGAGCTCTACATAGTCTAGATATACATGAAAGAATGAGATAATGAGGGTTGACTCCAAGGGATATGAGAAAATGGTGAAAAGACAACTGGCATTACTTCTGACATTAAAAGAAAGGAATCCTAACTGTTTCAACTTGACTTTTGACTTGTGACAGAATTGTCACAAAAGTGCAGTCAACCCCATTCTTTAATAACTACATGAGGTGACTTTTCCCACCAACATAACACATGCATTCAATAATTGGAAAGTAGTAAAAAAAAGATATAATTGGCTTATTATTCAAAGCACATGACCGAATTTTCGACGAGTTCTAATGTTGACACTTAGAAACAAGGATTAACTTCCCACATTCCCCCTTTGCTCTTCCCCTCTAGTGGAATCATAGCCCCTTTGGTGCTCTTTACACAACCATTCTTGGACCAATTTATGATTTATGCATATAATATTTACATATATTTCGATTTGGCATTATAAGCCAAACACATAGTCCAAATAAGAATATTTACATCATACATGCCTAGCCATTCTCTAGTCTTGCCTTGGCCTTGAGCTTTGCACTAGGGATCCATACTAGCATATTTACATAATTCACATAATTTTGGTTAAATACATTCCTAGTCAAAACCAGGGGTATTACAAATAGTGTCTACAACTTTAAAATATCCTCTCCTCTTGTGTGCTATTCAAAATGAAGTTTGATCGATACATCATATAAGTACCAACATACCATGATCTTCAAGTGAATGGGTTGTCAAAACATGTAGTCCCTTCCATTAACATATTGATTGATTGACTCCATAATGGATAACATACTAATTGATTAACTACATATTGGATATGTACACTTGTTTAACCATGACATCTATTATACTTTGACTTGGCTAAACAAGAGGAAAATACCCTTCTTAAGGCCATT
>LPNX010824165.1:12200-47160 GCA_001517045.1 Pseudotsuga menziesii | reverse complement strand
ATATAACTAAAACGGGTAATTTTTTATTTTATTTTTGAAAAAGGATGCAGGACTGAAATGACAATTGTCAATCATCCAATTACACAGTAATCATAAGAATGACTTTGGGATAAAAAACAGAATTTACAAGATCTCCTTCAAATTGGGAGATAACTACTATAAAGACTAATTACAATGTGATGGTTTATACTTAAGGAATACAATAATAGGAATTGGTTTTTCCATTTATGCTGAGATGACCTTGAACCAGCCGGCAAGCCTTATTTTCCAATTCATCAGCCGAATTTTTAAGCTCCCGAAGAATATGGAAAGAATGAACACTTTCAAAATCTTTAAGAAGATTTCGAACTCAGTAAAATATTGTTTAAATAAGTGTTACAAAATTGACTTGCAGAGTTTAAAGATTTGATCAAGAACTCAGAATCACCAAAGATTTGGATTAACTTGTGACCCAGCTCCTTAGCGATCTGGCATGCCTTGAGAAGGCCATAACTTTCAGCCTAATTGTTCGCCACAAAGCCAAGCCCCCAACTAAAACTAGTTTTAATCAACTTACCTAAAGAATACACCAAACCCCCACCTCATGAAACTCCAGGATTTCCCTTAGATGCTCCATTAAAAAAAATTGACGCTGAAGGAGAACTGGTCCACCAGGAATTAAAATCAACTCTGAGGTCGTGAATTCGCCATGAAGGAGGGATATCTGGTTTAATGCATACATTTATTAACAATCTAATCAGAATGGAACCAATCCAATTAGCTATATCTGGAGACAGTGAGGAAGAGGACCTCAAGTTTACTGTCGATTCAACAGTGTGCCGCTTGATTTTTCCAGCCATGATCTGTGGAGTGACAGGATGATTGTTGAAAATTATATTATTCCTGAAGATCCATAAATTCCACCAAACTACTTTCGGGATTTGTTGCCAGAGTTCAAACCAATCCTTGTTGACACCATGTGAAGTTGGACTTTGGGATATCCAATGATGAAATTGTAGAACGATTGAAGTTTGGACAAGAATAGGACATTTAAGGCCATGGAGAAAGAGCTCCCAAACTGCAAATGAGAAGCCGCATTCAATGAATAGGTGGTCAGTTGTTTCAATCGTAGAGGTGCAAAAACAACATCTGAAGGGACCGTGGAAACCACGCTTTACTAGATTTTCACCTGTCGACAATTTATTATGCAAAACAAGCCAAGAGAAAAAACTTGATTTTGGGAATTCAATATGGAGACCAAACCGATTTCCAAATTGCAGGAGGAAGGCTTGGATCATTCGATTTCTGTTGAAATTACAGATATCCTACAGCAGCTGAATAGGAACCAAACGAACCCCATCCCCATTTATCTTTAAAGGACCTATGAACTGGAGCTAGACCAGTAAGAGCAGCAAGAAATATATTTTTTTCGACAATAATGTGGACATGAAGCTCGGGAAAGGACCAGTTAGCCCAATTTCCATTATTATCCCAAGAGCAAATGTCCACCAACTGAAGTGATCCTTTGTTCGAAAGCCAATCCTTGATCTCATCTTGATCTCATCTAACATGGTTATAACAGAGAGGGGAATATTACTCGAGATTTTATCCTCCCACAATCGACTCTTCTTCCCTTTTCCTGGAATTCGATATATTTGAAGATTAAATTTGTCTAAACCTTTCCTACAAAGATTCCAAATAGATGTACCTGGAGGAGAAGAAGAAGTGGATATTGTTCTCAAAGAGCCGTCATTTAGGTGTTTCATCCTAAATTTTTTGTTGACAAGATCATTTTTGTCCGCATAAAGTTGCCAAAGAAGTTTTCCTCCTAGCGCCATGTTAGCTAGACTAGGATCGTGGATTTGCAGACCACCCTAAGCAATAGGTCTTTTTAGTATTTCCCAACTTACTAGATGCATTTTTGCCTAATTGTCTTTTCCTCCATTCCATAGAAAATCTTGCAGAATTTTAGAAATACGAGAAGAAATAGACTTTGGGGCAAGGAGGAGGGAGGATTGAAAGATAGGGAGGGCAGAAAGAACAACCTTTATCAAAATCAGTTTCCCAGCCTTGGTTGGCCAGTGACCACCCCAAGAAGCTATTTTGCCTTTGATCTTAGCTAATACATCAAGCCATAGGGAGGGAGAGCTAGAACCAAGCATTAAAGGCAATCCCAAATATTTTATCTTCTGCCATTTATCAAAACTAGGAAATCCCATAGAGTTTGCGATCTGGGTAATAGAGACATGATCTACATTCCATCCATAAACAACACTTTTTTTGTCATTGATTAGAGCTCCAGAGATAAGGTAGTAAGTTTAAAAAATGTCTTTGAAAGTCCGGGCTATCTTTAATGAGGCCCCTCCAAGAAGGAGAGAGAATCGTTGGAAAAGAGGGCATGATTTATTGGATCCATCCCCCTTGCAATTTTTATACCAGGAATGTAACCAACTTCCTTTTCAATAGTTAGTTTTCTGCTAAGTGTTTCGACCATTAAGATGTATAAAAAAGGAGATAGCAGACACCCTTGGCGAAGACCTCTAGAAGCTTGAAAAAACTCTGTTGGTCTACCATTGACAAGTGGTGCAATCCAGGGTCTCTCTGTGCATGCTTTTATCAGATTAACAAACTTTGGGCTGAAACCAAAAGAGAGAAGGACCCAATAGAGGAAGGGAAGATTTACTCTATCAAAGGCGTTTTTCATGTCAAGTTTGATAAGCATACCTTTCTCCTTTCTTTGGAAACTTGAATGTAGGGCATCTTGAACTTGAATTACATTATCTATTAAGTGCCTGCCTTTTACAAAACCCCCCTGGAGAGGAGAGATAAGATTACTTAGCATAGGCTTGAATCTATTAGCTAGAAGTTTGGCTAGAATCTTGTAAGAGGCATTGCACAATGAGATAGGTCCGAACCTGTCAAAAGAAGATTGGTAAGATTCCTTAGGGATTAGAGCAAGGAAGGTGGAGTTAGTATTTCATCCAACTTTAGCTTTTTTATCGAAGGCAGATACCATGCAGATCAAATCTATTTTAATAATATTCCAACAGGCTTTGTAAAAGTGAAAGGAAAAGCCATCCAGACCAGGAGCTTTATCCGGCTCCATTGCCCAAATGACTTCCATAACTTCCTGTTCAGAGAAAGGTTCCAATAGAACTTTGTTATCCTCTGTGCTGACAAGGGAAGGAATGTTTTCCAAAAAATCAACAGACCCTTCTTCATTGGAGAGGCCATCCTCTTGAAACAAGAGTTGAAAATGATTTATGGCAGCTTGCTTTAAATGAACATGACCTTTGATAGATTCTCCCTCCCCTGTGGAAATTTCAGAAATATGGTTTCTTGACAATCTGGATTTGCATTGTTGATGAACAAAGGCTGCATTTTTGTCTCCCGCCTACAACCATAAGCTTCGGGATTTCAACCTTAGAAATCCCTCTTCTTGTCTAAAAGCTTGAGAGGTATTGAATTGAGCATACTGTTTGAGAGCTAGCTGAGTTTTAGTTATTTCTCTTTCTTCCATTTCAAATTGGAACTCTGATAATTCAATAACTCTGGACTGTTTGCTACTAGTTGGTGTGGTTTGGGGCTTTTTAATCCAATTTTTCAAAGCAAACTTGGTTTTTTTAAGCTTCTGTTCCCATACATAATTGGGAGACCCAACCACATTTTGCGTCCAAGCTTGAACCACAGTGTCAAAGAATCCATTTCTATTGATCCATAAAGCGCTGAAACGAAAAGGAATAGGCCCGAGATTTTCCTCCTTTTCAATCATAAGGGAAATAGCATGATGGCCAGATGATAGTTTGGGAAAGATCTTAGAGGAAATAACAGAGTTCCCATCCAACAGAGAGTTGTTCACCAAAAATCTATCTAGACGTGCAACTATGTTGGTTGCCTCTATTCTATTATTTGACCAGGTTTGGATCAATGCCTCAACCAAATCTTGCAAGAAGTCTTTGCCAACGACTCCACCTTTTTTTTCATTTGGGGCTAACGTTATGTTAAGATCCCCAACTATAATGGAATTTGAGGGCAAATTGACATCTAAGAAATCTACTAATTACTTCCAACACTCTTTCTTTTCCATAGAATTATCAGGGACATAGAGGTTGAATAGAGCCAAAGTGATCTTACTTGATAGATGAAATAGATCAGTAAATATCCAGTGATGAGTGACAAACCATCTTTTATGGTGAAATTTTTCTTCACTCCATAGAGTAGTTATGTCCCCAGAGGTGCCTCTAGCACTGACAGCCTTACCAGAGTTCAATTTCCATTTAGAGATGCCCAAGAGAAAAATAGAATATTCGTCCATCTTGGTCTCTTGCAGCAGGAGAAAATCATAACTATCCATTTTCGGTAAATCTTTAACTGCATCAGCTTTGGATGGGTTCCCAAGACCCCTGCAATTCCAAGAGGTTATATGCATTACTTACTTGGGTGGGAAAGAGTTGTCACTCCCTTTAGAGGTCTTGTCCTTTTGCTCCTGCCATAAGACATTTTGATAGTGGATTGGCTTCCTTGCATCTTCAGTCTCTCAGCCTCTTCTTCTCTAGCTCCTTTTTAGACTTCCTGCCAGCCTTTTTAGAGAGTTTCTCAATAGAATCATCACTAGAAGAACCTGAGCTATCTATCTGTTTCTTCTTAGCAATATCTGCATATGAAGGAGAGGACTTAGCTCCAATAGGGGAAGGAATATTTTGATGCAATAATTCCTCATCTCTGAGCAATTCTGAGCTAACTGCTCCAGGTAGTAGACCTGAGCTTGCTTCAGGAATATCATCATGCACCTGTGAATGGTGCAGTTCTCCTTCTTCTAAATTACCTGTATCTTCAGTGGAGTTCAAGTCAACATTTTCGTTAGAACCTATCTTAGCATATTATACTTTTGTTTCATCTTCAACATCCTGTACATGTTGCAGTTCTCCTTCTTTTAGAATGGCCAAATCCTCCATGGGGCTCAAAACAACGAATTTATTGGAAGCTGTAATAGGATTTTCAGCTGCCTGGACTTTCTTCCCATCTGCATGAATTCCATTCTTAACCTTTCCTTCAATACCGATCTTTCTTTTGGCCTGATTGGATGGACTGGATTTTTGAATTTGAGTCCACTGAGGCTTTTCTTTTTCGAGATCATCTTCTGATTTTTTTTTACAATTTTTGGCGAAATGACCGTAGTCATGATAGAAACGACACTTAAATGGGATTTGTTCGTAATCTAACTCCTGAATATGAGACCAATCAACAACTGTTAGGTTAATTGCCTCAAGCAGACCAGTTTCCAAGTCAACCTCAACGTAGATTCTTGCACAAGAGAATTGATCTTTCCTTTCCGCCCTGTCAATGTATTTACTGAGCTTGTTTCCAATGGCTTCAAGGGATTCTTGACTCCAGCAATGCAAGGGCAAGTGGGGAAGTCTTACCCATACAAGAACTGCCAACGAAATATCTTGAGTGGGGTCAAAGTCTGGGCTCCATTTGTTCAGGTAAAGCCCCTGAGGGCCCATAAAGTATGGACCATTATGAAAGATGAGATCACAATCCTTTGCAGAGTCAAAAACAAATACGTAGTACCCTCTTCCTACAAAGTGACTTCTAATCCCTTCAGATATTAAGGGCCTCTAGTTTCTTTGCACCCATCCATCAATAGCTTTTGGAGATGGCCAGAGCCCTGTGAATTGCCAAATAAGGCCACGCTCAACAAGTCCATTCTGTAGGAAGTTCCACTAATGGAATATTGACTTTCTTTACAAATTTCTGCAAAGGCCCCCCCTTCCTCTTTCCATGGGAAGCTATCATCCTCTTTAATGCATCTAGATTAGGCGGAAGAGGCAGGGGAGGATCCCTCCCAGATTCCATGGGGCACCAGATTAGATGGCCAAATTCCAGAGAAAGTTAACCAGACAGAGCCAAACACCTCTGGCAATGACCTGAAATACAAGCAATTTAACAAGATTCCAAGAAAGAAAAATCAGGGCCCTGCACTCTAGCAACAGGAAGTCACCAACGGTCTCCAACAAACCAGACAAGCCAACACTGAACCAACGATAAGGCAGATCTTGGAGCTTTTTTGCAATACAAGTATGGAATTCACAAAACGCAGCTGCTTGAAGAAAACCCACGAACTTCTCCAAATACAGATCAGAATGATCCTTCTGAGAAAGCCCAGTCCCTCCTAGAAGCCGGAGCCAAAGAAACTTCAGAGAATCAAAGGCCAACAGAGCCCAAGACTTCAAAGAAGTTCAAACCTGCAAATTTTTTTTTCAAGCACGTTCTTGGAGCGAAAAATCAATGAATCACGCTTGAATCCCCTATCCAAAAATGAAACAATTATATTAAACAATATTGGAGGAAGGGTTTGAAGAAAATCCAAATCCTAAAATAGATCGTTCATGATTCAAAAACAAAGCCTTTCAACCAACGACTTTCAATGGTATTGTGCATACTTTCATCCTCTTTGTGCTTCACGTGCCTAATTTGATTGTGTTTAGGGTTATATTTTTTCATTTTTCAAGAGATAGACCATTGAATTGAAGTTTATGCTCTAGGCATTCTAAATTTTTTTATTGAGAGTAAATGACCAGAGATTTTTAGCCATAACCTTAGGCCAGTGTTAACCAGAATGCCATGTGAAGACGAAATAAATTATTTAAAAATCTTTTGTATTTAATTGTAGGTGAAAAATAACCCTAATTGTGACATTCTGACAATATTTGTTTGTTTTGGGGAAGTTATGATTTACCACACCTAAAAGTTAAAACAATAGCCGAGGGTAAATTACTCATCGAATTATTTCATTATTTATGGTCTTGAGATTTGTTTTAGTCTAATGAACTTTATGTCATGAAATTATCATTTATGTATTTATTATATGGTTTGCCCTTTGATACCTGTTCGGTCTATATGCAATCCTATATTGGGGTGCTTTTTCACTTGTCTGCTTATTATTTAATACATTATGAATAGCATTATTTTGTCTATATATTTGTGTGCGGGAAGTATATATGGTTCCAAAAACAAGTCAGCAACAATAGGTAGAGTAAAACATAATATGAGCTATACATATTGTCTATAGGGAGTCTAAGTGTGCTACCAGAAACTTGATCTAGAGATTGGTATCTTATTCTGTTCGTTTCTATTCATGTCTTGATGCTACATTAGCACATTATTAGCCACTTTTATATGCATAGTATATGCTGGGAGGGGATGTTGATTCATGTTTCTTATTGGTTGAAAGCCTTTTGTCTCATTTCTCTTTATGTTCCTGTTGCCTGTTCTGTTTGCCTTTTCCTATTTCTGGTAACATAGATTTCAGGTGTGCAATTTTAGCATAACCTTTACTTCTAATTAGCTTATTAGTAACTACATTTAAATTAAGTAATCTTATTACATTTTTTTAATTTCTAATTTTTTTTTTTTAAATTTTCTAAAAAAGTTAATCTTCAACCATATTGTTATAATTATTTTTTAACGAAATTTTATGTGACGAGGAAAATAAAAATACAAAATGTCAAAAGAATTTACTATGAAGAGTAAAGAGTAAAGATGAATTGAAATTCCAACCCTCGAAGGAACTATATGTTTTGACAACCGACCCACTCACTTAAGATCATGGTATGTTGGTATTAATATGTTTTAGTGTATCAAAATTCATTTAGAATAATATACAAAGAGGAGAGGATATTTTAAATTAGACATTCTTTCAAGACTATATGTTTTGACAACCCACTCACTTAAGATCATGGTATGTTGGTATTAATATGTTTCAGTGGATCAAAATTCATTTAGAATAATATACAAAGAGGAGAGGATATTTTAAAATAGACATTATTTCAAGAGGTTAAACCTGGTATATCTCGGTTTTATTATATTGTTTATTTATTTGTTATTTATTATTATATGAATGTTTCCATGTAATATGTTTTGGGAAAATAATGGGAGTAAGAAAACATGATTATTAACATTATAGCTAATCAACCATTATGCTAGTAGGGAGTCTCTACTTTTGTTGACATGCCTTTAGGATTAGTAATGCTCCTGAAGCTGTAAAGAAACACTGATAGAAGTTGAAACTTAAATGTAAGCAACACTAAAGTAGGCATTTGCCCAAAGGGGTTGGATTCATTAGTGAAGAGAAAGGAGTTGTTCACTAATGGGCAAGGTTCAATTCTCGTGAGGGCCTAATCTAGAGCCATAGGGTTAGGTAGTGGTTGAACATGTGGTTGTACCCAAAGAGATTGTGTTAAATGATTTCATGATCTATGCACACATAAATGGATTAAAGACCACGCCCATGTCATTCAAAATTTAAGTCAATTCTTGCTAGCACGGTTGGTTTCAATGGGCTATGCATGGTGACCTGAGAATGAACCCATAAGGTAGCTAGGAGGAGACACTTAAAATCGAGCCATGCTAAGGATTGGTGTGGCCCAGAACAGGTGCGATACCCAACTGACTTTAACAATTTAGATGCCCACGTGTCACAGTTTCTTGGACCATAGGTTAGTCTCGCAAGTCACAAACAAACTAACAAACAAAAAAAACACTAATTTAAGCATCTACAAACAAAAAATAGAAGTACACTGAAGTTATATTTAGAATATGAAATAGTTAAGATGAAATAAACATATGGAAGAGGACATAGAAGAAATACATTATAATAGAAAATGGGTGTATTGTAATACTCATCCTAATGATGGGTGTTAAGTTAATAAACAACTGCCAAGAAAATTCAAACTAGCTATAACTAAGTAATTTTAGCCAATGTAATGCTAATTGCCAAATTCAAGAGTTGATTGGTATAACACATGAAGTCTTACATACTATAAAAACAAAAAACTTGGAGGCTCTTGTCCTTAAATTGGATCTCATAAAGGCATTTGATAGGGTCAATTGGACTTATTTACGCCTTATCCTCCTTTAGATCGGCATGTCTTTGGTACCGTAAATTGGATCATGGGATGCCTTTCATCAATAAACTTCTATGTTTTGATTAATGGTTTTCCATCTTATTTCTTCAATGCATCACGTGGTATTAGACAAGGTTGTCCCTTATCCCCCCTCCTCTTCCTGTTGGTCATCGAGGGCCTTAGTATACTTATTGGAGCTGCAAAACAGTACGGATTTTTACAAGGTATATGTCTCACCTCTTCTCTGGCATTAATCCACTTGCTATTCGTGGATGATGTCGTATTATTTGGATATGTCTCCCTTGATGAATGGGCTGGATATAAAGAAACATTAGATCTCTTTTGTGCTGCATTGGGTATGAGCATAAGTATAGAGAAATCTTCTTTTCTTTGTAACAACTTGCAGGTGGCGGTCATAAGTGGTATCCAAGATATCCTTTCGTACAAGATGGAACCGATTTGTTCTGGTTTTAAATACTTGGGTTTCTAGCTCAAACCTTCAGGTTATGGTGCAAAGGATTGGCGTTGGAGTATAAAGTGTTTTGAGAACAAAATAGGTCATTGGACCTATAGACTCTTATCTAGCGGCAACAGACTCACGCTGATCAACTATGTATTGACATGGATACATGTTTACTCGTTCTCTCTTATAAGGCTCCCTAGATCCATTTTGAATAGGCTACGACTTTGTATTTTTACCTTTCTTTGGGGCGGTACACCTCTTAAGCGTAAGATGCACCTTGTGGACTGGAAATGTCTCTCTAGACCCTTTTCTCTTGGGGGTTGGAACATTAAAAATCTCGACTGGTTTAGTATTTCACTTAGACTTAAAAGCCTGTGGAGCATTCTCATAAGCAATGGTCTTTGGTATATGGTTATTCAGGAAAAATATCTCAGAAAACTTTCTATTGAAAGTTGCTTCGCAGGAAAAAGTTTTATGTACTTAATACCTCTCATATATGGAATGGTTTCATCGGGGTTCTCCCTTGGATCAGTAGCAAGCTGGGTTGGAAAGTTGACAATGGTGCTCAAATCAAGCTGGGAATTGACTCTATAAATGGGTTAAATTCAAATTTTGTGCTCTCTTGGGAACTTCATGATTATCTTACTGATTATGGCATCGCGAATCTCATGCAGGCTCGTAACCCTGGTCTCACTCTCACAAATTCTTCCTACTGGTTGTCGACGGAAGATCTTGACCTGGGCGTCCCCTGGAAGATGAGTGGTCATGTTATATAAATGGACTATCCCACGGTGGAATAAGACTCTCGGAACAAAATGGTCGCCTTCTCTGGATGCACAATCCAATCAATGGGGATATGAATGCCCACCTCACTTATGATCTTGTTGCAACTTCCTGCTCAAAGACACTTTCTGGATGACATTTCAATGAACTATGGAGATGGAGGATACCACTGAAATTGAAATGCTTTTCCTTGCTCAGTACGGAAAATCGTGTATGTTCCTGGGACAATTTATTAAAAAGGGGATGGATTGGCCCCGGTCGTTGCTGCATGTGTAAATTGGATCACGAGACAATCAATCATCTTTATGTTTCATGCTCCTTTGCTTTGGTGGTTAGAGATACTATCGCTATCCGATTCTCGCTAGTTATGAATTGGAAGAAACTGTCCCTCATGGAAAATCTAAATAGTTGGACAGTGCATGCTCATAAGTTGCTCTACTTGCCTATTTTTTATTGCTTGTGTATTTGGAAAGCTCGAAACCTCTGTATTTTCGAAGAACATGAACCTTCGATTGGCTCGGTCTGCTACATAATACTGGATCTTTTCTATACTTTCCCATTTGTGGGGGGTTTGATGGCACACAAAGACATTGGACCGGGACCTGTCATTACCTATCCCACTGGGTACTTTGATGGCACGACTGCTTCAAATATTGGGGGAGCAGGTTTTGTCCTCCTTATCAGCTCCTCCCATATCTTTCACACAAAGATGGGATGTGGTAATAGTACAAACACTAGACTTAAATTACTAGCTCTGTGGGCTCTCTTGTTTTTTGCAGCTTCTAAAGGCATCGCCACCCTCCCGGTCTTTGGGAACTCACATGCTATAATAAACTGGGCTGTCAAAAGGGCCCGCCTTGAGGTGATTGACTTAGAGCACTGGTGTGAACGCATCAAATTGGTAAAGGCTTATTTCTCTCCTTAAGCTTTCAACATATCTATAGGGAGCACAATTCGAGTGCTGATAGCCTATCAAAGGAAGCACTTTCCATGGATATGGGGGAACTCTACTTCATTGAGTACTTAAAAGGAGAGGTTATTGGTTCTGGAAATGCAAAGATCCTTTAAATTTTTCTTTTGTGACGACGACGACCTAAATAGGCCTATTACATATCGTCTTGCTCACTAGAATTTGAGCTGTTTTTTATGGCATCTTTGTTGCCTTTAGTCGAGGGGTACCCACTCTCCCCTCTTATGCTTCCTTTGATTGGCTCTTATTGTGTTGCCTATGGACAGTGTGAAGAGTCTTTCTCGGAGAGATTAGATTGGGGGCTTTTGTTTCCTTTCTTGCCTTGATGGTATTTTTGACAAAATGATTTTCTTGTATCCTGGTGCGAGGTATTATGGTTTTTGTAACTTGGTATGATACCCAGTATCATGGTTGTATATGTTACCTTTGGTTCAATAGAATGTCAAGGAACTTATTTTTCTTCTTGAAATTTTTTTTTTTTAATAAAATTTTATTAAAAAATTTAAAATCTATTATTTTTTATTATATACTTAAAAAAATTCTAACAAAGTTACTTGAAAAAAGACACAAACTAATAAACAACACCCATGAACATTATGCAATATATACCCACTAACATCCATGATTACCTACCATTGAAATTTAAATTAAAAACTTGTTCCATAATTACCTACCATTAAAATTTAGATTAAACACTTGTTTCAAAGTTCTATCTACCCCGAAAAAATCACCCAACCTCAAAAATAAGTTTTAAGTTTTAGAAAATTGTTTAGCCTGTATCCACCTTGGAGTCAATCAATCAATATGTACACCTTGGAGTCAATCAATCAATATGTTAATGGAATTTGAGGACGTCCGTACACTTGTTTACCCATGGCATATATTATAGTTTGACTTGGTTAAATAAGAGGCAAATACCCTTCTTAAGTCCGTTTCATGTGTCCACGCCCTTATAATTAGGGCCTGACTCCACTCTAGAAAGAGGCCAGTGCTCATTTTTCAATCTCCCTCTCTTTCTCAAAACGAAAGAATTATATTAAATAAACAAGATTGGAGGAAGAAGTTGCAGAGGGTTTGAACAAAAATCCAAATCCTGAAATAGACAGGTCGGGATTCGAAAGCGGAGCCGCTCAACCAACGACTGTCAATGGTACTGTGCATAATTTCATCCATCTTTGTGCTTCGCACGCCTAATTTGATTGTATTTAGGGTTCTAATTTTTCGCTTTTTAAGAAACGGGCCATTGAATTGAAGCTATGCTCCAGGCATTCTGAATTTTTATGTCGAGAGTAAATGGCCAGACATTTCAAGCTGTAACCTTAGGTCAGTTCTGATCAGAATGCCGTGTGAAGACGAAATAAATGATTTTAAGCGCATTTGTATTTAATTGTAGGCGAAAAATAACCCTTATTGTGACATTCTGTCAAGATTTGTTTGTTTCAGGGAAGTTGTGGTTTACAATGCTTAAAAGTTAAAACAATAGCGGAGGGTAAATTATTCATCGAAGAGTTTCATTATTTATGGTATTGAGATTTTTTAAAGTCTAATGAACTTTATTTCGTGAATTTATCGTTTATCTATTTATTATCCGGTTCGTCCTTTGATACCTGTCCGGTCTATATGCGATCCTATATTGGGGTGTTTTTTCGCTCATGTGCTTACTATTTAATATATTATGAATGGCATAATTTTGTTTATATAATTGTGCGCGTGAAGTATAGATGGTTCCAATACATGTCAGTAGCAGTAGGTAGAGTAAAATATAACAGGAGCTATAGATATTGTCTACAGGGAGTCTCGGTGTGCTACTAGAAACTAGACCTAGAGACTGGTATCTTGTTCCTTTCTATTCCCGTCTTGACGCTACATTTGTACATTACTAGCCATTTTTATATTCATGTTGCCTGTTCTGTTTGCCTTTTCCTGTTTCTGGTAACATAGATTTCAGGTGTGAGATTTTAGAGGAGTCTTTAATGCCATTCGAAAGTTGATTATCTAGGACTTGGCTTAATTTATTGCAAAAGCATGACGTTATTGCTTTAAAAGGTGCAACTATCTTCACTATCCTGTGACCCAACGCTTAAGAGTGTGCTCATCCGTGGTAAGCAAATTGCCATCATGTAATGGCTCAAGTTTGAAAATATTTCAATAAGCTACCTTCTCCAAAACATTTCACTATTAATTACATTGATAGTGATGGACATGAAAAACAGTACCTCAAGTGAAATCTGCAAAGTTCATAACAAAAATGGGCCGTAGAGAACCCTTGATCTCAGTGTGATGTTAATAGAGCCTTCTTAAATCTGAAGGAGTACTCAATGGTCTTCTGATTGTTGACAACTTGACACAAGGGACTGATCATCCCCTTCTTTTGGTGTATTTGCTAGATGCGTCCAAGCTTTTGCCCCATTTGAAACATCCTTTATTGCAGTGACTAGTGGAGTTGTAATGATCATAAATTTTATAAGTTCCCTTTCCATTTGGCCTGGGTCTTTAGTTAAATGTAGAGAGCTGGTTAAACTTGCCATTGAAGGCCAGGATGATACTGCAATAAGGAACCACAGGTTTAATAATTACAATATATGAGCAGCATAGTTGAAAAAACTGCGAGTCTTCTGAATACTCTGACATCAAGCTTGCTTTGGCCCTGTCCCTTGGTGAGATTGACTGCAGATGGGGGAAGAACTAGCTGGTGTCAAATATGACTGCCAAAAAGGAAAATAAAACTCCATTTTGAATGATTTTTGCTGCTAAGTTCTTATTGATTTTTTGGTTAGTCTGAGTTGACTACTTACACACTTTGTTTAGCCCATACAACTGTAGCTCAAAGAGGTTGAAGTGATCTTTTACGATGTGAGTTGAGGACAACTGATGGCATGGGAGTTTCTTTCAAATTTTTATCCACCTAACTTTCGTTTTATTTTATTACGTTGCTTAAGGTCTTAAAAGAAAATGGTTATAAAGAAATCGTGCTATAAAGGCTTTTCAAAATGCTCGTAGGGATCGTATCACTGGGTTGAGGATCTAATAAATTATTAAATTCTAATGTTGGTTCCAAAATTTTCCTACCCTACATTTAGGGGGTTACAAATAAGATTGCAAGGATATTAAAAAGAAAAACATTATGGTAACTTTTAGACTTGTGGATATCATTGTCTAAAGCCCCCTTTAAAAGATTTTCCAAGCTATGGGGTAGGGATGCTACCTAGATTTGAAAAACCCAATATGAGTTTGAACCCATAAAATTTTAATGCCATTCAAATTTATACGTGCATGCATTTACTAATGTAGTGGAAATAAACATGAATACACTCAAGTAAACATGCATAAACTCATTTAAACCAAGGATTCCATTTTTAATTTCACTCATAAGTAAAAATTAAACTTAAATGTAGAGTTATAAACAAAGATTTAAGAGTTGAGATTGAACACTTTTATTTTCACCAAGATGGTCCAAGAAATTGGTTGTGTATGAGCAATTTTCTACCCAACTGTAGGTGTCCATGGTAGATGGCACCCCTAAGCCGGGTTATAAGGCCACTAGAGTAGCGAGGTGCTCAGCAACTTAGTATGGAGGAGATGTTGTGACAAATGTAACGTAACACTACACCAACATGTTGGCTAAAAAACAAGAATATAGAGAAGAACATGTTGACTTAATTTATCACATAGATCCAAATCCCAGGCTCTATCAAGCGTCGAGAGGGATCAAATCTTTGGAGGTGCAAACCTCTTCTTAACTCAACTATCAGCTTTAGTGTGATTCATACCAAAAGATACATCTTTTTATTTAAGGTCCACATATAATATTTATTACTATTTATGGTTGACATATAATACATTTTATTATTCTTTATTTTGTTAAGAAAGAACATTACAACATCTCCCCCATACATAGTTCTAAAACCATGTGCAAGGCCCTCCTAAAATCATGGGTTGTTTAGGAGGCCTTGCTCATGGTATTAAAACCATTTGCAACTACCTCCTAAACCATGTACAATAAAACCATGGGTTCTTTAGGAGGCCTTGCAAATGGCTTTAAAACCATTTGTAAGGCCCTCCTAAACCATGTATAATAAAACCATGGGTTGTTTAGGAGGCCTTGCACATGGTTTTAAAACCATGTGCACGACCAACATTTTTTTGGCCGATAATTCAATTTTATTATTTTTTATTATTTTGTTAAGTAGAAACATTACAACATCTTCCCCATATTGTGTTGTTTTTCTCATCGACATTTTTTTTGCCGATAATTTAATTTTTAATTTTTTATTGTTTTGTTAGGTAGAAACATTACAACATCTCCCCCATGTTAGGTTGTTTTTGTGGTCGACATTTATTTTGGAAGATAATTAAAATTTTTACTTTTTTATGGCTGACATCTATGTAACGTTACAAGATCTCCCCCATATTGGGTTGTAGAGCATTTCTCGGCGCAATAATCAAATCAAATAATAAAAACTAAATATTAAAAGCAAATGAAAAGCAATTAAAAAATCCATGTTAAACTCAGATTTACCAAACAACAAAGGGATTCAAATTCTTGAAGTGTAATTTTTTTTGAATGCGTGAAAATTTAAGATAAAAAAATTACACCTCAAGAAATTGGATCCCTCTCGGTACTTAGTAGATCTGAGTTATATATGGATCTATGCTAGTCTAACCTAATTTTTAGACTCAACCAAGATGTTCACAACCAAACACTCTAGGTACCTACTAGTCATCAAAGAGTCATGGAATTCTCATCTACTTCTCACATAACACAGGAAGGCATATCCCTTCTTTGCTCCACACTCCCTTGAGAGTATTCTACCTTTCTAGTGCTCTTAGTGTAGGCAAGATTAAGAGAAATGAAGGTTTTCTTAAACAACCCAACCTTTATGTTTTTTGACAACTATCCATCTCTCTTCTTCAATCCCCAATTACTCTCGCACAACTTGATTTAATCATTTATAGGTTTTTATACTGGTTAAGAGCATGGGAATTCAATTTTTAGAGATTTAATGAAGTTGGGACATGAGAATAGTAAGGTGTGTAGGAGCTCATTCGAATTAGAATGGAATTGTGTGCATGTGAATGGAGGTGGTTTGATTTTCCATGAGAATGGTGTCTCTTACACTTCCATGATGATTGTACTCAACCTCCATGCCCTCATATCTATGTGAGTTTCCAAGCTAGAGTTGGTGGTTGAGGTTTAAATAAGGCACTTGGTAAATAAAAAGAGAAGATATAAGTTAGGAAACTTAGGACTACACCCCCTCGTGCCCCCTCATTCCCTCCCACCCTCGCCTTACTTTCCCCGTCCCTTGTAGTGGACTCTTGCCTTACTTTCCCCTTCCCTTGTAGTGGACTCATGCCCCCCTTGTATTGTTTGTAGTTGACTTGGACCTTTGTATTAACTTTTCAATAAACATTGATATATCTTGAGTATACTACAAAAAGCATACCACATAGTATATAGAAATTATAATTACTGCAATTATATGCCTAGCCATTCACTATTTAAGGCTCGACCTTGAGATTTGCACTAGGAATTTATACAAGATGTTTACATCTTTTACACATGGGGTCATCTTATTTAAACTCATATGGCTTGATTCCCCTCATTATAAGCACTTATTTGCAATTTATACGTAATTTTATCTAATACATTTAAAGGTCAAAATCGAGGTGTTACACTTCTCTCCTTAGAGTTGCACCATCGTTGATGCAACTTGAGATTTAAACAAAATTGGGTATGCCTATTTCATGGCATCCTCTAGGTCTTATGTATCAAGACCAAAGTGCTTCCTTTGCACTTTTCCTCATTCGATAGCTCGGTTTTAGAGCTATGCTACTTTTTGTTAAGGATGCATAGTGACTCTATTTGGAAGTCTCCTCTGGTTCCACCAAGACCGCAACCACAATGAAACATATCTCTTAAGCAATGAAACATGGGAAGCATTGTGAGATTTAATATTTGTAGGCAATGCAAGCCTATATGCAATTGACCCTATCCTATCAAGGATCTCAAATGGCTTGCAATATTTAGGGGCCAACTTGGCACAACTTCCAACCTTTGAGGAACCCTCCTTGATTTCACTCTGAGATATACATGATTCCCAACGTTGAAATCTTTGGCACCTTGTTATTCATAATTTTTTTCACTTTGCCTATCTCATCTCGTGTTTAGATTTTGCTTAATTGTAGGAAGTGCAATTCTATTTATAGGGTTGTCCGAACTTACTAGAGTGTTGTAGCTTCTTTCACATAGTCTCAAACATACTCATTTTCAATGATGCTTAATGCCCATTGTTATATGCAAACTTCACAAGGTGTAGATAATCCTTCCATGTGGATGGTTATCCATTACATACATGCAAAACATGTCTTCAAGCTCTTGATTTACTGTTTAGATCTACCCATTTGTTTGTGGTGGATAAGTTGTGTTGAAATTCAGATTTTGCCAAAGCCTTCAAAAAGACTTTCAAAAATTTGAAGCAAACTTTGTATGCTTGTCTGAAATGATTGTTGTGGGCATGCAACCTGAAAATCTTTCATGAAAATTTTTGCGATGTTTGTTGCCTTATGAATAGATTTTATGGGAATAAAATGAGTTACCCTTGTCAATTTATCAACTACAACATTGATGGCATCATGTTGCTTCGTTGTCTGGGTATGAAATTCATTGTTATTACCTCCCATTTCCATTTTGAAAGTGGCAATGGTTATACCAAACTTGCTTGGTGTTGATGCTAAGTTTTGACTTGTTGACATTCCATACATCTAGGAATGTATTCGACAACATCCCTTACATTTTTGGGCTAAAATTATGGCTTCTTTGTAGTAATAAATTTTTGGTAGCGTCAATGGCAAGGATATCGTCTTTTATGCATTTCATCAATGATAATTGTAAATGTTGATAGTTGCCACATGCACTTTATTGCTAAGTGCGTCTGCAACCCTATTTTGCTTCCCTTTTATATGTTTAATTTCAAAGTCAAACTCACAAAGAAATTCCAACCATTATGCTTACTTGGCATTCAAGTTGGCTTGCTTGAATAATTACTTCAAACCATTATGATCTGTGAGTAGCACAAATATTTTGCCCATCAAGTAATGTTGCCACATCTTCAGTGCATGTACTACAAGTTTCAGTCATGAGTAACATGGTTTTTCTTATGTTTCGTTAACTTTTGTGATTATTAACATATTAAGAGCAAAAGAAGATTCAAGAGAGAGAAGATGAGTAGTGCATTCCTCCTTTAGGTCACATCTCTACACGAGTGAAATAAGAATGAACATAATGATACATAGTCATCTCTAATGTCTTGTTCACAAGAGTAAATCCTAATGTTTCAAAAGGATCAACTTGCAAGCCAAGATGTCCTTTCTAGACATAATAACTCTTGCGAGGGTTTCCTCATGAACCCTAGTGACTTTCCTCCAGGAAGCTAAGCACAAATAAACAAGCATGATGATGATGATGATGATGAATCAATGACTCTCTCCTCCTATAAATGGTGGGTAAGGGAGGTCAACAATGCAATGTGGCATAAGTGCTTATCAACAACCTATAATAAACATGTAGACTAACTCAAGTGAAGGGTTCCACTCGAAGTGTACACATGTCATGCTCCAAGGTGTTATCGTACATAATAAGGGCCCCAAGATGATGCAACTACATAAGGTGTGTCCACACCTCTTCGTTGCAAGCCCTCATAGCCTCATCTCCTAAGCCATGTACTTTATTCAGTCCACTACCCTTGCATGAACATTGTCGCAAGTTCTCAACCCAGGCTTCCCTGAGCCAACTCCATTCCTCCATCCAAGAAAACCAAGCTACCTAATCCTATCAAGGGCATGATGCCCTCCTCCAAGATATATAATGCTCCTCGTCCTAAGTAGGGTGTTTCCCAAGCAAGTAAACCTCTCCATGTGGCCCCATGAAAGACATTCCCCAAGTTGTCAAGAGAACTCCAACACCCTAGGGAAGAATGCAAAGCAAGCACCCAATCAAGGTCAAGCAATCAATAAGAAAGCAACATGCAATGTGCAAATCAATCATGAATCATCTCCCATGATAATCCATCTCGAACCATCTAGAGGATAAACATACACCATGCACTCCAAATTTGTTGAATTGCCCCCAGACATGGTGTAAACACTTTTGGAGTAACCGAAAAGCTAATACATAGCTTGTTTTGAAGGCTATTTTGTGGATGTCTCCTTAATTTTGACATGATAATATATCAACCTTAGATCATTTTTGAGAATATCTTTGCCCCTCTTGTTTGGTCAAATAAACTGTTTGAACCCTCTCCCATGTGCCAATCCATCTTGGACGATCTAGGGGTTGAACAGATACTATGTTCCCAAATCTAATGAATCACCCTCAAACATTGTGTAAACACCTTTGGAGAAACCTGAAAGCTAACTCATAGCTTGTTTTGAAGGTTGTCTTGTGGATCTCTCGATAATTTTGACTCGATGATATCTTGACCTTAGGTCATTTTTGAGAATACATTTGCCTCTCTCATTTGGTCAAATAAATCATTAATTCATGGCAATAGATACTTGTTATTTAATGTTACTTTTTTTAGTTGTGTTATAATGTTGATACCTAGCCTTAGAGTACCATATTCTTTTTCACAAATGAGATGGGTGTTCCTAGTGGGGACACACTTAGGCTTAATGCATCTTTTCTTTAGCAAGTATTGCATTGCAATTCAGCTCCAAGAATTGTTCACATATTCATCCATGGTCACTAGTCCCAACTTTAACTTTTGTAATTCTTTGATTTTACCATCATGCTGAAAGTGCTTCTTGAGCTTTGTTTAGAGAATAATTTTTGATTGTTTTCTTAACTTGTCAAAGGTATTCCCACATATTGATGTTGTGCCATTCAAATTGAATATGGCCACATTGGCCTCCATATTTCTAGAGTAATCATATTCTTGGAAATATTTCCTCATCCCATGAAGCTAAGCCTTAGCTCCTCCTTGAACAAACTTTACCTCCCTACCAAAAGTAGGTGTTTTTGCTTTGATAAACCCTTTAAGCAAACTATCTTTGAAAGGCCTCGTCCTTCTTTCTCTACGAGAAGATCTTGAAGTTCTCACTGAAGGAGGTATAGATGATTCATTAATATGGGAGTTTGATAGTGTGTATGTTCCATCTTTGGAGGTCTTCTTTTGGTGCTATTTGACCTCTTTTGATTTCTTGAACTATTCTCACGTCCCTCAACATTATTTGAACTCTGTCCATAGGGCAACTGCTTATGTATATCTATCAAACTTTGTGGCATGACAATGTTCAATTGCTTCTACTCTCTAGCATTAATTGACCCCATTATCTGCTCTACAAATTTGAAGCTCTACCCTCAAGCTCCTCATAGTTTCTACATTATTTGGAGGAGTCTCTTGATTTCTACATCCCATTCGTTTCAATCTTTGCATTTCCAGTTTGCAAATTTTTGTCCATGGCATTTACTTCAAAATCATAAGGGTTTTGGCTATCCTCCACGATGACAATGTCTCTAAGCCTCTTCTCTCTTAATTGTTTGATAAATCAAAGATTTTCTACAAAATTGAGTGCTCAATTTTCTTCTCCTCTAAAAGACCTTTCCAATGATTGTAAATTTGCTCAATTTTGATGTTGGACTTGAAAGTGATAGGCCTCAAAAGATCATTACCTATTATGACTTCACTTTTGCTGTAGTTCTTAATTCCCAAATTTAACCACATGGATTGTCCACAACAACAATTCTATTAGCTAACATTGACACAATGTTATTAGAACTGGATCGGTCATCGAACCGACGAAGCCCAAAATGTGAACCGGACTGGAACCGGAAAAAACCAAGAAAAAAATTGGTAGACAAAAATTTACATAAAATATTCATATTTTGTAAAAAAACATATATATTCATGTGCATACATATGAATCCAAACCATTAATACACAAATATGGAAAGTTTCTCATACATATAGCAAGTGCAGGTGCAAATAACCAAAATAACACCGAGTGTAATACATCACTGGAGTTCTGAACCAAAATACATCAACAAAAAGGCTCTAAACACAGGGTGGGGTCTTTAAATAGCACCACAATGGGATTAGGGTTAGTTTAGGTCCTTTAAATTAGGCATTTTTTGTTTTTTTATAAAAAAATTTGAGTTTTGTCGGTGCTTTGAGAATTGTTGTATGGGATAGTACGGACCGACTGGTTTCGTACAAAACCAGTCAAAATTAGTCGGTTTGGCAGTTTTGGCTCGGTTCAGGGGTAGTTTGTGTCAAAATACCGGCCCAAGCGATTTAGGCATCGGACTAGACCGAAAAACCTTCTAAACCGGTCGGATCGGCCGGTTTTACCTGAATTAGACCGGTTTCGATAACACTGCATTGACATCAAACATCATCCTTACATTTCTCTTATGATTTCTAATATTGGCCATCATATTCCAATGTTTTTAGATCATATACCCTTTTTGCAACATTAACTCCATGAAGTTTTTTCATGGGGTTTATAAATTCATTGGGAACGTTCCAAAGGTTGAGGGGGCAATTTATGATGATTTTTCTATTTTCACAAATTGAGATCTCTCCTTTAGTGTCCCTTTAATTCTATCTTTGTTATGTAGGTTGAAGACTCTTACCCCCTGACATGTATGGGGTGACTTGATTATTATTTCCTATTGATCTTCCATTACATCTAGTGGTTCCCCAGATGAGATCTATGGTTTGCCCATAGACACCTTTAGCTTGTCATTCCATCGTGATGTGTTGGGGATAGATCGAGACATTCATTCGACAACAATTTTATGACATATGCTCTCTACTTGACTTTTGGTAAATGCTTTCATATGCATGCACATAACCATAGGGGGTCTATGGTGTTATTCTATAATGGCTCATGCTCATGTATCATAGATTGTTGTTTCAATGGCTAAGGAAACATCCTGGTGTGGTTATAATTCTTCATTAAGTGCATGAACTTGTGGGTTAGGTGTGTCCGCAGGGATTTAAGTTTGACCTTCATTTCATGTCATTTACAACTTTTGACTCAACCATTTCTCATATCATGTCATTTCACCTATTTCCATCATGTCCCCCATGTTCAAAGGTCTCTCTATACTATTCCTATGTATGGTGTCTAAGTGAAAGTTAAAAGAGTCAACGTACTCAGGGAAATAGAGCTAAATGATAAATGTGAGTTATGCCCCCTTGCAAAAGCCATGATCCTTATGTTGTATCGTATCAAAGCCAAATCCAAAGAAAGGGACTTAGTTAGAAAAATAAAAAATAGATAAATAAATAAAAGGATCGTAAAATATAATGCAAGGAAAAGGTAATTGAAGAAGAAAATGATTACCTTTCAAGTCACACATATTACAGAGAAATCAACCCCTAGGTCTTGAAAGCTAAGGGGTAGACCTCATACTTAGACACATTCTTATGATAGTTAATTTATGAACACCTTTCCCTCACATTGCATTCTTTTGATTACCCTCACATTGCTTCGAAACTTAGGAAATGCACTTAGTCTTAGGGGTGTAACATGAAAATTTGGATCAACTATAGTTGCACCATGGTAATTCTAATATTATTGGGGTAATTGATCAAAACTGAGTGTAACACAGGGATGTGTCCACGACCATTGGCAATGCATCCTATGCATTCCTGGATTGGGGATGTGTCCTGGACCATTGGCAATGCATCCTATGCATTCCTGGATTGGGGATGTGTCCATGACCATTGGCAATGCATCCTATGAATTCCTGGATTGAGGATGGGTGGATGCCTTGTGGATGTCATTGACATCCCTAATAAACTATGGATGGCATGGGGATGCTGGAATGACCTGAAATCCACAAGATTGCCTAGGAATTGGGGCCTAACATCCCAATAAAGAGACCATAAAACTTAAAATATTCATTTTTTTTCTTCTATTTTTTCCAAGATGGGGCACAACTATACTTTTAAAAGCCCCCTCCACCATAAATTCAAAATTGTTATATAATTTTTTTCATCACATGAGATGATAATGTATGGATGTATCATTATACTTTTGTTTTAATTAAATCATGCGAAAAAAAATGTGATTCCTATTCGAATTTCAATCTGTGTAATTGGTTGTTGCATATTGCATTGTATTTGTTTGTGATTAATATCAATTATTTAATGTTTTGTGTATTTTTGCTATATTTTGAGGGGTACCTTATGTCTGGTCCCCTGCTATACCCTTTGTCATAGTTTCTTAAAATATCGGGTGTTTTACCCTGTTGTCCCCCAAACAGCCCCCCCCACCTTCCCAAAAAAAGATTTGGTGAAGCATAGATTTTACTTCACTTTTTACTTGTAGAATCCATTTGGGTTAACAAAATGGAAGTCTTTTTGATCCATATCCAGTGGGCAAATCAGAGTTACCTAATGTGTCACTCGAGGGATTTTGAAAACAAAAGTAAATTCTGTCTTGGTCTTTGTGAGTTGTCTGCAATTTCCATTCATTAATGCTTTTAATAATAATTAAAAAATCCAACAACATAATACACACATCATCTAGACAATATACAAGGTCTTTGTAGTTGTATGCAATTTCCATTTTGATTAATGCTGTTAGTGTTAATAATAATTAAAAACCCAACAACATAGTACACATCATTTAGACAATATACAAGGAATTTCAACCAGAGAACCTGAAGGTAATAAAGTCCAGTCATATTAAAATGGAAAATGCTTAGAACAAACTTCACTTCTGTTACAACTTTATACTGATATAAAGTTCTCGCAGTCGTATACTTTGTTCGATTGACTCTGGACTCTGCATGCAACTTTGGTGACCAGGGTATCTCTGTATTCAATCTTCTACTACTGGATTGGCTTTTTTGTTTATCCAAGCTTTTTCACAGCTTTGGATCTTGGCTTCGGACTCTGTTCTCTTGGATTTGGTTCTCTGGATGCTTGCTCTAGCATTGATTTTGGCCTACAGCTTTGCTCTCACCTTGGTTATGTCAACTTCACTCTCACAAATCTCTTAGGCTCTGTTCTCTTTCTATTTACAATGTTTTTTCCCTCCCCCTTAACACAATACACAGTGGCTTTCAATCTAATAATATGGATAAGTTAAGATAATTGTATCAATGTGCAACAAATGACTACAAAAGTAGGTAAATGGGACGAAAAGGTACATCCAATGCAAATGCATTGTCGGAATGCGGAAGCAACTCCTATATCAATACTGAAGGCAGAAATGTGAAGAGAAGGAAATGAAATTAAGTGTAGCTAAGTGCTATATTAACAGTGTAGCCAAAAGATAAGATACTATAAGTGCAGTTAGAGAATATGAAGGCCATAAATTGAAGATCTTGGTGTTGAGAGAAAGAGGGAGAGAGAGTGGGGGGGGAGTGTAAGAATGCTGGCTGATAGAAACTTGTCTGCTCTGCTAGTTTTGGGGGCTAGTCTGATGTCTGGGGGCTGCCTTACTCTAGATCCGTCTAGAGTTGGTTTGTATGTCTATCTGATGGTGCATTGTCAAAATTTTGTGAACCAGGCAATCTTCACCAAGAAATCTGCACTTTTATCCGATTTAAAGTTTTTACCGGACTTGAACGAGGTCATGGATTTATCACATAGAACTCTCAGCATTACGGCTGAATTGAAATATTCATAAAAATACCTGCAAATATCTCAAATCTGTCCACCACTAGTTGAGGCAAGTTCAAGTGGCTAAACACCGCAAAATACTTAAACAGTAAATCAATACAACAGCCCTTGTGGGCATGATCTGATCAAGTATGCAGATATGAAAATTACATATTATCAGTAGAAATATAATAGCAGTCCTAATTAAACCACATACCAAAACAACCATGATTCTTGTTCAAAACACATGAAAACCAGATCTGTAACAAGAGAATTTGGGACAGCAAGGGTACAATTCATTATCACAATATGAAGATAATGTATGATACCTCAGCATTGCCAAAGCAGGTGCATCTAGTCCTTTCATTTTATCCCAAGCAAGGACTTAATCAAAGCTTCCCCAAACCCTAGCTAGGGCATCAACAATTATTGCAAACCCTTATCATTAACAACAAGGCCAATACCTAGTATCACACCAACTATCACATCTCTATGAAAAATCAAAATTCATTGCAAAGATACTCTCCTCTCTTTATATATTTAGGTGAGGGAGGCTATCGATGATACATGGGTCTAGTCCACAAGTAAATCTGAGGCTAAGTCATTAAGAAATACTTAAGTGGAGTGTTACACTAAGCATGGATGCCACATGTCACAATAGGGTTTGTACAACCCCCCAAGGTGGTGCATTGTTCAAGTCTAGGTGTCAACATATCAAGCCCTCCTCCAAGATGGTGCATTTTTTGATACTGGCTTCTCAACTCAAGTGCTTCTCAACATATGTGCAAGGTGGCCCCAATGTACCTAGGGCTTTGTGCCCAACCTTTAAGTGCATAACACCCTCATCCAAGGTGGCCACTCCATATTATTTAAGTGTTCCTTCTCCTCAACAAGTGTGCTCTTGTAGAAGATGTCAAATCCCCACGTATGCCAACTACCACATCAAGAATTGTGCCTCCTTAACCTTGATCCCAAGGTGAGCTTACACCCACTATGCTCTCCTACTGTAAGTTGACCAAAATACAACAATAGGGCTAGGGACCACAAACTCTCCACAACATATGAAGTGCTTCCCTAGCTGGGTGAAAACGCTTTTGGATCAACCAAAAGGTAACACTCCCTCTTTGTAAGGAAATTGCTTTTTCAAACACCAATCTTCTCCCATTGTACCTCAATTGTATTTGCAACCTGCAAATCCAAGGCTATTGCAATCATGGAATCAGTAAGTAATCCCACCAAAGGTTTAGAATTTAGATACCATCTCTCAAGCATCACGCTCCTCCATTATGGCATCTCTCTACATGTGTTTTGCAAAATCAGAAGGCTCACTAATGGAATAAGTCAATGCAACGTGGTTGGCCAATTAGTGAGGAGGAATACTTTCCATAATTGGAGTTTTAGGCACTCCTAAATGCTCTTCTGCATTTTGTAATGACTATGTAAGTCATCTTGGTGTACAATAAGTTGACCTAGACGGTAAGGAGACATCTTTCCCATGGCTCTCTTCTCCAAATTTAGATTTTAGTCTTCATTTAATCATGGATCAGATTTTGGAGTGACAACATTTTCACTTCCTTCAATCATTTAAGAAGATCCATGTGAACTTGAGGAAGGAGTGATGCCCTAGCTAACTGCTGCTCAACGTGAGTGGAAGGAGTGATGCCCTCCCTAGCTAATAAGCTACCATGCTAGGGCATAAGACAATAAGAAGAGTAACCAGATGCATATACTTCACTAAGACCAACGAAGTCTTCAAGAGAGCAGTCCAAGTGTTGAAGATCAAGTGTGTAAAAATGAATTACAAGTGACCTTCTTTTATAGCCTTTTTGTCCAAGCAAGTGGTCATAGGGGTCCTTTATGCCCACTCAAAGTACATCATCATAAATAGGGAGAATTACTCGTGCTTTTAACTTGGGTTCCTTGTGCCACCAAGATAGGGTACTAGGTGTCTTAACCAGGGGTAGCTAATCCTTGGAGAAGATCAGAAAGCCCACAGATCAAGGGTAGGAGTACCTCACATGCCCAAACCCGGTCTAGGACTTATAGTGATGTCCTGGTAACTGACCAGGTGCCTCAGCCCTAGGCTGCATCAATTGACTCAATGTCAAATACTTGGTAATTGACCAAGTGCCTCCATTCTCCCGGAGAATGGCCCTCAGCTCTAGGCTGAGTCTCCTAGTCCTAGACTGGTTCATCTTCTTGGTAACTGACCAGGTGCCTCCATTCAACGAATGGCCACTTAGCTCTAGGTTGAGTTCACCCAGTGCTTAGATTGGTTCCTCATCCTGGTAACTGACCAGGTGTCTCCATTAAAAGAATGGCCACTCAACTTTAGGTTAAGTTCCCCCATTGTTGGACCGGTTCCACTTCCTGGTAATTGACCAGGTGCCTCCTTTCAAAAAATGGCCACTTAGCTCTAGGATGAGTTCCCCCAGTGCTGGACTGGTTCCTCTACCTGGTAACTGACCAGGTGCTTCCATTCAAAGAATGGCCACTCAGCTCTAGGTTGAGTTCCCCCAGTGTTGAACTGGTTACTCTACTTGGTAACTGGCTAGGTGCCTCCATTCTCGATGCTGCTTTAGGAAAAATCAACACTCCATCTTAGCGAGAGAGGTATTCTCTGCCATGCAAAGCTTGTCATGAAAGTATACAAACTTTGTTATTGTCAGAGGCTTGATCAAGAAATCTGCAATTTGTTCGTCTATACGGATGTACTGCAGCTTCAGAGTGCCTCTCTGCACTAGGTCTCCGATGAAATGATGCTTCATTTCAACGTGTTTCGATCTATTGCGAAACACCGTTTTTTTTGAAAGCTTAATGCAACTCTGATGATCACAATGAATAACGTTGAGTCAAGCTTTCCACCGAACAGATCATATAGTAGTTTCCTAGGCCAAACTGCTTCCTTGCAGCACTATACTTAGCTTCAGTTGTACTCTGAGCTATGGAACCTTGTTTCCTGCTCGACCAAGAGATCATTGCAGATCCCATACTGAAGCAGTAACCTGAAGTACTTTTCTGGTCTACTGCACTGCTAGCCCAATTTGAGTCAGCATATCCAACGAACATTACTCCACTGTTGGAAGTATATTTGAGCCCATAAGTGATGGTACCTTGCACATATCTCAGTAGATGTTTAGCAGCTACCTAGTGTATGTGCTTCAGATTGGACATGAACTGATTTAGAGTATTTATTGTGTAATAGATATCTGGTCTCGTGTGTATGAGATACATCAGAGATCCAATGAGCTGTCGATACAGGGTAGAGTCCACATCTTGTGAACTGGTGGCTAAGTCTCGCAACTTCTTCAAATTAGCTGTCATGGGCACGCTCATGGACTTGCAGTCCTACATCCCAAACCTCTGCAAGATATCAATTGCATACTTCCCTTGTGTTAGGAAGATCTCACCTGGCTTTTGCCAGACCTCTAGGCCAAAAAAATATTACATCAGACCAAGGTCCTTCATTTCAAATTTAGAGGTGAGCTCCTTCTTACACTGAGCTATTAGTTGTTCCTCTCCAGTAAGGAACAAGTCATCCACCCTCGCATGCTAGACTCTTGTGAGCCCATATAAGGCTTTCTTCTGTTTACACACATGGGACTTGTCCCCGTGAGTCACGAAGCCTTCATGTTGTGCAATCTATACTTCCCTCATCAATTTTTCCATTGAGGAAGGCAGTTTTTACATCCATTTGATGGAGTTTCCATTCGAATACAACAACAAGAGATATGATGGTTTTGATAGTAGTATACCTAGCGACAGGAGCAAAAGTTTCATCATAGTCTATGCCCTCTTTTTGGGTAAAGCCATGAGCTACAAATTTGGCCTTGTATTTTTCAATGTTGCCATCCGCAGCATGCTTGATTTTGTAGAGCCATCTCGAAGTTACCACTGCTTTCATGTCGGTCTGGGAACAACTTCCCTAACATCATTTTTCATGATTGAATTGTACTCTTCAATCATAGCATCATTCCACACCTGTTGACTTGCTGCTTCTTTGTATGTGGTAGGTTTAGCATTGATGAGCCGCCTCATAAGGCTTGAATACTTCTGTGGTCTCATGCTTTCTCTGAAAGTCTCGAGAGGAGCTTTATGCCTTCTCAGCTTCTTGTACTGTTTCTCGTTACCAGGTAGGTCTCCTTTTGGAAGGAGGAAACTCAAGTAGTTCTTGTGGCTGACTTCCAGGTTCCTTAGGTACATTTGGAATTTGGGTCTCAAATTCTTCTTTCTCCCTTTGAACTTCTGAATCTGGGATCTCAAAAGGAGGTTCTTCATTTTCCTTTGAAAGCTCGTGTTTGACGAAACACAACTTCTTCATGAATATCACGTCTCTACTGACTTTAATGTACCTCTGTCCATGGACATAGATGTGGTAAGCTTTCGAGCTGTCATTGTAACCGACAAATATTTTGGCACATGAATATACACATGAGTGCAAAAAATCCTCATGTGGTCAATTGTAGGTTTCTTGCTGGTGAAGACTTCTTCTGGAGTCTTTTCCCCCAAGATGGCATGAGGGCTTCTGTTTTGAATGTACACAAAAGTACATGCAGCTTCAACCCACAAAGATGAAGGAAGATCAAGGTCAGTCAGCACAGCTTTAGCAGCTTCACAAATCGTTCTTTTCTTCCTTTCTGCAACCCCATTCTGTTGAGCGTTGTAAGGCACTGTCAGTTCCCTTTTGATTTTTGCTTCTCGGTAGAAGTCATCAAACTCGTTTGACTCATATTCACCTTTGTTATCTGACCTTAGGATACGAATGTGTCTGCCTGTCTGATTTTCAATCAGAGCTTTGAACTCTTTGAACTTGTCAAAAGTCACTCTTGACTTTGAGAAAGTAAATCAGGACTTTTGAGAATGATCGTCTATGAACAAAACATAATACAAGCACCCACTTAAGGAGGGTGAAGACATGGGCCCACAAATGTAAGAGTGAATCAATCCAATATTCCTTTAGATCTATTCTTGCTTTTGGAGAAGAATTTCTTAGTGTTCTTACCTAGTGCACAACCCTTGCAAATACCATCATCCCTAGGAGAAATCTCTGGCATACCTGTAATCATCTTTTGAAGGCTTGGAAGAGATGTATAGTGGAGGTGTCCAAACCTCTGATGCTACAACTCACATGGATCAACTGTGTGGTGAACCAAGGCTTGTGTGGAATTTTCGGAAGCTTTATAAAGACCTCCCTCTTGAATCCCAATCAGTACAACTGAGCTCAACTTTTCATTCTTTGTCCAAAGTAGGACCTTCTTGTCCATAAAGAGGACCCTGTAGCCCTGGTCTTCTAAGCCAACAACGGAGAGGAGGTTTTTCTTCAAACCAGGAACATATAAAATATCATCAATATGCAAAACCATGCTTGATTCAAGTTGAAGTGAGGTTGAGCCAACTCTTTCAATCTTGTAAGTGGTGTCATCTCTGAGTTCCACTTGAGTAGTGAATTTCTTTCTGTAGCTGGTGAGTGCTCCACGGTGACTTGTCATATGTTTGGAGGCGCCGCTATGTACCAACCAAGAGTTCGCACTGTCAGTAATGGATCCAGAAAGAGCAGAGATCAGGTAGTATTCCCTTCTAGGTTCATCTTCTTTGGTGGCCTTAGTATTCTTCTTCTTTTGCAGCAGAAGCTTGGAACCTTCTTTTGAACTTCCTCTTGGGATGCCTGCAATCCTTGGCAAAATGTCCAATCTTATGACAATTATAGCATTCCAATTTTGAAACATTAGGGAGTTTACCTTGTGGTTTCTTTCCCCTCCTTTTCTGAGGGGAGGGCTTCTTGAACTTCCTTGTCTTAGCTGTAAGAGCAAGGTTTCCTTCCTTAGTGCCAGTTGTCTTGTTTTGAACACTTCCTTCTTCCAAGCAGTCATGCCAAAGTTTATCAAAGTTTGGTTGATTTTCACGTGCACTAAACGATGCCAAGAAGGTTTCCCAAGAATTGGGAAGACCATCGAATACAGTTTGTACAAGATCATCATCATCCATAATTATACCAATATCAGTAAGTTGGTCTCTTACCTTGTGCAATCTTGGTGAAGAAGGGTGCAACTCCTTCATCCTTGTTCATCTTCAGTGTACAAAGCCTTTTCCTCAATACTCTCTTCGGACTAGGTGCCTTCTTCTCATACAAGTTTGTCAAGGTGTCATAGCATTCTTTGGCGGTCTTCAATGGTGTGATGGTTGGCATCAAGGTTCCCTTGACTGAGTCATAGATGATCTTCTAGCCTTTGCTTGCTTCTTCTTGAAAGCAATTTTGCCGGCATAAGATGTTGGTTCTTTTATGGTGTCGAGAACCAAGTCATCAAGGTCATTTTCCTTGAGGATGGCTGTGAGCCTAGCTTTCCAAGAGTTGTAAAGTGTTGTTAGCCATCTCTGTTTCACAAGTCAGTTATCTAAGTTTGCAAAATGTCCCAAGGTCTAGGAAGACAACAATAATCTGCTCTCTTACTAGGGTCTTCACATGCAAAGCTTTGATACCATGTTGAATTTTAGCATTTGCATATATTCTTTAATTTTGTAGACTGTAAGTTAGATAACAATAAGGCAAGTGCAATAGATAAACAAACATCAACACAATGAACACAAGAAGTTTTTCACGGAGAAACCTTGTTGCCGCCTTTCACACACCTGGGTTACGTGGCAGAAATCTTCAAGCCACTCGGTGTGTCCTTGGGGGCAAGTCTCGAGTTAAGGATGTCACCTTGTTCTTGACTCCTCCGTTTAGGCTAACTCCTAACGAAGCCAAGGGGGGTAGACCCTATTAAATTACTAAGGCTAATTATTTAGTGTGATGGTGTTATATTGATTAAGTTGTTTAGTAGTTTTGAAATTAACCAGTGGGAACAAAAGATAACAAGATGCAAGATTTTAAGCAGATAAGCACAGTAATGACACTCAATATATATAATCGAAAGAAATAAATCACTAGTGCCTTAAATGGAGTCAACAGAGAAAATAATGTGCTTGCATGTGCTTGAAAGAATGTTTTGCAAATGTCTCTTGGTAGATTTTAAACTAATGTGGAATGTGAATGAATTAATTTAGGCGAAAAGGAGACTCCAGATATACTCGAGGGGTACTTGGAGTATGTCCAAAAGTGAAATTTCACGGCTACCCGCAAGGTGTTTGTGGGCTGGAACGGAGTCTCGGAGACTATTGTTCATAACGCACCCGTCAGGTTGTGATAGAGATCGGCGCCTTGAGGTCACTTTCTAATTGTTCCCACTCCTTTCGGTATTTTGCCACTGTTTACAGTTCGTTCGAGGCGTTGGATTTTCGCTAGATGGCTTGTCAATTTGGGAGGTGAAGACTAATTAATCTAGTCACTCAAGTGCTTTTGATGCAGCTTGATTGATAGGACGAACCGCAGCCAAGTACAGAGCATACACACTGGAGTCTTTGTTGTTTTTAGTAAGTTTTAAAAGAGGTGTTCTTATTAAAAAGAAAACCCTCCAGGAACCTCTCTCGGTCCAAGTGGACCTCAATCGGGGAATCAAGGAGGGGTTGATTTTATTATGATTATTAAAATAATTAATGAAAATGGAATTAGAGATGCACAACACCGATTTTCTAATTAGTCCTACCACGCATCTCTTTTCCCTTGCGGGTCAATCGGGAAGTTATGGGGTAAGTAGTATGATTACTTTTGAATTGAAAATATGGAATAATGCAAAATATTATCAAAGTATACAATCCTGCATGTTAATACTAAACTAGAACAGAAAAAAATGGAAAAATGCAAAAAAGTGAAACGGACGCGGACCCCCCTAGGGGGGATGGTGAATAGGCTCGAAAGAGCCTATTCGAAAAGATTTTTCTTTTTATTAGCAACAATTACAATATCAGCAATCTGAAATTAATCCACTTAGTCCTTATATGGAATGAGACCAAAGGTTTACAAATTGCAAAAAATTGAAATTTTGGAAGACGGAGACCCCTTTGGGGGGTTTCGAATGGTCCAAAAATGCTTTCTAGACAGTGCCTCCTCCTCTTTTCTGTTACACCTGCTAAAAACCAACAAGCTTATCATAGTTAAATATGCCCAAAAGTACTTTAAAAGTTCTTTTGGATGAACAAACTTTTTACCCAAAAATTCTAAGTTGAAACTAGTTTTTAAAGAAGCGGAAAAGGAACCAAGGAAAGCAAGCTTTCCTTGGGATCTTGGCTTGCTTTGGGTGCAGCCAATATGAAGCACTTAAATTGCTGAATATAATTTTTTTGACTCTAAGGAAACAACCATGCATTTAACAAGCTTTAGATCTACTTTCACAGCCTTGAAAAATGACAATTTTTCCTAAAACTAGACCTAGAATACTTGTAAATTTTCTTTTAGGAATGAGATCTAGTTTATGAGCTTTAAGGTAGCAAGATCTATGTAAAGTAAACTTGGAAATTGATAGATCTAAACAATTTTAAAGCTGTAAACAAGTAACTTGATTGATTTTAGAAAAAATTGAAGGAGGAAGAGGAAAAGAAGAGCATTTGTTGCTGGAAGCCTTGCAAATCAACCGTGGAGCTTTTTGGTGGAATGTCGAGGGACTATGCCTTTGAATGGTTTTGGAGAGAGTGAAGAAGCAAACTAGATCAACATCCTTTGCAAGCCACGAACCTGCAACCGAATCCAAAGACTTGCCAAAGTACTTGTGAGATACGGTTAATACATACATAGAGATTTCAGAATAATATGCATATAAAACATGCTGAATCTAGATCTCTAAACATGCATAAAAAAAGAAAGATATGGCCAATAAACTTATTAACAAACTCCTTTCCTATCAAGATTATAATAAACTTATTATCAATCTTAGCAATGAATCCACAGACAATCAGCAAATTATGAACATAGATGCAGGTTACCTCAGTGAAACATGGCAATGCTCATCCACACATACAATGACATGACACCATCTTGCCTCCAAAGCTTCACTTTATTCCAATAGCAAAAGATATTACACAGTATTACAACTACAATGGCTCCTCAATCCAACTCTCACCTTCCCGGAAAGGAGGCAGCCATGCTTTATTTATACACAAAATTGAAACCCCAGCCCAGAGGGGGCGCAAATCCCAAGGAGATAGACCACTGCAACTGAAGGAGAGTCCATCAATGCCTGATTTGAAGCTGAACTGAGCTTCTACTGAGTCTGGAAGTCAATTGGGGGGCTGATTGAGCTGACACATCGACTTGTTGAGGGAATCATCAACCACAGAGCTCCCAGAAGAGCCCACACATGTGGAGGAGAGAGAGAGAGGGCGCAATTCCCCATAAAGGAAGCCAGAAGTTCAACTCTGGATCCACCTAGATCACCTCCTTCAGTCAAGGATTTGACAGATCTAGTCAATCTGGTGCCGATGAGACTGATTTCAATCAAATCGGTTGAGAATCCATTGATCTAGGATTTTGGATTTGCTCCATTATTCATCAATTTATTAATTAAAATAATCAATAATTGATTTTTTGGACCTTTCTGACTTGAGTGATGGAAAATCACTCAAAACTAGGAAATAGTGGGTCTATAGGTTTATTGGGTGCTCTTAGCTTGAAAATGAGCACCTACATGACTGAATCTGACTTCTGAGCCCACTTTTATTACAAAACCAATTTTTCCAATTAAGCTATTAAAAAATAGCCTAAGTTTTGGAAAAAATAAATTTTAATAAAAAACACTGAAAAAATTTAAAAAATTAAAAAACCTAGGGGGATGTCATCCAACGTACAACAATACGAATAAAGGAGAATGTTGATAAGTGACGAGAAATTAATGAAATATTAGCAGTAATCATTCACCTTCTTGTACGTTGGCTTCAAACATCAATCCAAACCAGTGTCACAGGGTTCGCCAAACCTAAACCACCAGGTTCGAAGTTCAGCGAACCTTTAAAAAAAACTGAAAAATTTGTTTAGGTTCGTAGGGGTTCGGGCTCGTTTTCGGCGGCTATTTTTCACTTTTAGCGGCGGGTTTTAACACACAGATATTTTAGCACTGTCGCGTGTTGTTTGTCTCGATTTTCGGCTCTCCGCGTGTTGTTTGTTCTGGATTTCAGGCTCTGTTAATCCGCAATTTCCGATCTCTTATCAAGGTTTGCAACTCGATAAGTGATAGACAGTGGATGACTCCATGTGAGCCCAGGCCACTCCTTGAATCTGCGACAATGTATGCGTTTGCGTGAGCCCTGCGACAGTCGCGAGCCCGCTCCAGTGCATGAATCCACGACAATTAACTACTGTACTGTC
>LPNX010824165.1:0-12150 GCA_001517045.1 Pseudotsuga menziesii | reverse complement strand
TTATAATTTTTTTAAATGTTTTATGTTACAGATTTTAACCATAGACTATAGTTTATTTGTATATGTTTTATACTATAATTTATTTGAGTGATAGTATTTCTATATTAAGTATTAATTATATATAGTTAAAGTATAATTTATAATTATAATTCGTAATAGTTGTATATATAGTTTATTTTCAAATGTTTTATATTATAATTTATAATTTAATATATATATATATATATATATATATATTTTGAAAAATGTATATAGACGAACCTTATGCCGAACCTCATCCGAACCTCATCCGAAAATTCGAACCCGAATCGAACCTAAAGGTCGCCGAACCTGAATTCGAACCCGAACCTTGTGACATTGACAGTATTAGCCGTTCCAATGTACAATGAATTCAAGGCAGTTACATCAATAGTGTGTGCAAGTGGAGTACAAACACTAGGCTATAATGGCTAATAATCAGGTGTAAATGAATGTGTTAACAATCCATTTCTAATAGCAATTTATACTAGCAATTACTAACCTTGTAACTAGTGTTGTTTCCTTGTGTACATGATAGGAGCTGCATATATTAAATTTGGAGGGATGCCACGGTAAAGGCAACCCTAACAGCTCACAAAGGTTTGAAATAGGGTTGAGATGGCGGAGTGAGGTCTGAACTAGACCTTGAGGAGGACTCAAGATAAGACAAAGGGATGAGGGATAGGCTGTAAAGGGAAAGAGGGGTAGCTAGGAACGAATGGGGAAGAGGTCATATGGTGGAGAAGGTTAGGGAGAAGTAGGCCGAGGGAGTTGGAGGCTGGAAAAAGGAGCGCTGAGGTGTAAGGGCTGGTTTGTAGGGCATCCAAGGGTATAGGAGAGGGCTACAACAGCAGGTTGTGGGTGGAGAGAGGTAACTCGAGCCCCAATGGGGTAGGCCGAGGCCTAAAATGGCCTTTAGGGGATGAGGCCGACGGTTAGGGAATTTCCTAGGGTTTTAACAGCCTTAATTCTAATCTAAAACCAACCCTAAAACTAACCTAGAACTAACCCTAGACTATGTATTGAAGAAGAGAGAGAGATGAAGGTTTGGGAAAAAAGACAAATGCAAACCTTACCCTAACCTTAGGACGTCTAGGGAGAATGGTTTGCCTAATGAGAAGGAACACCTAGGTTAATTGATAAACCTGAAGACCTAGACTTTAGCCCTAGAAAACTCCTAGAAAGATCTCGTACTTCTACACTAAGGTGACTAAAAGTTGAGGAAGACCTAGCCAAGACAAAATGCAACCTAATGGCTACCATTCCATCTACAAACATACATCACTTCTCAACTTTTAACAAAGAGAAATCAAGACAAGACATTGATTCCTTCTTGTGCACGTGTTTCACCAACGAATCGTAGAATAACCTTTTGGAAAAAAGAGCGAAAACCAAGATACTTCAAGAATTTTCCATAAAACTCAGAAAATTGCCTTCCTCAAGAGGGTCGCATCACTCCAAAGAGCCCTAGGTAGGGTAAAATAAGTGCATATTTTTTTATCCCATGAGTCTTGTTTTAAAAATGAAGTGAGGAGATCTATTTATATGATCTCACGCTCACTTTTACAAAAATATTTTGGCTGACATGCCTTTAAAATGTCAAATACAATTTATAAAATGTCAACTTAAAATTATAACAAAATAATAATTAAAAACAACCTAATGTAGCCTTATAGCAGGCTACATGGTGTATTTTTCCCCTAGGTGCCAAGAACTTCTAAAATAAGCAAATCACTCTGAACGAAAGCTTAGAGTGAGCTGGAGGGAGGGCATCATGCCCCATCTAACCTCGAAATGCTATAAAATCTCTCAACACCCTCCTCAAAGCAACAAAAAGGCTTGGTGTGGAAGATGGCTTCCTCCGAGGAAAGAGACTAGGGAGAGAATGCACCAGCGTGCAGAAGGGCCAGGAGGATGTCCTAAGTGGCTGTGAAGGGAGACGAATGTCTTGTAGGTGAAGCAAAGGCCACCAGTGCAAGCAAACAAGGTATGGGGTCATGTGACCCAGTGATCAACCCCTAAGAGCCCTCGACACTAAGCCCAGGGTTAAAAACCCCAACGAAGGGCAGTCAACAGTCCCATTAAGCTATAGTACTCCTAAAGGAAGGACCAAAGGTCCCAACCATGACTACCATTGCTCAATAACACCCCTCCTGGTTGAAAAATGGCTCTCTCTCCCTGGGGCACATCTGAAAGTGCGCTTGGTATAGATGCAACGTAACAGGGTGTATCAGATCTAATATCGTTATTGCAAGTGTGATAGTCTTTGTTTGTAGATCATTATCCCAAGTGAAAGGTTGAGCTAAGTTGCATCTCCTTCTCTTGGATTCGACTTAAAACACTCTTTGACTCACCTTCAAACTCCAAGCTTTCCAAAAAATTCGAACTTGTGTAATTGCTTTCTATTTCTTCAAAATTATAACTTTGTTTTCTCAGTTTCTTTATTTTCGCAAGTAGAATCAGATCTAAAGAGTCTATATCATGCTTATTTACTTGCACTAGTTTAGGTCTAAAAGCTTCAAGTTCCCATTTTTTATTTAGATCTAAATTTAGATTACTTTAGTACTTGAAAGTGACTCCAAATGTTTACAAGTACCAAAGTGTTGTAATTTTTTATGTAAATATTGAAGTAGCCCACTAATCAAGCCTGCATCTGCCTCATTTGCTTTAGAGTAGATTTTCTTGAATAAAAATAGATCAATTAATGTCTTTGATTTAATTTCCTTTTCATTTTTGCAAATCTGAATACTAACTTAGCCTTGCTTTCTCGAGTACGACCTTCAGGCCCGAAAGAGACTCTTGGTTGTAGTAATTAGAAAAATTCTCTTTCCTCTTGTTTATTTTACTTTGGAAATTTACCCCTTGCTCTCTCAAGTACGACCTTAAGGCCTGAAAGAGATTCTTGGGCTTAACAATTAGAACACTTGTTCAAAAATCTTTAAAACTGACCAAAGCTCTATTGTGTATGCTTTGTCTTTGTGGTTCAACTGACCAGTTGAATGCATCAAAATCAGTGACTAGTTTAATTAAGTTCACACCCCAATAAATCTCCCATGGCAAAAATCCAACGCCTTGATTCAATCTCTTGGGCGGAAATTTCATAGAGGAAGTGAGAACCACTGGGTAGTGACCTTGGGATACTGTCAAGTTGCACCCTCGATAGGTGTAGTGTTGGACACCTCCTAGAGACTCCGATCCAACCCACATTTCTTCGCGTGGAGCCATATTTGATAAAGTTTTGAACATACTCCTCGTATCTTCATGTATATCTGGAGTGCCCTTCCCTTTCTAATCCACTCAGTTAAATCCACTTTTAACTAAAAATCAACCAAGTACACTTGCACACCATTTCTATTTCAGCAACAACTTTTACTTTTGACTCCATTTGGCATTGGTAATATTGTAATCATCACTTTTGCTTTTAGTCAATCTATACTGTGGATGCTATATTTATGCTGTTGATATCTAATTAGTTTTGCAAGTTCTTGTTTGATTATTTTTACAACACTCCTAAAAAACTTATTTCATCCTTAACTAATTAAAAACAACCAAGACCCTTAGTAACTCTTTACAATAGGGACCAACCCCCTTGGCTTTGTTAGGAGTTTGCCTAAACAGAGGATCAGGATCAAGTGACAGCGCCTGACTTAAGACTTTCCCCCAAGGACACATCGAGCAACTTGAATATTTTTGCTGTGCCTTCCCCCTAGGTGTGTGTAAGGCGGCAACACTACCTTCATGTGGATTGTAAGTTGACTCCCTTGAATCTTCAGGTATGACACATTTTTAGAATCTTTGTTGTTGAATTATGAAATAACAAATTGGTTGATATTAAGATTCATATGTTTTAATAAGGATAAATTTGTTGGTTTTCTCTAAGCTAATTAATTGTCTTATTGGGTATTACACTTTCGCACAAAACATCCCACTTGCAATAGGTAGATTAATGATTAAGCAACCCTAATGCTCCTTTGAAGTGGAATGTTTGTCATCAAGTGATCTCCTTTGCCCAAATTAGTGCTCCAAGCTATTATGGTGTTCCTCCATTAGTTCTTTTCCTTGTTGTTTGTTTATGCTTCATCCCTCAGATCTCCTCCAAGGTAGGGTGTTCTGCTTCTTTGGACTTTGTCTTGCCATCTGCTATGCTCTGAATCTCTTGCAATGTAGGGTGTTCTTGCATTTCACTATCTTTGACCCCTTAACTTATCATAAATCATGCTCTAGACCCCAGTATGCTAAGGCATTCTTGTTCTATTGCTCCCTTCCTCATTCGATGTCAAGCATGGGAGAATGGAATCCCTTGCTGCAATCTTCCTTCGATTAGTCTCATCAATTTGCAGATGCTGTTGAATTCCAAGAGTCTTCTACTGTGATAGATGAGAGAAGAAGGGCCCCATCAAAATGCAAAATAACCCTTGTATTTCTATAGGGTAACACCTTTTATTGATGTCGATGTACATGTTGTTGATGAGACTTATCACCAACTTTGATAACCTGTTCATTGATAGGACCTTCATTGATATCAATAACTTGTGCATTGGCAGGACTGCCACAACTTGCTAGTTGAGGGGACCTTCACTGACATTGGCAACTTGTTCATTTAGGGGACCTTCACTGACATTGGCAACTTGTTCATTTAGGAGACCTTCACTGACATTGAATTGTTTTGTCAATGGGACAATCATTGATATTGACAACTTGCTTGTTGATGGGATAATCATTGAGATTGGCAACTTGCTCATTGGCTAGACTCTAGAACTTCACTGACATCGACAACCTTTTTATTGATGATATCATTCCCTGCATTATTCATCATGTTTAGAGGCCGTGAATAATAGTCAATTTCTGGTTAACAATAAGCTACTTTTTGAATAAGAGAGTAGTTTGAGAGAAGTTTCTCATTTGTTTCTCTTGCCTAGTCTTTTGAATCTTATTCAAAGGCATTATTAAATATTTGCTTAAAGAATCATTGCAAGACCTATTTTATGTTCTCAGTGTTCTTCCCTTTTCCCTTTTTCATATTTTCTTTAAAAAAAAATTCCTCTGTGAAATGGCTGGATATTCTTAAATTTCCAGTACTGTACCTGAAACATCCCCTCATTGGAATGCCCATTACACATCATTTTGGTGAACTGTATGGGGTACCCCATGCTTGTTCGTTGTGAATTCCCATGCTTTTATACCTTGGGTTTCTTTTCATGTTGCATGTTAACTTGACAGTTAAGTGTTTTGTAGCTCCTACTTAGCTATGCAGATCTGCTGCTTGGGTTTATTTGTAAATTCTGTAGTGAAATGGATATTTACTACCTGATACAGAGAAGATTCGGACCCTGTTTAGATTTTTCTGTTCATAGTGAGATGAGTTGGATGACTGAATTCTAGTGTTCAAGAAAAAACCATGTGATATTGGTTCTCTGCCACTTTTCTATTAACCATTGTGTCATTAACACTTAACATTTACTGGAAAATGATTAATATCCCTAACCTAGAAGTTGAACTGACTGGACACGATGTAAATATTAAGTTCTTATATTTATTGGTGAAATAAAAATTGACAAATATAATTCAACACTGGACAACCACTGATGTTTTTTGTTAGTATTATCATTTGTACATCAAAATATTTCATTGTATCAGTATGGCATATGCTGAAACAGTGACTTCAAAGAAGATAAATTCTACGAGGGAAGTTACAATCTTTATAGATTATCCTCACGGCAGTATCCATCTTTCTGAAGAACTGTATGGGGTAACTCATACTTGTCCCATGTGAATCCCCATACTTGGGTTTCATTTTGTGATGCATGCTTACTTGGCAAGAGTCACGCATTTTTTGTAGCTGTGACTTACTATGCATATCTGCTGCTTGGGTTTATTTGCAAGTTCTTTAATGAAATAGACCCTTTTTGGCTAATATAGAGAAAATTTGAGGCTACCCAGTTTAGATTGCTTTGCTTAAAGTGAGATGAATTGGGTGACTGAATGTTAATATACAAGAAAAATGCAATTGATGTTGATTCTCTGCCGTATTTTCATTAACCATGGCACCTTTAATAGTTACCCACTAGAAGATGAGTAACATTCCTTACTTAGAAGTTCGGACTGACTAGACATGATCTAAAAGCTGTAAGTTCTTTTATTTTATTGCTGATAGTGAAAATGCCAAATATTTATCAACTCGTGACAATGCACTTAGTGGTGGTTTTCGTTTATATTATCATTAAATTATCAAACTACATCATTCTGACATTATGGCATATGCTGAAAATATGACTTTAAAGAAAATAAATTTTACAAGGGATTACAATTTCGAGCATAGCTTGAATAGAGTAAAATCAGTTATAGCTTCCTTAACCTGTTCCAAGCATGTATTTCTTGTAGAAGTAAAACTGTATTGCAGTATACGATTTTTTTTCCTGTTCTGGGTCAATGAATGAAGGAAAGAATGGGAATAACGTGCTTGTATTATTTCTCGTTTATGTTGATTTTGTATATTTTGAAAATTGTATCCGGATTCTTATGAATTCTTTGATCTTGTGTGTTACAATCAGGCGGACACTCCTAGACGAAGGTGAGATGTGTCACCATTTGTGTCTGATAATCTGGCTTTAGTAGTTCATGTTTTCAAACCACATCTTATTGCCATTGAAAATAAATTTGTATTTTATGAAGGACATAAGGACGCTTTGAGAATGAGCATATTCTGCTTTGTTGAAATCACAATTCTGCAATTATAAAATGTAATTTTATTGCTGGACTCACTGCAGATATTCACGGTCTCCTTCCCCTAGACGCAGATATGTGCGATCTCGCTCTTATTCTAAGTCTGCATCTCCGTCTCGATCCCCGTCTCGGTCTCATAGTCCTGTGAGGAGGTAAGTGCGATGTCTTATGTGATATATAAATATTGCTTTTTGCTTTATTACAGTATTGCTTTTTTATTTTTATTCTTGCCTTTAAAGCTTTGGTCACATATATTTGTAATTTATGATGTGGGACCATATGCACATCCAACCTAAGGCGATGGACTTTTAGAATTTCATCCCCACGGTGTACCAGATCTCTAGGCAAGTATAGCATAACAGGAATTTTTCATAGAACATAACAGGAATTTTCAGAGTAAATGGAGAGGTACCAAGTAACTGACTGAGACAGCTATTTCCTCCTACCACAGGCAATCTACTGTAAATGCCACCCCCTAGGCAGGCTATGATACCACCAGGGCAAAGAATGTTGCAGACAACCCAAGTCTGCTGCAACTCTTTTTACTCAGATCTGGTTTAGTACAGATATGCACTCTGTTTCCAGCATAATGAGTCAAAATAACAGCTAACGAGAGCATTCCTCTCAGGAAAAAGAACCCAGAAACAGACAATCTCTGAGCTCAAAATTCTAGCAGAATAATTACTCAACAAGAGGCTCAAATTCCAACAGAAGAATTACTCAACAAGAAACACCAATCTACAGCAGATAACTTACAATCCTACAGAAAATCTCTGATCTCTCTATTGGAATCAAACAACTACCCACTACATCCACAAGGCAACTCAGGCCTGATGAACACTGAGACAACTAATGGCACACTTGCCACATGATTGGTGTTCCATTAGTATAGCATAATAGGAATTTTTCATAGAACATAACAGGAATTTTCAGAGTAAATGGAGAGGTACCAAGTAACTGACTGAGACAGCTATTTCCTCCTACCGCAGGCAATCTGCTGTATATGCCACCCCCTAGCCAGGCTATGATACCACCAGGGCAAAGAATGTTGCAGACAACCCAAGTCTGCTGCAACTCCTTTTACTCAGATCTGGTTTAGTACAGATATGCACTCTGTTTCCAGCTTAATGAGTCAAAATAACAGCTAACGAGAGCATTCCTCTCAGGAAATACAACCCAGAAACAGACAATCTCTGAGCTCAAAATTCTAGCAGAATAATTACTCAACAAGAGGCTCAAATTCCAACAGAAGAATTACTCAACAAGAAACACCAATCTACAGCAGATAACTTGCAATCCTACAGAAAATCTCTGATCTCTCTATTGGAATCAAACAACTACCCACTACATCCACAAGGCAACTCAGGCCTGATGAACACTGAGACAACTAATGGCACACTTGCCGCATGATTGGTGTTCCATCAATGGACAGTGCCCTTGGCATGCACAGCTCCTCTGAGTGTATCTGCAATGATTCTCTAAGTGTCTCTGGATCTGCCCCCTTCCCGAGACTCTGGTTTCCCTATTTATCACCGAACAGGTCCGTTGAAAGCTTAACAAGGACCATGCATGCAATCTTCAACAGAGTTCCTGAAATTGCTCCTCTAACTCAGTGCAGTTGACAGCAAGCAGATTGGAAGTAGCCACATATTGGTCGCCAGCTAGCTGAATTAAGGAGCTCTGCATATGTTGGAGTACAATGCATCTTCAATGCGTGTGCTCCTGCATCAAAGAAGAAGATACGTAGAACTCTCACGACAGCTTCTCCAACTCAAATAAGAGAATGATTTACCATCACCACTGCTGAGATCTTAAATTGGACGAGCTATTTGGCACCCACAATACCTGCCCTCACAACACACGGAGAAACTCTTTATTTTCTGCTTTTAGCAATCCCTCAAAAGTCCGTCGCTCCGGTTCTTTTCAGTGTTTGCATAGATAGGTACAGATAGCTGTTCATTAATTTCCAACAGAGTTTTTCTTGGTTTTGGATTCTCCCAAGTTTCTAATGGCTTTCTCTCATAGTTGTTCTACTTCTTATTACGGCGGTCTCCTTTTCCCGGGTTGAACTTTCATTTTCTCTCCTCTACTCCAAAAACTAGCTCTCTTTTCCAATTCGAGTTTTCCCTTATTTGCATACATGAAGGGTGCCAAGGAGAGTCCAATTCCAACTCTTCTTGGTTTCTGTAATGTAGGGGAGACAAATTTCCTTGGATGTAGGAGGTGGTTGTGTAGATTGAGGAGAGATGGTTGAATCCACTATCTTTATCTCAAATTAAACTATAGGCTAGTTTCAACGTCATAAAAGAGTGAAGTATTTGAGCAATGCCAATGTCTGGACAGGTCTGGTAACGGCATAGTAAGCGAGATCTGAATCCAAGGACATCTTTTATGTATCAGGCCAAGCATCTCTGGTCTGGGAGATGGGAAAACTTGACCAATTGTAAGAAAACAAGACTGTTACTGGATGAACTATATTGGCTAGTCTCCGATAAACAATGTAGGAGAGTGACCACTGTCACCTTTAGTCATTCTTCATGAATTCTTTAGAGGGTCAGAACCTCCACTGGGAGATCCCTTGTAATGATCTGCAAAGACGAAAAAGATACTATGCCTTCTTTGTAAGGAGTTAGTGACCGGTGCCTTGCACCAACCAACCGAGGAATGAAGAAGACATACTAAACAAAAATCCAAATGAATTGTAAATGTAACAATGTGATGCCAAGGTTATTTAAATAGCCAATGAAAAAAAGGTAAGGCATTCGGTTGTTATCTTGACAAACACCTTTCTACAAGTAACATTGTTGGCTAGCATTTACCATCATATGTAACCATCTATTAATTATAAGTGCAGCCATTAACTTTCCAATGTAGCAAAATTAGGTCTGGTATAAACACTGCAATAACTGTTGTTGAAATTTACCTAGGAATTGTTCCCCTAAGTGACTTTTGCCTAAGTCACTAGGAAAAGGGGTTTTGAGTCACTTGGACTTTATATTAATGACTTGAGATGAGCATTAATTGCATTTTAAGTGAAATATTTAAATAGTGAGTTAAATTAATTATTTGGTGGAGAAAACTGATTTTAATCACAACCACTCATCTAGACTAATCTGAGCCCTAGGATTAGATGGCTTTTCACTCACTCTAATTTTTTCACCAAAAGGGAAAGTTTCCAATTGAAGAGACACTTTTGCATTTGAGAGAGGAGAGCCATTTTCTGAGAAAGAGGAGAAAATACCAGCAGCAGCAAGAGAGGGCACAAAAATCGAGGGAAGGGCAACAGCATTTATTGCTGGTCCGTATAGGAGGCATGATTTTTGAGGCAGGTTTGGTGCATGGTTTTTGAGGCAGAAGACCTGGGCACAAATCTCGAGGGATTTATTGCAGGCACGAATCCCGAGGCTGTTCCATACAGAACAGTCAGTACAGACAGGCCGTACAACTGCTGTACAATCTGTACAACAGCACAGTTTTCGAGGCAGATACAACAGAAAGTATGAATTGTGTTTTTTTCCTATTGGGCATGGAAAACGAGACAGAAAATTTCTTCCGGTTGAGATTAAGTTGGTCTGAAATTTTTTCTGAGTATTGCTGTAAATTTTTCCTGATAATAAATTTTTTTTTCTCACAGGTTTTCCCCGGAGGTTGGGGTTTTTCGTGGGTCATTGGACCAAAAACACTGTGTCTGAAATTTCATGGTTGAATGTGTTGATTTTTGTACCTAGGCAGATGTTCCCTAGGTGACTTTAATTTTGCCTAAAGTCACTTTAAGAGGGAAAAAGGTGACCCTCACATTAAAAGTCACTTAATGAGACTTTATAACCATAAAGTCACTTTTTGATAAATTTAAGTGGGTGAGTGATTTTATTTATGAGAAATAAATAAAAGGGATTTTCACTCTCATTTCATCTTGGCCATTGATTTGATTCTTTCTCCACCGTTGGATTAAGAAACTCACTTAGGGCAAACAAAAGGGTTGAGGGAGGCAAAGAGACTTCACTTTTCATTTTCAGGAGAAGAGAAGAGCTGAGGAGAGAGCTGAGCAAGCAGAGGTCGAATTGCTGAAGGAGGGTACGATTTCAGGAAAGTTTGTGCACAAATTTCGAGGAGCTGTGAGGGCACGAATTTCGAGGTACGGCCAGGGAGTACGACTGCATTTATTGCAGCACAGAAATCGAGGTACGGCCGCATTTATTGTGGCTCAGATTTCGCTGTACGGCTGCACGATTTTCGAGGAAAGGTACGGCTGCATTTAAAGCTGTACGACTGCATTTATTTCTTGCACAGAAATCGAGGTACGGCCTGAGTGTACGGCCTGTACGATTCAGCACGAGTTTCGAGGGACTGTATGGCGTCATTTAATGCTGTACGGCCTGTTTGTTGGCACAAATTTCGAGGGACTGTACGGCTGAGTTTTTGCTGGACAGCGGCATTAAATGTGGGCACAGAAATTGAGAAAAATGGACTGCTGAACATTTTTCCAGACTGCTGGTGGAGATAAGTTGTATTTGCATCATTAAATTTCTGTCCTATAAATTTGTTGAAGAAATAATTAAATCTCTCCTCTCTGACTGGTTTTCCCCGTGGGGGTTTTTCCAGGGCTGATTAGCCAAAAATCTCTGAGTAAATTTTATGGTGTGCATGCATTTGTTTTCAGCCTGTTAGTGTTTTTCTGCGTGTTTAAATTGTTCAGGAAAATTTTTATAAGTAGCTTCAACCCTATGCAAAACCGGCTGAAGTGAAACACACAAAATTGTTCATTAAACCAGCAAGCAGTTAAACTCAGTTTTCCAACATGGTATCAGAGCTAAGGGGGCAGAAACAGTGATTTTTGCAGACACACAGAAATTTGCAGCATTCAGAATTTTTTGTTATTTTACTTCTGTTAAGTGAACAGCACTTTGTAGAGTTGTTGTTGGGATGGCTACAGGACTTAGATTGGAGGATAGGCTGGATGGGGCAGGGAATTTTGTGCCGTGGAAGGCTAGGATTTTGCTGTTACTTGAAGAGAATGAGTTATGGCCAGACATAGTGAGGAACACTACTACAAACCCATAACCATTTCTGCATCTACGGATGCAGCAGCCTTTACTGCCTTCAACAAGTTGGACTGTAAAGCCAGAAGGATTATACTTGATGCCGTGAAAGATCACATCATTCCTCACATTTCCGGAAAGACCAAGGCTCATGAGATGTGGACAGCCTTGACCACCTTGTATGAGAGTTCTAATGAGAACCGGAAAATGGTTCTCAGAGAAAAACTTAAGAGCATCAGGATGAATGGAGGTGAGGGGGTCACAACTTACCTTACCAGGATTTCTGCAGTTCGGGATGAACTTGCAGCAGTTGGGGAGAAGATTGACTCTCCAGAGCTTGTGCGGATAGCGGTGAACGGGGCTTCAAAGT
>LPNX010824159.1:1098062-1215009 GCA_001517045.1 Pseudotsuga menziesii | reverse complement strand
AAGCACACAACTATGATGAAATCAATGAATGAAAGCATGAATAAAATAATAAGCAGATCTAAACAATAACACACTTACAATTAACACTACCAGCATCTGCTTAGGGAAGAGGGCCCTTCCTCCACTGAGCAGAGCTGGATCTCCACAATAGAAATCTACAACTCCAGAATTAAGAAACTACCAGCATGTATTATCATAAGGAAAGAATTACAACAGATCTGGATCAAATCCTACATCACAACATTGTGTTATCTCCTATCATCCATTTCCTATCCTGCCTAATCTATCATGCTTAATCAATCAATCAATCATCAATAATCAATAATAATCAATAATCAATAATCCTCCTTCTTAATGAGATTGATTACATATTTATACATAAAATTATCTCCTGGAAATGAATAACTGAACCCCCAGCTTGTGATCTGTAACAGCTGAAACATGGCCGTAACTACTGGCAACTTTGGAACCGGCCGCAACACCAAATCTGGAAAATACCCTTTCGAAGAACCACCTGCATATCGAAAACCGTAGCTTTGTTTGGAGATTTCCTTGAGAGTCAGGTAAATGAGGATGTTACGCACAAAACCCATGTCTCGGATTTTTGAGATTCGTTTCCATATGCCCGCAAATCAAGACGCGAATCAAGGTGTTCTTATGTGGCATGCGTTTTTGGTTAAGGCTGTAACAGCTGGCTGTGAGCATCCTGTACGTGGAAAATCACTCCATAAACCATCATTAGTAAAATTATGCATAATAGTCTTTTAATTCATCAAAGATAAAGGAAAATAGTCACTATTAACCACTTAAAATATCAAATAGAAGTAGCGGCTGTACAATGCACAGTTGCAACAAATGAATGGAAAATGGAATGATAAATGAGGAATAATGGTAAGAAATGGATGAAAAATGGATGAAAAGTATGTCAATAAGTGGTGGAAAAATGGACAATTCCAGGTCCTGACAACTACGTGATGCGCAGGTTCTTACCTCTCGTCTTAGCACTCACAAGCATCTAAATCACATATGCAGGAACAAAGTAAATTAACTATTTATATATCTATCTATCTAACTACCTATCCCCAGGGAGCCATATTGTAACTTATTTATGAGTAATGTGTAATGTGAATGCATTGTAAAGAAAAATTATAGATAGTTGATATATCTTCTTACAATCCATGAACGATTAAAGATATTTCAACAATCAAATAGCCAATTGTTTTATGAACAACATACATTACTCATCTTGGTAATTCCACAAAATAAACCAGAAATCATTTAAACAAGAACATAGGTTCTAAGAGTTAGAACGATCTCACGGTTAATGGACAAAAAGATGGAAAAACAAAATAGTTCATCTTTCCACCATCCAAAGCATAACATTTGAAAGTCCCACCGATCTTTCTCCAATAGGAAAACAATGACTCTTTATTGCAAAAAAAAAGTAGTTCTTCTTACAATATTGCTTTACATGTCCAACTGGGAAAAATCCCTTTTTCCCTCTAAATCTTCTATATTTATACAAAAGGGTGAGACTGTTGGGATGCCCAAAAATGACCCTTGGGCTTCCCAACTTTTCGCCTCCCAAAACGTTTCTCAAATATCTACAAAATCATTACATTCACAAAAAAGTGACCAATCCTTTACGAGGAGGGTCTCACTTGGGTGTCTAGAAACTTCTTCCACACCAAAGCTTCAGAGGCGATGCCTTCAAAGGCACAAGGTTCCAGAAACTAAATGTTGATTTCAAAATTTGCAGCCTGGTTCTTTATAGCCTCAATCCTGGCCGCACTCAACCGAAGCTGATCCTCGAGAAGCTGAACACTGATAGCAGAGTGATCTACTTCACTCCTTAAGATCTGCTCATCCAGGGCTTTAATATGCTGTACTCTTGATTCCTCCTCTTGATATCTCTTCTGCAACAACTCCAAAAATGAGTTGTGATCCGAGAAGACATCAAGTCTTTGTTCGGCCTCTATTTGGCACTGGTTGTAGGTAATAAGGAGCCTTCTGAAAAACTCTGTGCATGCTCCTTTTGTCTTCTTAATGGCTTTCTTGAAATCCTCTAAGGTGTTTATAGCAAATTCTAGTAAGTCATAATCTCGCTTGAGGGCCTGTTGATCCTTTGATGGATGTTCTGCTGGAGCTTCTTCATTGTTTTCCAGCCTCGCCATTCTTGCAGTCAAGACTTCAAGGAAGTCTTGAGATCTATCGACGAAATAAGAGGAGGTCTCTAGGATTTCCTCCAATCGGCCATCTACCTGCAGCACTTTGCACCTCTCTTCCTCTATAGTAGTCTGTAGCTATAGCATCTTAGCCTTTTGGGCCAAGACATGCTCTTTGAACGGTTGGAGGGTAACCTGCTGCTCCCTTGCTTCCTCCAGAGCAGTTGTTAGAGAAGAAATCTGCTCTTGATGTTTCTTTTCCTGTTCTTGGGTGTGCATCTCACTGGCCTCCAAGATGATCTTTTGCTGCTCTTCTAGCTCTTCTACCTTTCCCAGCAGTCATTCCTTCTCCATCTTTAGTTTTTGATATTTGTTTTGCACTTTCTCCAGGCATTCTTGTGTAGTCTCCCTAGCTTGTCTCTCTACTTGGAGGGCCTGCAATTCATCCTTTGAGGCTCTCATCTCTTCTTTCATGTCCTCATACTTTCTTTTCAGCCTATTACTTTGCTCTCTCTCCCTTCGCAATGTGTCTTTCAATTGAGCAGAGGACTTCTTGGATAGCTCCAAGTATGTCATGATCTTATCCACATTATCTTCCGAAGCTTGAATCAATGCTGCTCCGGCTCTAATGGTGAACCTTGCATCTCGGCCTGTCCCCAACACAATAGCCGTATCCATTATCATTTTATTAAGGAATACCTCCTGTTTCAACCCTCCTTTCTGTTCTCTTCATTATCCTCTTTGTTGCCCTGTCATAGAAAACAGTATTGAAATCAGGGATTTCTTCCCCTACCTTATGTACAAAGGGGACCAGCTTGAGTGTGGGGACCATGGGTGTGCTGGCAGCAGGTACTTGTGGGTCCTGAACCTCGGGGTTCTCCATGTCTTGGGTCTGCCCTCTAGCTGTGTCAGATGCTGACTGTTCTTTCTATGTCTGTGTCAGCTTTAGCCTCTCTGCTTCTTATTTCTGTAGCTCTTCATCGAGCTTCTTTTTCTTTTCTTCTTCTTATTTCCTTGCATCTTCTTTTGCTTTCCTAGCTGCTTCTTGGGCAGCTTTTCTTTTCTCTTCTTCTTCTGTGTGCAGCCACCCTACAGCTTCCTGTGCCAACCTTTGGGCTTCTTCATTTCTTCTCTTGGCTTCTTCCTCAGCTTTTGCTTGTTCTTCTCGCTTCCCACCTTTGGTGATTATCTTTTTCTTGAACCTTCTTCTCAAGGCTATCATGTTCAGTGGACTTCGGAAGACAGATTCTTCTCTTTCCCAATGGTAGGTGTACTCAAAGTGGACGTTTTTTTATTTGTAATGATCGGCCACTTTGTTGCATGAATCATTTCTATTGAAGGGCATCTCGCCAAAATGAAACCTTTCCAGCTCTTCTACAAATTCCTCCGCTTTCTTCACCTTGGTGAATCTGTAACTTCCTAATTTGAAAGGCAAAGGAGGGTAGGCAGTCTTCTTATGTTCAAACAAGAAACTCCCTATGCCATCCAAGAAGACTTGCTTGACTGCTTCCTTGTGGATGATTTAATCAATGGCGTATTTGGGCAGCAAGGAAGGAACCTCCAAATATCCTGAAGTAAAGGCCATCTTCAGTCAGATAATAGTCTGCATATTCTTCCATTACTTGCAGTGCCTCTTTTGACATACAATCACACTCCTTCAGGAAAATGAGTGTATATAATGGCATAAGAAACTGTTCAGAGACTTCTCAGTAATGGCTGTGATACTTGTGTGCCCACATCAGTTTTTATTCAGAATAGACAGGCATTCTTTCCCTGTCCTAGATGCACCTAAGGCCGGGGAAAGGTTGATAGCACAATATACAATCTACAAGTATGGAACTCATATAGAATTCTGATCTCTTTTTGGCCACTCCTCCCAAAGCCACGGCCATGCAAGCTGAAAGGCTATTTGATGCAATGCTGGCCCAGTTGAAAATTGTCCCCTAGGTTGCAACATAAAAAATGATGGGCATCCATTCCAGTTTGAAGAGCCTTCCATGGGATCTCCCAAAAACCCTATTAAGCATTAAAGCTATGAACCTATATGGGGTCCTTAAGCTAGCTGTATCATAATCACCCGTTGCCCTGGTTCTGAAATGTTTTCTGGGAAACAGCATTCTTTTCATAGTCTCAACAAGTTCCATTCTAACGTTGTTCAGCCAATCATCAGATAAAAACACTTGTGCTTCTGGAAGGTGATAGGCTAGAGCTACATATCCGGGGCTATAAGCAGCATAGCCCTGTTTTTCAGCATTCTCCAGGATCATTGTTGTTACATCTGCCTGGGGAAGAATCCAACCAATTACTTTAGAGCATGGGAAAAGCTCTGGTCTGGTGGCGATCTTCATGAGTGAAGATCTCTCGATATTAGCATATATGCTTTCTTCTTCCAGGCCCATATCAGGAAATTCTCTGCGCGTGATCAGCCTGTAAATTTCACCCCACTGGTATTCTGGTTTGACACCAGATATACACTTGCTGTCTTCATATATTTATTCTTTTTTGGTGACAATTTCCACCTTAGGCTCCTCCTTGACCACAGGGGCCTTCTTCTTTTGCCTTTTTGACATTGTGAGTTCGAAATATTCCTGCCATATATAACATTGTAAACATTAAGCCATTCTCGGCTAAGTTGTGAACATTTACATAACAATGTGCAATGTTTTACTCCTCCTATGGGTACCATGACAACAATTAGTTAATGAAGCAAATATATGCATGTATATAAGCTGAAATGGCCTAACTAATAGAACTATTGAAACACAATGTACAGTTTTCAGTGACTTTGTCTATGTCTAGCATGATGGAAAATATTTATATGCAGAAAAATGTGCAAGCTACCACTGCTTTCCAATACCACACAATTATAACAATATAATCGGGCGGGAAAAACATCTACATTATCATGACTAAAACCTCTGCTCTCTGTGGGTGCCATTATCATTCCGCTGCGCGGGACAGACAGGGGATAATACACAAGATTTCAACGGTGCTCTAACAAAACCATGCCCATGCACTTATGGTCAACAAACGAAAAGCAGTGGAATATCCCCTTCCCCGGGCTTGGGTTCAAAATCGACTGTGCACGGAATGGCGCGGCGAAACGCTATTGCTATTTGAGGATGCGGGTAATATGAAAACCACAAAAAGGGGAAGAGGGTGACCACTTCAAGTTCCACAGGAAGGCCATGAAATCCTCCCCCTACAAGAACATCATCATACCAGGAAATTTGGTGTAGACAGTGTAACGACCGTCTGCACCAAGCCCTCATTCACTAAGCGCAGGGTCACAGACAAAAGGCCGCAGGAAAAATACTACTCTGTGGGTCAAAACGTCTGCACCAATAGTCATGATACGACCCCCCCCTACTATATATGCATGTAGCTAACGGGGTGAAGAAAATGACCACAACAAAAACCTAACTGGGGAAAAACATCAAAAGCTCAAATGGAACGGGGAAAGGCAAATACGAGCTTACCTGGCCCGACAGCATAATCGATGGGAAGAAACGCGGTCAAGCTCCCACAGTTGTGCCACCTGGACGCGGGAACACCAGCAGTGGGGTTCGAACGAGCTCGAGAGCATGAAAATGCACAAGAACGACAATGAGCAACAATCCACAATCGAATAATAGAAAATAAAATAATCCAAACGACCATAACCCCGTATATATATATGGTCAATATGCACAGCGGGGAAAAGTATCGAACGACGAAGAGTTTTGGATCAGAAGTCGACAACATATTTCTTTCCACAATGGTGGAAGGCCAAACCATAAATCCATCCGCGGAGACATACTTAACGGAACCTTGGAATATTATTCATCGGGACAAAGTGGAGACGGGAGCCGCGACGGTAGAGCCGTGAAGGATAATCAATCCACAACGCCGGATGACCAAACCATTACTCTATCTGCGGGGACAGCTGAGAGATAATAAACAACGCTCGTCGAAACTTTAAACCATCAGAGCGGAAGTGGGACGGGAGCTGCCACGGCGGAACCGTGAAGGATAAATCAATTCGTAACGTGAGTAAAGTCTGAATCGAAAGAAAAACTCCTAACACATTCGCAAGGTTAGCGCTTCGGCAGCCGCAATGGTGGAATCATAAAGGGTATCACCGTCCGCAACGTCGAGGTCTTAAAACAACTGGACAACCGAAAAAGGTCAAGCTTTCCGCAACTGCAATGGAGGGAGCCAAAGACTTACAGGATCGACGAAAATATCAAAGCGGAAGTTGAAAAAACAAAGCGGCAATCGAGGAAGTTAGCAGTTTTCCGTCCGCAATTGCGGAGGAAGAAGTCATAAAAGTTCTGATGCAAAACCAAAAGGCAACCGATGTGAAAACAAACGTATCGAAAGAAAAGTCAAAGTCAATACTTGTTATTTCTCCGCAATGGCGGGAGCACCAACCAAATAAACTTCCAATTCAAGCATGCTGAAAATGCATCTAAAAGTAATGATGAAGTTGGATCAAACATTGGATTTTTTCAAGCATTAGAAGAAAAATTTAAAACAAGTGGTGGATCAATCCCAGCACTAGAAGATCCTTCTGAAAAATCATTAGATCAAATCAAAGAAGAAAATAAAACTAATACAAAGCAAAGGAGGGTCCCGAAATTTTTTGGAATTTTGGGAAATTGTTGCAGCTGCAACAATTGGCGACTACCTGGTGAACCCCATATCTCTGAATCAACTCCTTCCCAGTGCAAGACCGTCTAGATGAACAGTTGAAATCTTCTATATGTTTGTATTCCTAAGCTGGCCAAATCATGCATTTAAATCATTTAGAAGAAGTCCATTCTTTGGGAAATGGTAACATCAAAAATATCACAAGTCTGAATAACTCTTTTGAGGCCTAACAAGTGAGGTTTATTTTGTCCATCCTTAGGTAGTTTCTAGCTTGGACACCATAGGATTGTAACATGTAGTACACAACATTATCCTTTTGTTCCTCATTCCCATGCCCATTGCACTTTTGTGCCTTTTGAACTTTAGTTCTTGAGTCCTCCATCTGCCTTTCTTTCTGAATTTTATTCAGGCTCCTCTATCCATAGTGTCCTTTTGTGTGAGAGAAGAACTTACTTTTCATCTCACGGACGGAGAGGAACTTTTGGAAATTTGAGATTCATGCTTTTGATACTTTGCTTTGATATGTATTTTTCTTTAGGAGTTTTGACTCTTGATAGCTTTTGGCTTTTCTGAAATTATGGCATGGGATCATTTATATATGATATACCGTTTACCCCGCTTCCTTTCCATGGGTCCTTTGCTGTCACCCCCTTGGACATTTAAGATGTGAAATGGATGGAGCCTCGAAATAGTATTCCAGACCTCTTTTACTTCCGAGTTATTTACAGGGGTTAAGTAATATTTCAATGAATGCACTGCCAGTTAGGAACACTGCTACTAGAAGACATTCTATATTTCAAGCTCAGTCTTTTTCTCAAGATTTTAGTTAATTAAGAACCCTGATGTTTCCATTGCAACCAAAAGTTTGCCTCTTTATTCAAAAACAAAAGAACTACTAACAAATCAGGAAAAATAAAAGAAAATAGCATCAAAGCAATGAACAAAGAAAATAGCATCACAACATTAAAGAAAAACAAATCAACTTTATTTATGTACAAAGCAAAAGAAAAGAAAAAATTGCCCACTCCTGAAAATCTTTACCTAGGTAGTCAAGGGGTGGGCTGGATTATAGACATGAGATATCTAACCATGGTTTAGCTGTGCTATTTTTGAAATTGAACACATGTCTACTACCCTACAGTCATCCCTTTCATCCTGAGGGAGTTGAAGGAGCTCAGGCTGAGTGTCCATCATAGACTTGGCCTTTCTTGAGGTAAGATGTCTTAGCTTAAGCTCAGTCAGATAATTTCCCAAGACAGAATCAGCAGATTCATTACCTTCTCCTAGTTTAGTGACAGTATGCTTCATGTAAGGCTCTCTCATAATTTTAATCTGATTTGGGGTACCCTTAAGAGGTAACAATAAATGAGACCAGTCTGAAGCAAAATAACCTTTCAACCTGGCAGACCAATCTCAGTTGAGGATAAGCCCATATCCACTCGGTATGTCAGCCACCGTAATGTCAATAAATTGACACATCTTGTTGTTTGCAGAAAAGTGAATGAGGACATTTTTCATTTCTCCCACTACTTTGACACCTGTGCTATCTAATTGTGTTACTTCACAAGGTGTGGACTCTGGCTGTCCATCAATATTTTTGCAAACCTCCAGTGGCATAACATTCACCGCTGATCCAGAATCTACCAAGCAATTATGCACATTATAATTCAGCATTTCTAGGGTCAAAAGAAAAGGTGGGGTGTCAGCTTTTTCTTCCCAACCTGGTTCTATGTCTTTTTCTCCTGGTTGGTTTTGAGTGGGTATATCCTCTTCAAACTCTTCAGTCTCTTTAGTGCTTCCCTCATTAACACCTACCTGTTCTTCTATAGGTTTGACATGCTCACTGATTAGCTCGGCCTCCTGGCTGAGAGTAGTGGCTTTAGGTGTTTTGTCTTCAATATTCATTTCTACCGGTCTCTTGACATTCTCCTGCAATTTTTTAATCTTCAAAATTATTGCATTGTGTTTAATTGTCAGGTTCGTATTTTTTGTTGCTGTTGGTGTGCATTTGGATCTAAGAGCACTCTCTTCAGTGTCAAACAGCGAGACACCATTCCATAAGAACATGGTATCATTATCTTGTTTCTCTATGGTCTGGTTTTTCTCTTCTTCTTCATCACTGTCTTTAGTCAATTTAGAGTCCAGCAGCTTATTCATCACCAATGTCATTGAATTTACCCATTGAGGACACTTCTTTTCAGAATGAGGATGTTGGTGAAAGGTGCAGAAATTGTCTCCCCCTACCTCTGTTATGTTCATTGATGCTAAATTTGGGGGAGGGATTTTCCATTGGTTGCTATCCTCTCTTTTTGGATAGTGGGGTTTGTAAGTTTTCTGAATTTCCATTTCTTTCTCCAGATCTATTATTCGGTTGGATAGTTTCTACATCATTTCCAACATTCCCTCAAAATCATGTGATTGCTCCTCTTTAGGTTTAGACAGCAATATGGTTCTTCTCCTAGTGGTCTTTTCTTCAGGTAGATCAGGATAATATTCTATACTTTCCCTTTCAGCTTCTACCCTTTCTGCCTCTTCATAAGTCTCTACCAATGTAGGTTTAGCTTTCATCTTGGAAAACATGGCCAGCTCAGGTCCTAGGGCTGAGGTATAATACTCAATTAAGACTTTGTCTGAGGGTTTATCAGTTTCAGAAAAGTTCTTTAAGTATATTGAAAAGATTTGAGTAAAATGATGCATCTTCTCACCCTTCTCTTTTCTTAAGAGTCCAAGACCTTTCATCAGCGAGGCATGTGTCTTTTGGGCTGTGTATTTACTTCGGAAAACCCTTTCGAAGGTTTTCCAATCAGGAATAGAGTTTGCAGGAAAACCAAAATACCAGGATGCTGCTGCTCCTTTCAGGGTGTGTGGGAACAATCTACAGACCACATCTTCATACTCTCCAGCCCTTAGCCCTTCAATTGCTAAATAGAAACTTTGCAAATGTTCATCTACAGCAATTCTTTCCTCGGGGTCAAACTTAGGCAATAGCTTGTCAAAGGCTTGAGGTAGGTTATGCAAAGGAGGCATGAGGTTCAAAGGTAATCTAGCTCTCCAAGCCAGAAATGGGTTGGGCTGATTCACAATCACACCAGCCATGAGCACAGGTATAAGAACAAGAGTCTGAGCAAAGAGCAATGTAAGATGAAACCAGGTTTACCTGCTTCAAAGGTAGGACACAATGCTAAGTCTACTTTGGTCAGGTTAAAATATTCCAGATATCTGTTGGTTGGGTAATCTTGGGAAAATAAGTTTCCACGGCCAGCCATGCACTGGTGGCCCTCCTTCTAGTGCCAGAAACTGTTGAGGCCTGAAAATTCGCAGGCACCAAAAGCAAGGGATTCTCCCCAGTCAACGTTCCCAACTAGCCCATGACTGTTTGGTGTAGGGAATCCGTCCAGTTTGCGGTCCGGCTATCGTAGGTCAAGTAACAAAAACAAAGGTTTTACCGGTTGCGGCCCGGTCCACTGTGCATTTTGTATTTTTGACTTAATGTATGAGATGCAAGTGCCTAATTAACAATGCAAGGTGATAAGGATGCAAAGAGTAGTCACTAAATGATGCGCAGGTTCTTACCTCTCGTCTTAGCACTCACAAGCATCTAAATCACATATGCAGGAACAAAGTAAATTAACTATTTATATATCTATCTATCTATCTACCTATCCCCAGGGAGCCATATTGTAACTTATTTATGAGTAATGTGTAATGTGCATGCATTGTAAAAAAAAATTAAAGATAGCTGATATATCTTCTTACAATCCATGAACGATTAAATATATTTCAACAATCAGATAGCCAATTCTTTTATGAACATTATACATTACTCATGGTGGTAATTCCACAAAATAAACCAGAAATCATTTAAACAAGAACATAGGTTCTAAGAGTTAGAACAATCTCATGGTTAATGGACAAAAAGCTGGAAAAAAAAAATAGCTCATCTTTCCACCATCCACAGCATAACATTTGAAAGTCCCACCGATCTTTCTCAAATAGGCAAACAATGACTCTTTATTGCAAAAAAAAAGTAGTTCTTCTTACAATATTGCTTTACATGTCCAACTGGGAAAAATCCCTTTTTCCCCCTAAGTCTTCTATATTTATACAAAAGGGAAAGACTGTTGGGATGCCCAAAAATGACGCTTGGGCTTCCCAACTTTTCGCCTCCCAAAACTTTTCTCAAATATCTACAAAATCGTTACATTCACAAAAAAGTGACCAATCCTTTACGAGGAGGGTTCCACTTGGGTGTCTAGAAACTTCTTCCACGCCAAAGCTTCAGAGGCTATGCCTTCAAAGGCACAAGGTTCCAGAAACTGAATGTTGATTTCAAACTTTGTAGCCTGGTTATTTATAGCCTCAATCCTGGCGGCACTCAACCGAAGCTGATCCTCGAGAATATGAACACTGATAGCAGAGTGATCTACTTCACTCCTTAAGATCTGCTCATCTAGGGATTTAATATGTTGTACTCTTGCTTCCTCCTCTTGATATCTCTTCTGCAACAACTCCAAAAATGAGTTGTGATCCGAGAAGACATCAAGTCTTTGTTCAGCCTCTATTTGGCACCAGTTGTAGGTAATAAGGAATCTTCTGAAAAAATCTATGCACGCTCCTTTCGTCTTCTTAACGGCTTTCTTGAAATCCTCTGTGGTGTTTATAGAAAATTCTAGTAAGTCATAATCCCGCTTGAGGGCCTGTTGATCCTTTGATGGTAGTTCTGCTAGAGCTTCTTCATTGTTTTCCAGCCTCGCCATTCTTCCAGTTAGGACTTCAAGGAAGTCCTGAGATCTATCGACGAAAAAAGAGGAGGTCTCTAGGATTTCCTCCAATCGGCCATCTACCTGCAGCACTTTTCGCCTCTCTTCCTCTATAGTATTCTGTAGCTGCAGCATATTATCCTTTTGGGCCAAGACATGCTCTTTGAACGGTTGGAGGGTAACCTGCTGCTCCCTTGCTTCCTCAAGAGCAGTTGTTAGAGAAGAAATATGCTCTTGATGTTTCTTTTCCTATTCTTGGGTGTGCATCTCACTGGCCTCCAAGATGATCTTTTTCTGCTCTTCTAGCTCTTCTACCTTTCCTAGCAGCCGTTCCTTCTCCATATTTAGCTCTTGATATTCTTTTTGCACTTTCTCCAGGAATTCTTGTCTAGTCTCCCTAGCTTGTCTCCCTACTTGGAGGGCCTGCAATTCATCCTTTGAGGCTCTCATCTCTTCTTTCATGTCCTAATACTTTCTTTCTAGCCTATTGCTTTCCTCTCTCTCCCTTCCCAATGTGTCTTTCAATTGAGCAGAAGACTTCTTGGATAGCTCCAAGTCTGTCATGATCTTATCCACATTATCTTCCTAAGCTTGAATCAATGCTGCTCCGGCTCTAATGGTGAACCTTGGATCTTGGTCTGTCCCCAACAAAACAGCCGTATCCGTTATCATTTTACCAAGCAGACCTCCTGTTTCAACCCTCCTTTTTTTCTATTCATTATCCTCTTTGTTTCCCTGTCGTAGAAAACAGTATTGAAATCAGGGATTTCTTCCCCTACCTTCTGTACAAAGGTGACCAGCTTGAGTGTGGGGACCATGGGTGTGCTGGAAACAGGTACTTGTGGGTCCTGAACCTCGATGTTCTCCATGTCTTGGGTCTACCCTCCAGCTGTGTCAGAGGCTCACTGTTCTGTCTGTGTCTGTGTCAGCTTTAGCCTCTCTGCTTCTTGTTTCTGTAGCTCTTCATCGAGCTTCTTTTTCTTTTGTTCTTATTCTTTCCTTGTATCTTCTTCTACTTTCCTACCTTGTATCTTCTTCTACTTTCCTAGCTGCTTCTTGGGCAGCTTTTCTTTTCTCTTCTTCTGCTATGTGCAGCCACCCTACAGCTTCCTGTGCCAACCTTTGGGCTTCTTCATTTCTTCTCTTGGCTTCTTCCTCATCTTTTGCTTGTTCATCTCCCTTCCCACCTTTGGTGATTATCTTTTTCTTGAACCTTCTTCTGAAGGAGGTCATGTTCAGTGCACTTCGAAAGATAGATTCTTCTCTATCCCAATGGTGGGTGTACTCAAAGCGGACGTTGTTTTCTTTTCAATGATCGTCCCTTTGCTGCGGGAATAATTTCTGTGGAAGGGCATCTCGCCAAAATGAAACATTTCCAGCTCTTCTACAAATTCCTCTGCTTTCTTCACCCTAGTGAATCTATAACTTCCTAATTTGAAGGGCAAAGGAGGGTAGGCAGTCTTCTTATGTTCAAACAAGAAACTCCCTATGCCATCAAAGAAGACTTGCCTGACTGCTTCCTTGTGGATGATGTAATCAGTGGCACATTTGGGCAGCAGGGAAGGAGCTATTAAACCTCCAAACATCCTGAAGTAAAGGCCATATTCAGTCAGATAATAGTCTGCATATTCTTCCATTACTTGCAGCGCCTCCTCTGACAGACAATCACACTCCTTGAAAAAAATGAGGGTATATAATGGCATAATAAACTATTCGCAGACTTCTCGGTAATGGCTGTGATACTTGTGTGCCCACAACAGTTTATACGCAGAATAGACAAACATTCTTTCCCTATCCCAGATGCACCTGAGGCCAGGGAAATGTTGATTGCACAATATACAATCTAAGAGTATGGAACTAATATATAACTTCGATCTCTTTTGGGCCACTCCTCCTAAAGCCGCGGCCATGCAAGCTGAAAGGCTATTTGATGCAATGTTGGCACAGTTGAAAATTGTCCCCTGGGTTGCAACATAAAAAATGATGGGCATCCATTCCAGTTTGAAGAGCCTGCCATGGGCTCTCCCAAAAACCCTATTACGCATTAAATCTATGAACCTATATGGGGTCCTTAAGCTAGTTGTATCATAATCACCCATTGCCTTGGTTCTGAAATGTTTTCCGGGCAATGGAATTCTTTTCATAGTCTCAACAAGGTCCATTCTAATGTTGTTCAACCAATCATCATATAAAAACACTTGTGCTTCTGGTAGTTGATAGGCCAGAGCTACATATCCGGGGCTATAAGCAACATAGCCCTATTTTTCAGCATTCTCCAGGATCATTGTTGTTACATCTGCCCGGGGCAGAATCCAACCAATTACTTCAGAGCATGGGAAAAGCTCTGGTCTGGTGGCGATCTTCATGACTGAAGATCTCTAGATATTAGCATATATGCTTTCTTCTTCCAGGCCCATATCAGGAACTTCTCTGCACGTGATCAGCCTGTAAATTTCACCCCACTGGTATTCCGGTCCGACACTAGATATACACTTGGTGTCTTCGTATATGTATTTTGTTTTGGTGACAATTTCCACCTCAGGCTCCTCCTCGACCACAGGGGCCTTCTTATTTTGCCTCTTCGACATTGTGAGTTCGAAATATTCCTGGCATATATAACATTGTAAACATTAAGCCATTCTCAGCGAAGCTGCAAACATTTACATAACAATGTGCAATGTTTTACTCCTTCTATGGGTACCATGACAACAATTAGTTAATGAAGCAAATATATGCATGTATATAAGCTGAAATGGCCTAACTAACAGAACTATTGAAACACAATGTGCAGTGTTTAGTGACTTTGTCTATGTCTAGCATGATGGAAAATAGTTATATGCAGAAAAATGTGCAAGCTACCACTGCTTTCCAATACCACACAATTCTAACAATATAATCGGACGGGAAAAACATCTACATTATCATGACTAAAACCTCCACTCTCTGCGGGTGCCATTATCATTCCGCTGCGCGGGACAGACAGGGGAAAATACACAAGATTTCAATGGTGCTCTAACAAAACCATGGTCACGCACTTATGGTCAACAAACAAAAAGAAGTGGCATATCCCCTTCCCTCGGCTTGGGTTCAAAATCAATTGTGCGCGGAACGGCGCGGTAAAACGCTATTGCTATTTGAGGATGTGGGTAATATGAAAAACAGAAAAAGGGGAAGAGGATGACCACTTCAAGTGCCACAGGAAGGCCATGAAATCCTCCCCCTGCAAGAACATCATCATACCGGGTAATTTGGTGCAGATGGCATAACGGTCGTCTGCACCAAGCCCTCATTCACTAAGCGCAGGGTCATAGACAAAAGGCTGTGGGAAAAATACTACTCTGTGGGTCAAAATGTCCGCATCAACAGTCATGATATGACCCCCCCCTACTATATATGCATGTAGCTAACGGGGTGAAGAAAATGACCGCAACAAAAACCTAACCAGGGAAAAACATCAAACGCTCAAACAAAACGGGGAAAGGAAAATACGAGCCTACCTAGAACGGTAGCGTAATCGATGGGAACAAGTATGGTCAAGCTCCCATAGTTGTGCCACCTGGACGTGGGTACACCGGCAGCGGGGTACGAACGAGCTGGAGAGCACGACAACACACGAGAGCGACAGCGAGAAACAGTCCACAATCAAATAGTAGAAAATAAAATAATCCAAATGACCCCAACCCCGTATATATATATGGTCAATACACGCGGTAGGGAAAAGTATCGGATGGAAGAGAGTTTTGGATCAGAAGTCGACAGCATATTTCTTTCTGCAACGGCCTAAGGACAAAACATAAAGCCATCCGTGGAGACATACTTAACGGAACCTCAGAAGATTAATCATCGAGACAAAGTGGAAACGGGAGCTGCGACGACGGAGCCGTGAAGGATAAATCAATCCGCAATGCCGGATGACGAAACCATTACTCTATCCGTAGGGACAATTGAGAGATAATAAACAATGCTCGTCGGAACTTTAAACCATCGGAGCGGAAGTGGGACGGGAGCCGCAACGGCAGAACCGTGAAGGATAAATCAATCCGTAACGTGAGTAAAGTCTGAATCAAAAGAAAAACTCCTAACACATCAGCAAGGTTAGCGCTTCGGCAGTCGCAATGATAGAACCATAAAGGGTATCACCGTCCGCAACGTCGAGGTCTTAAAATGACTGGACAACCGAAAAAGGTCAAGCTTTCCACCGCAATGGCGGGAGCCCAAGACTTACGGGATCGGTGAAAATATCAAAGCGGGAGTTGAAAAACCAAAGCGTTGATCAAGGAAGTTATCAGTTTGTCGTCCGCAACTGCGGAGGAAGAAGTCATAAAAGTTTCGATGCAAAACCAAAAGGAAACCGATGTGAAAACAAACGCATCAGAAGAAAATTCGTAGTCAAGACTTGTTATTTCTCCGCAATGGCGGGAGCACCAACCAAATAAACTTCTAATTCAAGCATGCTGAAAACGCATCTAAAAGCAACGATGAAGTTGGATCAAACATTGGATTTTTTCAAGCGTTAGAATAAAAATTTAAAATAAGTGGTGGATCAATCCGAGCACTAGAAGATCCTTCTGAAAAATCATTAGATCAAATCAAAGAAGAAAATCAAACTAATACAAAGCAAAGGAGGGTCCCGAAATTTTTTGGAATTTTGGGAAATTGTTGCAGCTGCAACAGTTTGTAACTAAAACTTTGGTACTCCTAAATCTGTACATCGCATCTGATTCAAATAAAGAGATTAATAGCCAAGAACAATGAAAATACCAAAGAAAAGCAAACATTTTGTTACTGCTCAGTTAATTTTCACTTTTCAATTTACAAAATGTTTCAGATCTTAGACATGCTCTGTTTATGACAGAGTTCACTGTGCAGAACTTGTCATTCCAAGATAACTACGCAAATACTGGAATGTTTCCTTTGGCAACGATTTTGTAAAGATGTCTGCAAGTTGATCTTCAGACCTGGAAAATTCCAAACAAATTTTTTTGTTGTTCACCAACTCTCTTATGAAATGAAACCTTGTGTCGATATGCTTGGTTCTCTTGTGAAACAAATGATTCTTTGATAATGCTATGGCTGAATTATTGTCGTAGAAGATGATGGTCGGTTCTTGATGGTTCTGTGACAATTATTTTAACACTCCTCATCGAGACAGCTTGACATGCAGCACTTGTCGCTGCAACATACTCTGCTTCAGCTGAAGACAAAGTTACTATGGGCTGTTTCTTTGAAGCCCATGAAAAAACACCTGTACCAAAATGGAATGTGTACCCAGATGTGATATTCCTGTCATCTATGCTTCCTCCATTGCCACTGTTAGTATAGCTAATGATTTTAAAATTTTCTGAGGTTGAATACATAATACCAAGGTCTTTTATGCCACTTACATACCTCAGAATGTTTTTACTTTCTTGCCAATGTGAGTCTTTTGGTGAATCCATGAACCTTGAGATCAGATTCACTCCATACATAATGTCTGGTCTTGTCACTGTCAAATACATAAGGCTACTAACAAGCCTTTTGAACAACGTAGAATCTACAGTTGATCCTTCATCATCCTTGCTCAATTTTAAACCTGTTATCAGTGGTGTTGGGGCTGTATTTCAATTAGACATGTTAAATATTTTTAAAATTTCACTTGCATACTTTGTCTGTGATATAAAAATACCACTTTTAGACTACTGAACTTCAATGCCCAGAAAAAACTTCATAAGCCCCAGATCAGTCATTTCAAATTCACTTTCCATGACTGCTTTAAAATCTTCTATACCAAAATCACCAGTAAATATTAAATCATCTACATATAGTAATACAATTAACATCTTACCTTGCTCATCCACTTTGGTGTACAATGTCAGCTCACTTTCACTTCTGTGAAATCCATTTTGAGTGAGATAGGAATCAATCCGACTGTACCAAGCTCTAAGAGATTACTTCAAACCATATAGTGCCTTTTTCAGTCTGTACACTTTATGTTCTTGACTTGGAACTTCATACCCTTGTGAGTCTGTATACTTCATCATCCAGATAACCATTTAAAAATGCCGACTTGACATCCATTTGATGAACAAGCCATTTATTTTGGGTAGCAATGGCTAAGACTTTTCTTAGTGTATCCATGCATGCAACAGGTGCAAACATTTCATTGAAGTCTATGCCATGTTGCTGAGTAAACCCTATTGCTACCATTCTTGCTTTGTGCTTTTGCACATTTCCATCAACATCGTACTTTATCTTGTAAATCCATTTGACGCTGATTACATCTTTGTCTTTTGGTACATCAACCAGTTCCCATGTCTGGTTCTTCTCAATGCATTCTATTTCTTCGTCCATGGCTTGTGCCCATACTTCTTCTTCAACAGCTTCTTAAAATATTAGTGGATCATATATAGGAGAAAATAATGCAAAGAGAGAGGATGAATTTGGTGTACTAGCTTCATATATCTCTCATAGACTTCTTATCTTCACTGGTTCTGTTGATGTCGACCTTGACAAAATGCTTGATGGAGTCTGTTGTCCTCTTAGTGTGCTTGTTAGTGTATCTTGAGCTACTACTTGTGTCGATGGTCCTTGTGTTGAACCATGTCGTGGTGTCATGGGAGTCGGTGGTGCTTTGACCGGTTGACTTACATGTGGTATTTGAACCACTTCCTCTTCCATATCATCATTGTCGACGTTCGACACAATCTTGACATTTATGTCGACGGTTCCATCCCATGATTCATTCTCAACAAATTGAACATCTCGACTAATTATCACTTTCCTTGCAATAGGATCATACAATTTGTATGATTTTGTGCCTTCAAGATAACCGACAAAAATACATTTCTATCCCTTCTTGTCTAACTTCCTTCTTAGCTCATCTGGAACATCAGCATATGCAACAAAACCAAAAAATTTTAAATGAGAAAAACTATGATTCATACATGTCCATGCTTCTTGGGGAACTTTGTTCTTCACACTCTTTGTCAGACACCAGTTCATAATGTATACATAAGTTGCAACTACTTCACCCCAATATTCATTTGGAAAATGCTTGGTTGCCAACATGCTACGTGCCATCTCCATGATGGTTTTGTTCTTTATTTCGGCAATACCATTCTGTTGAGGTGTGTACTGTGCAGTGAATTTTTTTTGTATGCCATGGGTCTTGCAAAAATTTAGAAATTCATTTGAAACATATTCACCTCCTCTGTCGGTCCTTAAGATCTTGATGCGGTGTCCACTCTGGTTCTCCATGAGTGCCTTGAACTATTGGAAATAACTAAATGCATCAGATTTATGTTTCAAAAAATATACCATGTTTTTCTTGAGTAGTCATCAATAAAATTTAGGAAATACTTGCAGCCACCAATGGATGATGTCTGCATTGGACCACAAATATTAGAGTGCACAATTTCAAGTGGTGTGTGTGTGCTCTATATGACTTTCTGACTGGAAAAGTATCTCTATGCTGTTTGCCAAAAATGTAGCCCTCACAAACCCTTTTTGGTCTATCGATCAATGGTAATCCCTTTGCCATATTATTTGTGTGCAGTAGCTTCAACCCACCAAAATTCAAATGTCCAAATCTGAAATGCCACAACCAAGATTCATCTTGAACTTTTGTTTGAAATGCAGCTTGCAAATTAGCGCTGCCATTTTATTTCTTTCTAAGGAGATCAACTGTTTATTTACTTTCTACCTTGAATGTAGTTCCTGTCTTTGTCTTCCCTTTCATGTCAGGAACTATCCTCAATGGAAACAAGTGATTTCTTGTCATTGGCAGTTTTTCTATCAGCTGGTCGCTTGGACATTTGTCTTTGATCACACAGTGATCATCTTCCATGTAGACTCTATAGCCTTTTTGTATCAACTGTCCAATGCTTAACAAATTATATTTTAGAGCTTCAACATGATAGGCATCAGGGATATATTTACTCCCCCCCTGTTTGGTTAGAATATCAACAATGCCTTTTCCTAAGACAACAACTTAGACATTGTTTCCAAGTGTAACATCAGTTTTAACTGAATTGTCTAGACTAGAAAACAAATTTAAATTACCAGTCATGTGGTTGCTGCATCCTGAATCTAAGTACCATATGTCATGTGAACTTTCTTGAACAACATTGCATTCAAGTGGAGATGTCAATGCCATTAACATTGCACTTGTCGAAGTGCTGGTGCCGATCAACTGACTTGGGATTTGTCTTACTTGGTCATATTGTTTCTTCTTGCATTCATATGCATAATGACCAAATTTCTTACAATAATGACATTGTATTTTTTATTTATCAAACCTTTTGCCACTTGGCTAATTGGGTTCTAATTTTCTCCTCTACCACCGACATTTGCAGGACTTCTGCCTCATCCTCCTCTAGAAGAACTTCTTCCTCTGCCTCTGAAGTTGTTTCTCACCCTGCCTCTACCACGGCTTATGGATGACTATGTTGTGAATGCACCTTCCAATGATTTTTGTGTTCTGCTGAATCTATGTTTGTGATTGATGAGTGAAGCTTACAGCTCATCAATGGTAAACGTCAACATGTCTGTGTGTTCTTCCAAGGTCACAACCAAGTTTTCAAATATTGGGGGAAGACTTTTGAGAATTTTTTCAACAACCCTTCGATCTTCTATGTCTTCTCCATGAGATTTCAGTTGGTTTATCAACCCAACAACTTTGGTGTTGAATGAGTCTACAGTCTTTGAATATTTCATGGATAGAGATTCAAAATCTCTTCTCAGAATATGCAACTTGGAAGTCTTTACCTTTCCCAGACCTTGATAGGCAGTCTCCAATGTATCCCATGCATTCTTAGAATTAGTTTTTGCTACTACTCTTGGGAGTATGCTTTCATGCATAGCTTGATGTATGTAAAACAGAGCTTTTCCATCTTTCTTCCTCTATTCCCTCAAGACATATTTCTCATCCTATGTGAGATTGTTATATGCTGTCATGTCTGCTGGTTCTACATAACCATGCTAGAATATCTCCCAGACATCTTGACCTCTGGATAAAGCGTTCATAGTTAGAGACCAATATTCATAATTCTTTTCTGTAAAAATTGGAGTTTGCAATGAACCAGAAGTGGAAGCCAATTTTAATTTTTAATTAACTTTCCTTAGAAAATTAATTTTCCACCTTTTAAGACAAGATTTCTTTCCTAAACTTTGATCTGATATAAACCTTGCTTTGATACTAGTTACTAAAATTGAGTTTACCACTCAATTAATATTAAAAATTTAATTTTCACTTTTCATGCCAACCTCTTTTTCTCCTTTTTACTTGTCGGGTGAAACTTGTCTAATTCCTGACTAGAAAAGTTTATAGATTTTAGTCGGACTTTAGACTCGACTAAATTTACTTTGACAAGTTCTTACTTGTCGGTTCTAATGACTAATTTTACCTCGACCACTTGTCACTTCAAAGTCAGCTCACCTCTTCAACCTCTTAAGTTGGCTGACCTCTTCGACCTCTCAAGCTGGATTACCTCTTCGACCTCTTAATTCGGCTTTCTCAACCAACCTTGTCGGTTCACTTTGGTCGAAATCTATAGAGTATGTTTCTTAGTCTAAAAGACTTAAGAAATTACAAATGATTTTCACCTGTGAGTAAGATGAATTAAAAATGGACACTTTAACAAACCCAAAAAACTTATAAAAATATATACCCAAATATGTAGGAAGACTTGAGTCGACCAATGTGCCATAAAACTTGGAACTTTCACGGACTGAGAAATTTAAGGATTCTTGTTCTTTCACTCAACTGTAATTGTGAAAGGCATTTACACAAGTAAATCTGGAAATATTGTCCAGTCAAATAAACATGCATTCAACCATAAACTATTTCATATAGATAACTATGCGGAAAAGACAAAGAGATTACAAACTTTTTTGTCCAGACTTATCGGGTCATCGACTGATCAATTTACAGAGCTTCGGCTGTTACACTTAATCACATACACAAAAGCTTTAGCTTCAACTTCTCTTTCTCCTTTCTCACTCAGAGTTCTCTCTACTGTCTAATGTGTCTAGTGACTAACTTGATTTACAATTTGCTTCTACTATTTATAGGAAACTTGAAAAATTGCTTCTACATGAATCAACCGACTCACCAGTAAAGGATGTAATAACTATCTACCTAACAAATTAGCTTCAGAAATAAATTCGATTGGTTTACATTACCGAATCAAGGACTCTTCCCTCTTGTAAGACTGACCGACAAGATCTTCATTGATATAGACTCTGACAGATTTGAGTGAGAGTTAGATACAGATCAGCGAGTAATTACATTTTCCAACACATTTATTAATACCATAACGGATGTCATGGGCCACATCCTACACCTTCCTTGTGTATTTCCTGGCACTTATGCTTGCCATGACCATCCCTCCAGGAATTAACTACTCATTGTACAGGACCCATATCCACATGCACCGGCTACATCGCAAAACCAGCAATCAGGATTTTTTTAAAGCCATTAATACAAACGCTAATGCTATAGGAATTTCTTGAAAATTTAATGAGACTTATAATACCATTGAAATGATCTCTAGCATAATAAGAGACTTTGGGAAGGAAACGATCATGAGAGAACACTACAGAAACCATAAATAGCATCCATATTGCAAACAACAATAGATTTCCATTCCTAATCTTCATTGTAATAATTTCCTTGTCAAACTAAGAAAAGACCCCAAGGAACAAAACAATAATTAGAAGAAATCAATGTAGATAGATAGCTGAAGCTTGGTAGATTTTATTGATAAAGAATGAGGAGTGAAAAAACCAAGGAAAGCTGCACCCGTTTGAAAGCACTAAATATCTATTTGAACTTTTTCCAGCTGTTGTATCAGTGGGTATCTACGGAGGATTTGTCTTTCGCAGTAGTTTCGAATCGACTTATAAGGCATGAATCTTGGTAAAAATACAAGTTACATTTGAAGAAACTAAGTGAGGTTGGTGTTGAATGCAATGGCACCTAGGTTTAGCAGAACCCTTCATTGTCTGGTGGAGATATATCGCCTTGGAGGCTATTTGGAAGCTATATGTGATGGAGATTTAGATTTATCATGATAAAGAAGCCACCAGTATTACTGTATCGTGGGTTTTTAAAAATTCAAAATTCAAACTTTGATATTACTTGTATTGTCACCTGAACATCATGATTCCATGCTATGCATGATTTGTATAGCTAGCGCTCTTCATGATGCCATTCTATCCATGATATGTATAGCGCTCTTGATATATGTCATGCATGATCATGTAATATGGTGAGGCCCGACTCCCAAGGGTGGAATGTGGATGTGACAGAAATTTCTTGCCGAGAAAGTGAATGTGCGAGAAGAAAACAATTAAGTCAAAGACCTCGTAGTAGCATTAAACACTCTTAAGCTCCACACATGGAGCAAAGAAGGGCAAGCTTCAGACCAGAATCTGATGATGTAATGAGGGCCTTAATCATGGTTTTGTGCAAATGGCTATGAAGATGAAGCTGATATTCATGTATGATTGTTAAACCATTAAGTAAAATTTCAATTAGAATTTTAATTTGAACAGTGATCGACACGCCTGGAATTTCAAATTTTACTAACCTGTCAAATAAAATTCGATGACGGTTAAGTTTTTAAAATGCCTGTTACTTTAAGTTTTATGTAAATGCATACCTGTCAAAAAAAAAAATTCTTATATATTTCATATATATTTTTACATTTTTTCCATTCAACTTGAACCTAGCCTCGTCTTTTATGACAGAATTTTTTATTTGGGCAGATAATTCATTGAAAAATTAAACCTAAATATTCTCAAAACTCCCCACATCTCCTCCAAATCTCTACATAGATTGAACCTTGAAAATATATGAACCTTGGAAAAATATGGAATGGAGATTTATCATAAAAACTTTCAAATTTCTAAACAGATTGAACCTTGGAAAAATATACAATGGAGATTTATCATAAAAACTTTCAAATCTCTGAACCTTGGAAAAATATAGAATGGAGATCTCTCCCGGTTAATCATCGCTGGGAGAGTTGAAGCAATAACAAATTTGTTATCCCGAATATTTCTTATCCTGAAGCTGAAGCAATAACCCGAGGCAGAGTTTTGGCTGGGTAGGTAAGCAACAATTACCCACCAGCAGAATCCAAAGCTACAAGGAACTCCAAACTTCATCTAATAAGACTATAAACTTTCAGTAAAGCTCCGTGGGCACATTTAGAGGGAAACTCCAAAAATTTTCTTAGGGTTACTCTGATACGAGCCAGGTTCAGATTGTATAAAGGGTTAAACTCTGAGTCAACTTTCGCTAAACAAAAAACAGTGCTATATGGGCACTTGTCGAGAGAAACTTTGAAATATATATTACGAAAACTTTGAAGCCAATCTACCTATTAGATAACTCCCCTTAAACCATCCAAATCTTAAAAAAAAAACTGTTTAGGTTCATTAGAACATATTGGGTAATCTATTATTCAACCCGAATTCCCTATCCGTATCTTTTCAAAGGTGTATTCATTCATGCAAGATATTCATATAAATTATTTCTTTCTAGATAAATAAAATTCTGTCCACAGTAAAATTTTTCTAACAAACACTCAGATTAAAGCAAGGGACATTAAAAAATATAACAGTTTAAATCAAATAAAATGTCAACTAATTTGTAGAAGAACCTGCAGAAGTAAAATAACTTGTTGCCATGAAGGCATGGTACGTTTGATTCGGTGACTCCATTATGCAACCCATTATACTGTATTTCTGTGTACTTTTTAAAATGCAAAGTTGTAATGCCAAACCTGAGGCAACACAGTGCACACCTTAGGTATAGAAGCATCATCTCAAGAGAAGCAAAAGAAAGCGTTTATGAAAAGAGAGTGAAACATTGCACATAGTCATGTGACCATGAAGATTTGAAGGAGAAATCACGCGGGAAAATACACCCACTACTTTTTTAGGAACTGAGCTAGATAGTGGCCGAAGAACAGGAAGGGGTGCACCGTGCCCCAGTGAAACTAGTGATATCGCAAGGTAGGGATAGACGCGTTATCAACAACAATATTTTAATATTTTTTACGTTTCCTTCCTTCCTATGCTGAAATAAACCTAATTGTTGTGGACCAGTGGCTGGCCAGTATTGTTCAATTGACCGTTATAGCTGGAAGGAGATACTAAAATTTATGACAGGTAAGAGTATTAGTTGGACGTCAAATTGACGGGATGCCATTTTGTAAGCCTGTAGATGATGATGCGCGAAGATTAGAGCCACCTGTCAAATACGTTTATAAAACCAAAAAACGTTTTGTACGCCGTCAATTTCCAGGCCCGGTGATTGGTGAAAACACAATGCAATTTAATGGCCAGTGATCAACCTATATACCGTGCAGGAGTCAAATCAATAAAAGTTGTCATAGAGTATGGGATGGACCATGATAGACCGAGGATGCACTCTATTTTGAGATGGGGCTGAGGGTTGGAATTTCAAATGGCAGACACCCGTCAAAATTGCCGGTAACAATCAAAATCTAAAAAAATTTCTCTACTCTAAGCCAGATTTTGACGGTCTAGGTAAAATATTAGCTGTATTTGACGGGTAAATTGATCCATGACGGGCATTTACCCGTCAAATTCCATCCTTCCTGTCATCATTACTGGAAAGCTAGCCTAGAGCACGCTCAAAGCGTGCTTTTCAGTGTCATGTGCAGAGGCTATCTGCTGCAAGGTGCATATTGGTTTCCCAAGTGGGGTTTTCATAGTCAAAATAACCGTATAGAATTCGATGACATGCTCACGATCCCTGTACACAAGTCAAGTGTGGTTGTTGTGGCTCTCATGGTGAAACTAACTGTACAAAAGTCGATTTGATGGTCAGGATCTCTGTACACAGGTTAAGTGCTACTCTCATAGTCAAAATAGCCGTATACAACTCGATCTCATGGTCAAGATCTCCATACGCATGTCGAGTACTTAGGTTGAACCCACCAAGATGACCATTGTGAGTCGTGACTCCGTGAGGGATCAAATTTGAAGGGCAGGATCCCATTTCAGTTTGAAGGGTTGTGAGAAATTAAACCCTTCAATGTTGACATGTAAAAATAAATCATTTTTTTCATTTGAAAATGTTATTGTATAACAAAATTTCATTATTTATTAAAAATAATGGATAGAAAAAAAATGACAATAAGAAGAAATCCCAAGTGATTCAACATTTACATGGAATTATCAAGGTAGACCATGTACCTGATGATTTATCATGTCCAATTTTTTTTTATGGGGGGTTACTCAAGAGTTAGTATAGAGGAGGAGAGACTAAAATAAATGTTGTTAATGAAGAACATGTAGGGGTGAGGGAGGATGAGATTGGGGAAAAATCCCATTTAGAAAGAGATTGGTGCACTTGTTTTGTTAATGTGAACATAGCGATAACCATTAGGAGTACTAGTTTTTTGTATTACATTTTTATTTGGGCTATTTATTTTGTGAATGGATATGTTTGTTTCCTATCATGGGAAAGTGATAGAGTAATTGACAACTTCTCGTGACCTTATCTGAATGCATAATATGAAATTGGGGATGAAAGTAGCCTCTTGGGGTACTAAAGATTATTTGTGTTTAGAATTGTTTTGAGAAGAGATCCACTACTAGAAGTTCTATGTTACAAGGACAAAAGATATCATGCATTAGATTCCTAACCATTAATAACAAAAACTAAAAAGATTATTTTTGTCGAGTGCCAACGTATCCACCTAAAATAGTGTACTTCTAACATCGTACATCCCTCGGATATTTAAAATTGTTAATCCTTGTTGTGACCACTTGATCATTACCATAACCAATGGTTTAATGAAACAACACAAAAGTAAAAAAACATAGAAGAATAACTTTTCCATGGCATTTTACCTTACCTGTTTTGAAATGAAATTTTCTACATGCTATTAAAATCATTGCATTATAATCTTTCCAACTAAAAACATAAGTTTTTTCCAATCCAGATTTCCATTAACAACAAAAAAAAGTTACAAATTCCATCATAAACCTAATTGATATGTTTGTCCATATGGACCTAGTTTTTGAGTAACTAGCCATTCAATTTCAAACTCCACCTAATCCCTAAGCATGGTCTTCACCATAATAAACTTAATTATTAGAACACTTGAAAATTTTTCCTTCAAACTTTTGTCTTGAGTCTAGTGACGTCTAGATTTCAAATCAGAGGGATTGATAGGGATTCCCATTTATCTTTTCAAAACTAGGTGCATATAATTATTATTCAAACATATTGAAAAAGTATCCTTCAAACTTCAATGTGGATCTTACTAGTATATAAATTTCACATGAGAAGAATTTTGAGAGGGTTTCCACAGTTACCTTTTCAAAATTCCACCTTATATTTATGTGAAAAGGTTAGAAAACAAGTACTATTATATACTGTAATCTCTTTGTGAACCTCAGATGATTAAAAAATGTCATTTTGACAAAAAACATATTTACAATCTCTTCTCTTAAATTATGGGTTGATAGGTTTGAGGAGTGGTATACAATAATTGTAGAATACATTTGATATGTCCACATTAAAAACCTTTATCAAGGTTCATCATCAATACAATAATTCGAGTTGAGTAAAGGATAAATATTTATTAATATATCTTTAACAACACATTTCAAGAGAAAATCAGGAAATTGATCATGTTGGCTAGATAATAAGGAAGTCTAAGTTGTGATTAAAACAAAGACCCTAAATTGTTACAATGATTCTAAACTTAGAAGAGAATAAAAATTTAAATTAAATTTATTAATATTAAATATTTTTCTTAATAAATAAATTGTGAATTACTTAATCTATTTTTTTTATAAACTATAGAACTAAATGTGATATCTAATTCTAACCTAGAGATACTACAATTTTTTATATAAAAGAATAATTTAAGAGATCTTATTTTTAATAATTAGTGAGTTATTGACCATAACCTAGGAAATATTTATTGTAAAAAAGTAACCTAAATTATCATATCTCATTTAGAGTCTAGTATAACCTAAAAGGAATTATTCTAATAAGAATTAAAAATTAATCTACAACTTAATCTTGTATTGATATCTAATATTTTTATAATTAAATTTATTTGGGTTTCATTAAAGAACACTGCAATAATTGAAGAGGGGCATCTTTCTGAACAATGTAAATGAGGTAAATTATGGTAATTTTTTTTGTTTTTGTTTTAATAATTCATCTCTTTGATTATTTTCATATTCAAAGGTAACAATTTTTTGTCTATTATAATTTATAGTTTATGGTCAATTTCGAATGCACACAAACTTATTGGAAAAGAAAAGAAAATCGTTTCAAAGCAATAAGTGCGTGCCCCAAAGAAATAGTCATTGAGACTAGTCACAATAGTAAGAGGGAGCTATACCCCTCTAGGTGAAATGCACCATAAAAGACATGTTATCTTACTTATGTAATAGCAAACTCTCCTCTCCCTATATATTGTTTTCAGTGCATATAGGTCCTATAAAGTAATGAAATTGTTCTCATAGTGCCTATAATGGTTCCTTCTATCTATTCATGAACAAATCTATCTAGATCCATAAAATATGAAATAGGGGAGGGGGCACTAAGTAAGAACCAAAGTCAATACAAATTGAAATGGTTTACGTCAAATGCATACATTGCATGTTATTATCTATGTGGTGTCCCTAATGTAGGGGTTATCCTCATAAAAGTAAATACCTTCTATACCCTTAATTATATAAATCCTAGAAATTGGAAATAAAATAAAAAAATCATTTCCAATATTAACATCTTATCCTAGCTATTTTACGGAAACACTTCAAATTCTCCAACAAATATCAAGTATTTTAAAATTCTAATTTTAATATTTTTTTTTCTATTATGGTTTATGGCTTTTAGATGCACACAAACTAATTTTAAGTCAGAAATAAAAAGAAAAGCATTGCCACCACCTAAATGTTTTAGGAGAAAAAACTAGTTATTCAACCTGCTAGAGCCCACAAGAGATGACTATAATACACACTCGATTATTGTGTGGAAACCTATAATTCACATCTCTATGGCCCTCACATGATTCAAATTGGAAAACGTTGGGGCATCTTTCTCCATTCATGTCATGGAGCAAGATGTCATACAAATATGGAGACACACGCGCAGATACTACATTATCATTATTTTAGCTAATGCAATTCCATACATATATAAAGAAGTCTCTACTCTTCTGGTCCTTGGAGAATATAGTTTATTGAACTTAGATAAGGGACAACTCTGTTGGGCCGATGAAAAATTCATTCGTTAGGTCGTTGATAAAATAAGGCATTGGAAATTGGAACGACCTTTGAATGGAGGATTGATTGCACTTGATGTCGGCTCTATTGGTCAAGTGTGATTGGGCCTACTTAAAATAAAAACCCCATAATGTAATACCTAATGCTTTTAGGAAACAACTTTTTTTGATCAACCCTAAATTCAACAGTTATTTTTAGAATTGAATCATGTCCTCCCTAGATGATCAATTCAAAGTGATCAAACAAAAGCCCCAATTTTAGGTGGATTATGGATAGTCCCTCCAATGTATACTTAGTTATGGATCAATTTGAAAATGTTGTAAATCTTAATGTATTACCTCTTGGTTCTTATGACTTACTCTTCGGTATGGATTGGTTAGAACAACATAGAGTAATTTTAAATTGTTATGATAAAGACTTTATGTGTATAAACAGTGATGGAAAACGAGTAAGTGTAAAAGGAATCCCTAGAAAAACCACCATAAGGCAGATTTCTACTTTGCAGCTTAAGAGAGCTATTAGAAAGGGTTGTAAAGCTTATGCAGGAACAATAGTTGATGAGGAGAATCTAAATAAGATAGATAAATTAAAATTGGAAGACATACCAGTTTTAAGAGAGTATGCTGATGTATTTTTGAAAGAAATTTTGGGACTACCTCCGAAAAGGGAACTGGATTTTACCATTGAGCTGGTACCTAGTGCAGTACCTAGCTTAAAGGCCCCTTATTGAATGAACATACTTGAACTTAATGAATTAAAGTTACAATTAAAAGAAATTATTGATAAAAAGTATATTCGACCTAGTGTGTCTCCCTGGGGGGCACCTGTCATCTTCGTTAAGAAAAAGGACGGAACCATGCAACTTTGCATAGATTACCGTCAGTTGAATAAGATGACTATTAAAAATAGATACCTATTGCCCCGCATAGATGATCTATTTGATCAACTACGTGGATCCATGATGTTTTCAAAAATTGATTTAAGGTCTTGATATCATCAAGTTAGGATTAAAGATGAAGACATCTTTAAAACAACCTTTAGAACTCGATATGGTCATTATGAGTTTGTCGTCATGCCATTCAAGCTTACTAATGCCCCAACTATTTTTATGTGTTTAATGAACAATGTTATGCATAAGTATCTAGATAAGGTTGTAGTCGTGTTTATTGACAATATATTAATCTATTCAAAAACTGAAGAAGAACATAAAGAGCATTTAAAAATTGTTTTGCAAGAGTTATGAGATCATCAACTCTTTGCAAAGTTTAGTAAATGTGATTTCTTCAAAGATAAGATTCAGTACTTAGGTCATGTAGTGACTAAGGAAGGTATTTTGGTAGATCCCAAAAAGATAAAGGCAATCGAAGATTGGCCAGTTCCTAAGGATGTAACTGATGTTCGATCCTTCATGGGAATTACCGAAGGTTCATTGAAGGTTTTTCGAGAATAGTGAATCCGATAACTTCTTTGCAGAAGAAAGGAAAGAAATTTGATTAGAACTAGAAATGCGAGGAAAGATTTAAAAATTTAAAAACTTTATTAACCAGCTCACCTATTTTAAGAATAGTTGATGCAAATAAAGAATTTGTAGTGTGCAATGACTCCTGCAATGATGGTTTAGGTGGTGTTTTGACTCAAGAAGGGCATCTTATTTCCTACGAGTCTAGGAAATTAAAAATTCATGAAAATAATTATGCAACTTATGATCTGGAATTAGCTGTTGCTATACATGCTCTAAAGATGTGGCCTCATCACCTAATTGGCAGAAAATTTATTTTAATGATTGATAATAAAGGACTAAAGTATATGTTATATCAACCTAATCTAAATGCCAGACAAGCTAGGTGGCTAGCTTTTCTAAGTGAGTATGATTTTGAAATTCAACGCATTAAAGGTAAAGAAAATAAAGTTGCTGATGCATTAAGTAGGAATGCAAGGATGAATTTCACAGCAGTTATTAGTACTTATACAACAGATCTAAATGAACAACTTAAAGCAGGGATAGAAGAAGATGAAATTTACCAAAATTTACAAGCTAAAACGAAAGAAAATCCAACAGAAAGCTTAAGTAAAGGGTACAGTTTGAATGCAAAATAATTTTTACTGTATAAAGACAGAATGTATGTACCTAATGTACCTAAAGTTAAGTTATTAATTTTGGATGAAATCCATAAAAATCCATACTGAGGTCATCCGGTTTATCAAAAGACTATAACTGTGTTAAGAAAAGAATATTTTTGGCCAAATATGAAGACTGAATTGGTAGAGTATATCGCTAGGTGTTTTGAATCTCAACAGGTGAAAAATGAACATCAACACCCAGCTGGATTACTTCATCCATTAGCCATTCCTAGCTGGAAATGGGAGATAATTAGTCTCGATTTTATTACTAGACTGCCTAAAAATCAGAATTTAAATGATTCTATCATGGTATTGGTCGATAAATTAAGTAAAGAAGCTTGCTTTATACCTATTAAAACTACGTATAAAGCTGCAAACATAGCTGATATTTTTCTAAAATAGATTTTTTGATTGCATGGAATACCGAAAGTTATAATCTCAGAAAGGGATCCTAAATTTACAGGTAACTTTTGGAAATATCTGTTTAAAAAATTAAACAATACATTAAATTTTAGTACTTCGTTCCATCCTTAAACACATGGAAAAATTGAAAGAGTAAACCAAGTACTAGAATATTTATTAAGAATGCATGTGAAAGACCAACCAGGTAAATGGGAGGATTATTTGCATCTGGTAGAATTTACTTATAATAATAATTATTAGGCATCGACTAGATTTAGTTCTTTCGAAATATTGTATGGAAGGAAATGCAATACTCCTATCTCTTGGAGTAATCCGGTGGATAGATTAGTATTAGGTCCTTAACTATTAAAGGAAATGGTAGAAATTGTAAAGTAGGTACAAGGTAATTTGAAAGTTGCGCAGGATCTACATAAAACTCAAGCATACCTTAAAAGAACTCCAAAGGTGTTTTAGGTAGGTGAACATGTGTTCATCAAGGTGAGGCCCAAAAAGAGCTCTCTGAGATTGGGAAGTTGTGCAAAACTAGCACCTCGTTACTGTGGTCCATTTGAAATACTGTCCAGGATTGGACAAGTAGCTTATCAATTAACATTACCACCAAATTTAAGAGTACATAATGTTTTTCACATTTCTGTACTAAAGAAATATGTTCATGATGCTACTCATGTTGTTAACTGGAATGATGTACAGATGGAACCAGAAGGAGATTTTCTGGTGGAACCAGACTGGATCCTCGGGCGGAGGGAGATCACATTTTGGAACCGCACCATTGGTCAGGTGAAGGTGCAATGGAAGCACCTTAGTCCAGAAGAAGTTACATGGGAATTGGAAAGTAATATGCGAGATGCATATCCAATTCTATTCCAAGGGAATTCCGAGGATGCAGAATAAATAACATCGAGGACGATGTTACACTTTAAGGGGTTGTGTATGTCACATGCCCCAATTTTGCAAAAATGATGTTATATTATTTGCTTTTATTTGAGGACAATATGTTAAATTTTATGCTAAGTTGTAATTGATGACTCAGCAGAGTCAAGGATATTTAATGTAATTCTGAATATTTAATTATGAATAAATAAAGGAAGAGACAACAGCTTAGGAGAGCTGTTAAAAGAGTGTTTACTGGTCAAATTGGTGGAGGAGACTGGGTGGAGAGAAAACAGACATGTGGCAGCAACCTCAAACCACTTCTAACTGTTGCAGGTGGCAACCTCCATACATTTGGGGTCATGATTCCCCAAGAAAGTGGAATCACAGTAGGTGGCTCAATTAATGAAAACTAACCCAAAATACCTAGGCAATCTTTATAAAAATGCCCATTGAAGAGAGTTGAGGCTACTCATTCTAGAGAACTGATCATTAAGGTGAATGTACTTCAGACAAATTCAATGGAAGGGAATTGTGGAAAGAGTTTGAGGGGATAACTGCTGAGTGATCTAGTGCAGTTTTTAAGCCGAAAGATCTTACTGCTAAGTGTAGGGTGTTTTACTGAGTTATTGGATCATTCTACTATTTGCATGCTCCACCAGTTCTCAGCCAAGAATACCAGGAACAAGCTCGGGGGTCCTAAGGAAGCGTTGTTTGAGCACTCTCCAGGAGTTTGGTAGGGAGGAACGACCTCCTAACGCTGTTGCTGTCTATCCTAATCAGGTTCTACATTATTTTGTTTTACTGTGTTAGATAGATAAATCTGAATTTCACTCTTAAATGAATGTTAAATATTCAGTTTGTAAATTGTTAGAATGGAAAATAATTCTAGTCTGTGTTTTCCCATACCCGGAAGGACCAGGCCATACTCTAGCACAGATAGAGTATTTACAGTAGATGAAAGAATATGTTAAGAGATTGAATAGAACAGATATGGTTCTGCATTTCGTAGTTAGCAGAGTAATTTATTTTAGTATGTAGGTTATTGTTAAAAAGAATAATGATCTGGTTATCTATGTTTATTGTTTTAACAAGCTTATGTATATAAATATATTGGAAAAGAAATAGAAGTAATCTAGTACAGGTAGAAGGATTAAGATGATAAGAGAATATCTTAGTAGATAAGATGTTGTAGTTACAGATAGTAGGTTAATTTTATTCAAGTTAAATTACTATGGAGGTTAAATTGTGTAATGATAGGTTTATATTTCTCTGTGTTTACTTAGTAACTATTTGCAATGGAACAGAAAAATCATAGTCAAGTTACAATGTTAACATTCAGTTCAGTAATGAAAATAACCACTAATCAAATAGTTTATTTTCTAATAATATCAATTCATTTAAGACCAATAATTACTATAAACTAAATAGGGTTATATTTAAAGTACTTAACTTATAAAGAGAAAACTAAGTTACAGAATCTATGCTTATCTTTGCAAAGAACTTTGGATAAATTCTATCTCTCAGTTTAGTAAATAAAAACAATGATAATAGGATTAATAACTATTATAAAAATAAATATCTATCTATGTAAATAATTGTTTTATAATTATCAAACATGTTTATACCTCTAAAGGTAAAACTACATGGTCGAAACCCTAAACCAAATTTATTTAATCTATACAAATAATAACATTTAATCTAGAATCCATTTATTTGTATTCTTATATTAATAAGCCATTAAACTACTATAGACTATTTATAGTCCTTTTAAGGACAAATGAAAAGACAAATGTATAGGTACAACTTAAAATTATCATAACACATCTGTAATACTAAATAAAACAAGAATTAATAAGTAAAAGAACCTATTTAAAAATAAATTGAAAAATTAAATTAGACAAGGGTTTCATTCAGGAAAACCTTAGTTTTTTCTTTCCGAACAGGTAAGTTAATTTTATAAATTATACATTATGACTGGGTTACAGTCTTAATTAAAAACAATAATCCATTTACAAACATATTATATAGTAAAATTCTTTATTAACATTCGGTTAGGGAAAACCCTAACATGCACAGAGTCACATTATACATTATCAATGCAAAAACGAGTTTGAGCTCAAAGAAAATATTTTTAAAAACCAATGTATTACATTGACAGGCCATAAGGCTAGAAACTTAAACTAATTACAACTCCCAGATCAAGGCTGAGACAACCCAATGACATAGCGAGGGTTTGTAAATAGAGTAGAACCAACTACATTTAAAAAAAAGGAAAACCATATATCTAATGGTGAAACTAGACAAGCTTCCAAGCTCGGGGTTTCACCATCGACAACCCTGTTACAACCAGGGTAAGAACCCATTCTTTGAACCTAGGGCTTACCAGATTGGAGACACGAGCCCTCAAAGACAGCCAGCTTTATCTTCATCACGGGTTGCAAGAATAGTCTCCAGTTCCTGCAAAGAGAGCACAATACTATGCATTAAATTCAAAACTCTTTTACTATTCAAAAATATAACTGTAAACATGATTTTACTGTGAGCCTTCTATTCTAGAATGAAAACCAAATAATTACCTTAAATAAGAGTATCGAACAGTCTAGCGAAGAGATTGCCACCAACTGTAGATTTCTCATACAATATCTTCAAACCCTACAGTGATGATGGAGCACAACCAACAGCAGTGAAGCTTAGCTTCTTACCGTAGTGACAGGCCACGGGGAAGGCAAGAAGGAGATAAGGACAGGATACGTGCCAAGAGCAAACACACTAGTAAACTATCACCTAATAAAAACCCACAGCTACGAAGGCTAGCAATAATACTGAACTCAGGAGACTGCAACAATGTTAACCCAAGTTTTGGAGCAAGCTAGAAGAGGAAGAACAGTCACAGCCTCCATGAAACCTTGCAGAGCAGCCCAATGGCCAACATGAACCTTGGAGGGAGAATGACAATCAATTCGGGTTGAAAGAGTTTTATATCACCAATAGTTGGATAGGAGGTGACCACGTGCCCTCAAATATTTCCAACTATGCAGGGGTCGATTCCAAAGTCTACCTGCGATCATTTATTCAATTGTTAAAACAATGATATTTATCAAACATTGCATGAGCTATGATATGCATATATATATATATATATAAAATATCCCATTGTTAATAATATATAATGTTTATCATAATGTTTGATAGCTCAATTTTGGGCGATTTGGGTAAAAACAATAATTGGTTAACGTTGACCTATTGAAAGGTGTAACCACTTAATCTTTTGGATAATCCTGAAATTGATTATGCTTAGAACCTTTCAAACTACAAGTAGGCTTATATACTTGTAAACACTGTGGAGTATGCATGTATTATAGTCCGAGCTTATCATTTATAAACATATAGCTTGGGAGGTTATAAATTATGAAGTTGAATAGCATAATAAAAGAATATAAACATGACTTTTACCAAGATCGATGTTGGTTTAAACTTTCTTAGACTTTAGTTGTGTCTCAACCTGTCAATACTAGAAGTTACCATATTTGTTTATGTTGGACAAGATAGTTGGTGATTGATCAAGATAACATGTACTTAGTATAGGGTAGAATTATGATCATAGTAGAAAGATCTACCATAATAGCCACTATAGACATTAACTTAATGTAAAAGAGACATTATGGTAATAATAAAATTACAATGGAATAACTATGCTCAATTCTTTAATCATTGGAATGACACTGATTGACTTAGATTTAGGAAGCAAGGGCAAACAGTATTCCATCTAAAATGATGTAGTTATTTCTTTTACAATAATCAAGCTTATAATATCAAGGAGTTTTCAGGCAGTAGGTTTCCCTACAGAATGTAAATAACGATTAGTTTGGTACTTTAGTAAAGACTATGATATTGTATGTGATTACAATAGTACATGCAGTACGATGTTGATGAGGAAGCGGATAACCTGTTAGTGAGAAACTATTTTGTACATATAAGTAACAGGTTGATACTTACCATAACTAGAAGGTTAAAAATGAAATCGAATTGCAAATTCTAATGAAAATATTTACTATCAGTATTGATAAAAGCTCTTCTATGAATAAAAAAAAATAGTACGAATAAGTATAACATTTGCAATTTAAGCATATTAAAATAGAAATGAATATGTGACAAAGATTACGAGCTTAGAGTTTACAGTAAGTATCTTTAGTGTCACTAAGCTTGATAAAGAAAGGACCCATCATTGAAGTTGCTTGAAAATTATCAGCTTATTTTACTAGCATATCATTTTGCAAACATAAACACTTCTTGATACTTTATGATTTTAAAATGTCTACTTGTTCGATCGTACCTGGAAACCTGTAAGAACCAGCAATCTGTCTGCATTAGCATAAATGCTAAGTAAGCCTAGGATTCAAAGTTAGATTTCACCTACTTTCCCTAAAGAAGACTCATTCGTAAATTGAAAGAAAACAGTACGCAAGTAAACCTTATTTACGTTCTGATAAAGAAACTGCTTTAGTTAACATAATTTGAAAATGTGTAATACTAATCGTTAGATTGTTTCATTTTCGCTAACCATTAGCTGTTAGTAAACCGCATATTCAGCATTTTATGTTATCTCAAAATTTTAAATCTTTGTGAAAATTTGAGGTTTTGACAAATAACCTGGACATAACATTGAAGGTCCTAGTATGACCTGGACAAAATGGCAATCTTAAAACGATTAGCTAAATAACCCTATTGATATGCGAACAAAGGAAATTTATATAGACATTTGTGAAAGAGACCGTTCCTTACCTGACATGAGGGGCTTTTCCTAAATCAAACCCCCCCAAAAAATAAGGAGTAATGGGCATATACAATGCCAGGGATTCACGCATTCAAAAAACTTATAGGAACCCTAGACCGGTTCGAGCCTGATCAAAGCTAAGGCAAGACCGCTTCAACTAATTGACAGAGATTAAGGGAATAGGTATTATGATAGAAAAGGAGGAGATGGATCGAAATGATGTCTAACATGATAGTAATGCTAGAAGGAACAAACAACTTAGACATTTATTTGGTGAAGCCCCGAGGTTGAGATGAACATTGAAAGGTGGTGGGATAAAATTTTCCCGAATAGATTAGCCAACGAGTAAGGCTAGCACTAACAGTCAGCATTTGGATTGAAACCGATCAAGAAGCTAATGAATAGAAGGGTGGATCAGGTATTACCTAATAATTACCTAATCCCGGAAGGAAGGAGGGTAGCTAGTTAATTAATCTAATGCTGGCTAGGAGAAAGGAGGTTAGGAATTCATGCATTCAAAAAAAATTCCAGGATCCCTAGATCAGTTCAAACTTGAGCAAAGCTAAGTTTGGATTCCCTCAAACCTTCTCGGCTTCAACTAATTAACAGAGATCAAGGAGGTTAGATGTTAGTGACTAGATTGACACACTTATAGAGTAATGAAGCTACCCTTGTCCCATTCGCAAAAAATAAGTACACATGGACTAAAAATTCCATAAGGTGAAAGTGTACCAGGTCCAACTACCCATGTTGATAGCTAAATCATGATTCACATGGTAACAATCAATCCTAATTACGATAGGTCAAGCTTGTCAAAATAAATCGTTCCATAAGTCGTTCCAACTTCTCGCTTGAGATAAAATCTTACCATTAAAGATTGAAAATAAAGTTAATTAAATAAAAACCTTAACATAAAGTAACCCACACGAATGATTGTTACAAATCAGAACCGGGTCTCTGTCTCCAAATTTGAAAAGGATAAAAAAAAAATTACATATGGTTTTAATGGACGGGAAAACTTTGGAGCTAACCTTCTACTGCAAATTTACATAGACTTACGTAATGTCATTGTTGATGGGTTGCACATTAAATTAAATTTTTTTTTTGCATGTTAAAATTTTTTGTAGCCTTCTATGACGGTCAAAATGGCCAATGACGGGTCCTAAAGGATTAAAATTTGAATCCTAGCCATTGTGACAGTTGACTCTTATAACCATTGGATGTTTGAGTTGTGAAATTAAACTTCAATGTGCATATTTCAAGGATATTTCCAAGATTTTGGAAATATAGAGGACAAAAAAAATCACACATATAAAAAAATTTATAGACCTTGGAGGCCCCTTCATAGTTATTTTGATAACACTTGGAGTTGAATTTAAAACATATAACTTATAAATAAAAATAAAAGTCAATCAAATCAACATTGGAGAAGTTTTTTGTTTTGTTTAAAGATCATTTTGGTTAAATCTTAAGATGATTTTTTTTTGGGTTAAAATATTCATTTTTTACTATTCAATTTTTATATTTGATTATACAAATGGATTCAACACCTTTAAAAACATTAAACATTATGACTATACAATTTCCAGAATATATATTTACAATTTTAACAACTCCAACTAAATTTCAAAAAAAAAAAATCATTAAAAACACAATAAAAAAACTTTCACAAAGCACACCAAAAATGTCACAATGATGATGGAATGCTTCTCTCAGAAGATAAGTAAATCAACTAGCATAGACCCATTTTAAACCCGGATTTATCAAGCACCGAGAGGGATCCATTTTCTTGAGGTGTACATTTTTTACCATTTGGATCCCTCTTGGTACTTGATAGGTATGGGTTTAAAATGGATCGATGCTAGTTTAAATTTTTTGAATTTTATTTAAGTCGATATGTAATTTATATTTTTCATTTTTTTTAATATTAAATATTTTTATTTATGTTGGCTAGCATAACCTGACTAACGTGGCATGATCTCCCCCATACCGGGATGGAGAGCACCTTGATCTTCTTGGTGCAATAACAAAACTAAATGTAATTTACACGATGATAGAAGTTGAATAATGAAAGATAGAGAGTCCAACATGTGGAATGAATCATGGTTAATGGTATGTAAGTAACTCAAGTTTCCATTGTAGTTGTGTACTTAATGTATGGTGAAAGGTCAAGCACAAAATCACTTTTTATTGCTACTTAAAGTATGGTATAAGGATTGTATATTCACGACAGAATCAAGTTTATGGTTGGGATTTTTCAATTGTTTTTTTTCAATTATTGTAGGTAAATTTTATTTATTTTTTCAAAGTGAAAAAAGTAACTTGTTATTCATAAGGAATCAAATTACATCAAACATATTCAAAAGTTTAGATTGCCATTCAAGACATCCACTTCTTTACCATATATATCGACCGACCTCAATAAAAAAATAGTCATCATAGACAAGTCTTCCAACTTACTTTCAAAAAGGAAAATAATTCCACCATCTTCAAACAAAAATAAAACTGCAAAAGGAAATTGTTGAAATGTAACAAAAAACCCCCAGTACCCAAAACTGAAGACCCATCAAAACCTCATACTAGTAAGAAAATAAGAACAAATTTCCACTATCAAGAATATCCCCATTTAAGAGTTTTTCATAATGGAGAGAATCCTCCATATAACCCACAACATCCAATTCAAGCTCATAAACTTCAATATTAAACTCTTTGTAAACATGAGAGAAGGAAATAGAAGAAAAAGAGCCCTTTAAGTCCAGAATTCTATTCTTCCAATGCAAGAGAAGTAGAACATTAAGATTTGAATGACCCAAATTCCAATCAATGACAACCTTATAAGTTCTATTAGAAATCCATATAAGACCCCACAACACAAGAATTTATGCTTTTGTGTTGCTTCCTTCCTCAATACTCCATTTAATCTTGAAAATCAATATAGTGGACTTAATCTTCAGAACAAAACCAACTCCTCCAAAACCATTTACTTGGGCTCCATAAAAAAAGTTGATATCTAAGTAAAGTCATTAAAAAAAGGTTTTGAAATAAGTGTGTTTTCTCTCTTTGTTTTTTCCACTTAACCGATTCTAAAAAATTCTCCACGGCTTTAAAGCTCACTTGTAAAAAAATTGGTTTGTTACTGTAAAAAATACAACAATTTCTTGTCTTCCAAACTACCCATAATATATAAAGGGGAAGTTGTATAAACATGGAATTTTTGTTTATCCACATCATTAAACAATCATGGAAATTTGTACCTTCCCAACTTGCTTTAAAATTAAGTAAATCTTGGCATAAAGTCCAAACTTTGATAATAAAAAAACAGGTGCAAGTTACAAAGAGATGTGAAACTGATTCCAAATATTTTAAATAAAGAAACAATATGGCATGCCCATGAAATCCTCTCTTGAAAAAATTATCCTAGGTTAAATTTTGTTTTCTAAACACAACCAAATGAAACAACTTATCTTAGTAGGCAACTCCAATTTCCAAAGATTTTTCCTCCACCAGTTTGGTAAAAAAGGAACATTCTGTGATAAAATAAAATCACAAGCTTTTTTCGTAGAGATATGACCAAAATCCTCATCCCAATCCCAAGCTAATAAGTATTGATTTTTATAAAGGCAAATAACAACACCATTTAAACCCAATATGTATTAGTTCCACTCATCAACGATATTACCGACAAGGCTCAAATTGGAGGAGGTCATCCACAAGGAATGAAACTTTGAATCAATATATACCTAAGACAACACCTGTATATTTAAAGAGTTTATATTAGATATCAACATCCCTGAAAGATGAAATTGCTCCTTTGAATCCACCATCGGATCAATTCCAATATAAACTTGAATTCCTCTACCAATAATCCCACTCAGCCTTTCCCTTATAAGATGCATGCTTTTAAAAAGGCCTTTCCAAATTATTGAAGCATTGGAAGGAACAATTGGAAACTCTCTTAACCATTGGAAGGTGAAAAAAATATTGATATATTTACATTTAACAACACCACTCCAAATACTATCACTGAAGAGGACCCTCCACAAAGTTTTTTCCCACAATGCATCCCCAAACCAAAATATATTTTTTACTCCCCAACCTCTAAGGATTTTAGGAAGACAAAGGCTAATCCAAGAAGCAATATGATACTTTCAAGAATTTAACCTTCTCGACCAGAGAAAAGTAAAGATTTTTTTTCTCATTAAGTCCAACACCTTTTTTGGAACCATATCTAATGACATCCAATAGACCATAATGCTCTATAAATAGAAGAGACAAGAACAAGTCTTCATCCATAAGAGAGAAGTTGACAAGTCCAATTATATGTTCTTTTATCGATTCTCTTGAGTAACCAACTCCAATATTATTTACAATAATAATTAGGATTAATAAATAAGCCCAAATATTTAAATCCTTTTTGTAGAATATCCATTTTGAAAGGAAACAAAGGACCAATTTGATCACATAAGACTTGGTCACTTTCCACATTAGAACTATAAAGAAAAATTATTTTTCAACAGTCACCAAAATACCATAATATAAGTAGAATAAAGAGATAATAAAATGAAAATGACACCATTCATCTACAGAGCCCTGCCCAAAAATTATCACATCATCAACAAAGAGGAGATGGGTGATGGACAACAAATGAGAAAATACAATACCACATATAAGCTTCTTTGACTTTGTTGAATTGATGAGAATAATTAAAACTTCAATAACAAGAAAATGTTAATTTATTGCAACCTTAGAAGATATTCCAAGTAGTATTGTATTCCTCCTTCGGGAGATGAGTTTTCTCTTATCAGTATCATTAAAAGAAGAAATGTAAATCTCTGAATGTAAGTCGGGTCATTAGTACCCAAGTGTCAATATAATAAATTCTATTTGTAATGTTGAGTTGGACAAGTCATCCCTGACAACTAGTGAATTCGGCCCCACCAAGTTAGAAGTCAAGTCAACAGAAGAATATAAATAGGGAGGCACTCTCCTTCATTTAGAAACACTCAGTCAAGCTGGTTTTAGCAAGAGAAAGAAGTAGTAGCACACAAAGAAGAAGGAAGAAATTGTTGTCTAGATTTCACACTGCACTGGTTGAGTTCTATACTGAGGATTTTTTGTGGGGTTTTCTCCCTTGCGGTTTCCCTAAGGAAACTCTTTGTTTTCTTGTGCTCTTGTGTTTTTGTGCATGTTCTTTCAGTGATATTCTAGTGGCTAATTGTTTTAAGCTATCATCTAAGAAATTTAAAGAATTTCAACATGGTATCAAAGCCACCATGAAAGGAGACACTACACATCTAGTGTTTGTTGCTCTTGAAAAATCCCTTGACAGATCAACCAGAATGGAGGGCTCATCCAACTTTCCTCTGAAGGGAGCATTTTTCTATGGGGACAGAACCGAATTCTAAGAATTTTCAATTTTGGACCTCTTACTACTGTCGAGACAAACTAGGCATTAGAGGAAATTTCAACTCAAAATGGGCCTCCTAAAATGAACTAACAAAATAATAGTTAAAATAATAAAATAATATTTATTAATTTTGGAGGAAGAAAAGAAAAAAACTACTTTTTTGTTTGTATTTTTGACATATCTCCCCGTGTTTTTACTCAAATTTTGATCGGGAGAGCTTGTTGGATGCTGAATTAAATTTTGCATCCAACGAGTACCCACTCGATATATTTTTGACGGACCCGCTACCCCAAAAACAAGAAATACCTGAAAAAATGGAATGATGACATCATCATTCCATTTTTTCAGGTATTTCTTGTTTTTGGGGTAGCGGGGTCCGTCCAAAGTATGTCGAGTGGGTACTCTTTGGATGTGGAATTTAATTCAGCATCCAACGAGCTCTCCCGATCGAAATTTAAGTAAAAACACGGGGAGATATGTCAAAAATACAAACAAAAAAAGTAGTTTTTTTTATGATACCTATCCCCAAATTTATATTAAAAAAATGTTTAAGACCTATACGGTATTTCAAATTTAAAGCAATTTCATTGGCTAACACATGATGACATGGAATTTGAATAAAAGTTAAAAATCCCATTTTGAGTTGAAATTTCCTCTAATGGTTTCATCATCAATCTTAGAAAAAAGAAGATACAGTCTACCTCTCCTCAGGAGAGCACATATTTTTCATCACTCAGATCCATCTATGATTCCAATTGCAAAATTAAGGTTTCTACTCCAAAACCTAAGACCTCAATAAGAAGGTGAGTTAGGAAGTGTCTTCTGCAAGTAATTATCCTTCTATCTATTTCCATTTGAGGTTCCCAGTTTTCTAAAGATGAAAAATAATACATAGCTAGATAAAATGCTTGAAGCGGCTGAAAACTTCAGAGCATGGAAGTACATAATCATGCTAATACTCCAAGAGAATGATCTAGACAAATTTGTAAAAGAGGATGTGAAAGAACTAGAAGAAGTTGAAGTTAAAACCAAGCATAAGAAGGATATGATCATAGTTGATTCAATCAAAGATAACCTGATTCCTCAAGTATCATCCATGGAGATTACAAAATAAATTTTTGATTCCCTATCAGGGTTGTTTGAAGGAACAAACGTTAATAGTAATATGACCCTGAGAAATCAACTCAAGAGTGTAAGAGCTCAGAAGTTAGATACTATGCAATCTTACTTTACAAGAGTATCTCAAATCAAGGATCAATTAGAAGCCATTGGTGACATGGTTGAAGAAGCAGAAGTTGTAATGACAACTTTGAATGACCTTCCAAGAGACTGGGAAGCTTTCATCAGAGGAATTTGTTCAAGAAGGAAACTAACCAAATTCCGAAAGTTATGGGAAGAATGTGTCCAAGAAGAAGAGATGATAGCAGCTAGAGAAGAAAAATTAAATGACAATGAGGATGAAGCCTTAAGTTTCCATACCAAAGGAAAAGGAAAGAGTCATGACCATCCTCATAAGACTCAAGGGTTTAAAAGACCCAAGAGATATTTCTCAATCTTTGAATGCTTCAACTGCCACAAGTTAGGACACATTTCAATTAATTGTCCCATGAAAGAAGAAAGACTAAAGAAGATGAGAAGGCTTCAAGCACATGCTGTTGAAGACAATGATCGAGAAGAAGAAGAGGAAGCAAAGAAGGATGAAGAATCCAATGAAGAGTATGTTTTGATCTCTGCCCTAACTGGTTCAGTATCACTAGGAAATGATACTTGGTTGATTGATAGTGGTGCCTCCAAGCACATGACTAGTTTCAAGGAGGCACTCTGTTGCCTTGAAAAAAAGGAATCTCCACACAAAGTCATGCTTGGAGATGATTCCTAGTACCCCATTAAAGGGTTAGGAGAAGCATCTTATAAATTGGATTTAGGAAATCCTATGAAGATGAAGGATGTCCTATATGTCCGAAAACTAGTGAAGAATATTCTCTCCATTTCAACTTTAGATAAGAAAGGCTTCATAGTTTCCTTTGTAGATTGAAAATTCCTCATGTGGGCCAAAGGAAAACTATCAATGATGTAGTAGAGATTGGAGTTGAAGAAGGAGGTCTCTAAAAACTAAAGGGACATACAAATTCTGCATTAACAACAAGTACCATCAATCCAAGTGAGCTATGGCATAGAAGACTTGCTCATGTTCACGACAAAGCTCTTCCAATTGTAAGCAAGGTGGTAACTAGTTTACTAGAAATACAAATAAAACATGAAGGGGTGTGAAAGGCATGTGCACAAGGGAAGGATACTAAGAATCCCTTTCCAAAAAGTAATAGTAAGGCAAAGGGGATCCTAGGCATTATTCACTCAGATATTTGTGGGCCAATGCAAACCACTTCATTAAGTGGGTACTCTTACTATGCCTCCATGATTCATCACTACTCCAGAAATACTTGGATATACTTCTTGAAAAAGAAAAATGAAGTGTTTGAAAGATTCAAAGAGTTTAAAGCCCTAATAGAAAACCTTTCTGAAAATAAAATTAATATTCTAGGATCAAATAATGGAGGATAGTTTACTTCAAATGAATTTAATAAATAGGTCAAGATTAAGAGGGAGCTCAACATTCCATATAATCCACAACAAAATGGTGTGGAAGAGAGAAAGAACAAATCCATCATGGAAGCTGTGAAAGATATTATACATGATCAATATCTCCTAATGTACCTATGACAAAAGGTAATAAGAACAATGTTCAGTCAATGTTCAGAATCGAGTCTCTCACAATGCACTTGGGAATAAAACTCCAGAAGAAATGTTTTTCGATGAAAGACCAGAGGTAAGTCATTTAAAAAAATTTGGTTTTCCTGTTTACATTAATATTCCCAAGGAGAAAAGATCAAAGTTAGATCCTTTAGGAAAGAAAGGATTGTTCATAGGATATAGTGAACAGTCAAAAGCATATCGAATATATATCCCATGGTACCATCAAATTGAACTTAGTAGAGATGTTACATTTGATGAAGATTTAGCCTTCAAAAAATCAAGAAAATACAAGGAATATGAAGAGGAGCATGAAACTCCCAAAACTATTGAAAGTCGTAAAGGTCAGAGTTGAAGAAGAAGACCTAATACCTAAAGAGCATGATATGACAGAAACCCATCTACCTGAAGATTTACCAAGTGAACTGATTTCTTGAAATAGAAAACCTTCCTAGGCTCGTGAAGAAATTGAAGAAGAAAAAATACTTGATGCTCCCAAAGGAGCTATTTGAGAGAGAAAAAATCCAAATTCATACCCCAGTTACATGGCCTTGATGTGTGATTTGGTCGATAAAGAACCAACCTGTTTTGAAGAAGCAATAAAACAAAAGGAGTGGGCTGATGGAATGGTCAAGGAATACCAATCTATTCTAAAGAATGATGCATGGGAAATATTACCTAGACCAAAGGACAAGTCAATGGTATCCTCTAAATGTATATTCAAAACCAAACACTCGATAGATGGAAGTATAGAAAAATACAAGGCTAGATTTGTAGCCTGAGGATTATCTTAGAAAGAGGGAATTGATTATGAAGAAAAACTTTCCTCGGTAGCTAGATACACCTCTATAAGAACTCTACTTTCCTTGGCCTCCAACATGAAATGGAAGATACATCAAATGGATGTAAAGACAACATTCCTAAATGGATTAATTGAAGAATAAGTTTATATCGAATAATTGCAAGGATTCAAGATCAATGATCATAAGAATCATGTATGCCAACTAAAGAAAGAATTGTATGGATTAAAGCAAGCACCCAGAGCATGGTATGGAAGGATCGATAGATTCCTAATGAGCTTAGGCTTTACTAAGAGTAAAGCAGAATCCAACCTCTACTACAAGGTTGATGAAGATAGAATTTTAATTTTGTTACTATATGTAGATGATCTATTTATTATGGGAGAAGATAAGTCTATCGTCGAATGTAAGAAGAGGATTGAAACATAATTCGAAATGAAATACCTTGGAATCATGCACTAATTTCTAGGTCTTGAAGTATGGCAACATGAAGAAGAATATTTTCTAAATCAAGGAAAGTATATGGTTGAAATCTTAAAAAGATTTGGAATACTATATTGCAAAACTATGACTACTCCGATGACTACTAGTTTGAAGCTATTGAATGATGACACCTCAGAAGCTGCTGATGCCACGCTATATAGATAGATCATTGGTTTGTTGATGTACCTCACCAATACTAGAGCATATATATGTTTTGTAGTAAACACTTTAAGTCAGTACATGGTGAATCCTAAACACATTCACCTAATTGGTGCAAAACATGTGATGAGGTATCTAAAGGGAACTTTAGATTATGGGCTCAGATATACATCCAGTAAAGAGATCAAGTTACATGGATATGCATAATCAGATTGGGGCAGAAGTGCCAAAGATAGGAAAAGTACATCAGGATGCTATTTTAGTTTGGGATCTTGCGTGATCTTTTGGTTCAGTAGAAAGCAGACCAGTATTGCACTAAGTACAGCAGAGGAAGAATACATTGCAACATGTTCATCTTGCAACAAAGTAGTATGGCTTCGAAAGATGTTGCCAGGATTATTCGATGCAGACATAGATGTCATTGATATCATGTGTGATAATCGAATTTGTATCAAGATGATAGAGAATCCTTTATTTCATGATAAGTCGAAACACATACAGATAAAATATCATTACATTTGGGATATGGTGCAGAAGGGAGATGTAAAGCTCAAGTATGTTCCCACTGAGGAACAAGTAGCAGATGTATTGACTAAGCCTCTAGATTGTGTAAAGTTTGAATACTTTCAACACAAGCTTGGTGTAGTTCGAAAGGACCTCTCTCAAAAGAGGGAGTGATAGTAGATGTTGGATGCAGTGGTGAGTAGTTCAGTCTAGGGGAAGGTACATCTGTCTAGGATTTTTTGGCTCGAAAGGGTTAGAAATCCATACTAAATACCTAACGATCCTAGGAGGATTAGTATGTATGGCTAGGCTTGTTTGGACTAAAAGGGTTAGTAAGCCAGATAAGGCTTGTTTGGTCCCCAGGGAGATCCATCTGTTTAACTAGGATTGTTTGGCTCAAAAGAGTTAGTAAGTTAGACAAATTTCCTAGATGGATCTACCAAATAACTCACCGTGATGATGCTCCAAAGAAGATGAACGGAAAAGATGTATCCTTAGTATTGCTATACTATTGATTGTTGATGACTGTTGAAAGGATTGATGGTTGTTACAGTCTCAATATAATGATTAGATGCTTGATGGTTGTTACAATATTGCTATAATGTTTATTGTCAATGAATGCTGAAAAGCTTTATGATTGTTACAATATTTCTATACTGATTGTTGATGACTGATGAGATGCTTAATGATTGTTATAGTATTTCTATACTAATTGTTGGTGACTGATGAGTTGCTTGATGATTGCTACAGTATTACTACACTGTTAGTAGTTGATGATTGTTGATTACTGAGAGGCTTGATGATTGATGCAGTATTTCCATACTATTAGTTGTTGATGATTGATGTCATGCTTGATGATTATTTAATTGTCAATAATTATTATGTTGTCATTATAATGTATGTTTGCTTCTTAATCAGTGATTGATTGACTCTGTATCAGTAATGATACACTGATGATTGTAGTTGCATACTACTTTAGTACTCCTATATTAATGATTATATCAATGTTTCAGCATCTCTATGTTGATTATGTAGATGATTTTCTAGCATTAATTGTTGATGAGTTTTTAGCACTAACAAGCTGATGATAATTGTTGATGTTCTCAATATCCTTACACAAATATTGTAGATAATGAATATAAATATGACGTATCAGTATTATTATACTGATCTAATATCTAGTGCTCATAATGATGACACAAATAGACGATGATTCAATATTCACATACTGATGTTTCAAGAAGAAGATCCAGAAGTTGATTCAAGTAGAAGATATTCAAACGTGTACGAAAGACAAAGACTACAACAAGAAGATCCAGAAGATGGTTAAGTAGAAGAAAAATAGAATATGTTTGAGAATGTGTGAAAGACGAAGACTACAAAAATACCATCCAAAAGATCGTTAAGTAGAAGGAAAATAGAAGATGTTCAAGAATGTGTGAAAGACGAAGACTATAAGAAGAAGATCTAGAAGATGGTTAATAAGACAAATAGAATATGTTCAAGAATGCACGAAAGACGAAGACTACATGATTAATATTATAGAAGATGTTCCAGCTAAGATCGATGATGAAGATGTTAGACAATGTTCCAAAACTTCCTATGACATATAGAGTTTCACCAGACAATTGGACAATTGTAATAGCAGATGTTGAATACCTTCCTAGTTAACAGGGAGTGTTAATTTATTGTAACTTTGGAAGATATTCCAAGTAGTATTGTATTCCTCTTTCAGGAGATGATTTTGGTCTTGTCAGTATCATTAAAATAAGCAATGTAAATCTCTGAATGTAAGTCAGGTCATTAGTACCCGAGTTTAAATATAATAAATGATATTTGTAATGTCTAGTTGGACAAGTCGGCCCTGACAGCTAGTGAAGTCGGCCCCACCAAGTCAGAAGTCAAGTCAACAAAAGAATATAAATAGGGAGGTGCTCCCCTTCATTTAGACACACCCACTCAAGCTGTTTTTAGCAAGAGAGAGAATTAGTAGTGCACAAAGAAGAAGGAAACTATTGTTGTCTATATTTCACACTGCATTGGTTGAGTTCTATACTCAGGAAGTTTTGCGGGGTTTTATCCCCTATGGTTTCCCCGAGGAAACTCTCTGTGTTATTGTGATTATGTGCATGTTGTTCTTTTAGTGATCTTCTAGTGGCTAATTGTTTTAAGATATCATCTAAGAAATTTAAAGAATTTCAACAGAAAAAAAACAAAAGGGATAAGGGGAAACCTTCTCGCAAACCTCTACTATTTTTAAAAGAACCTGTTGTCTTACCATTGATGATAAGGACAAAATTTTCATTTGTGATACAAGCCATAATCCAAGCAACCACATCCACAGGGAGGACCATCTAAATAAGGATGAATATCAATAAAAACCAATCAACTCTATAATATGATTTTATAAGATCCATTTTCAAGAAGAAAGCCTTCAAATTTTTTTTTTTAATAAAATGAATACATTCCTGTGCAACTCCTGTGGTGTCCAAGATCTGACGATTTAACAAGAAACCAAACTACTCCTTTGATAATTTATGTTTCAGAATAGGTTTAATACGACCAACAATAATCTTTGCGATTACCATGTAATCCAGATTACCCAAGGATATTGGGTGATAGTTATTAAAGGAGCCTCGTTTATCTTTCTTGGGAATAAGAGTTATGTAAGTAGCATTTAAAATATAAGGAATATAACCATTCTTTCTATACTCTTCCACAATGATGAAAAGATCCGCTCTAATTAAATAAAAGAATGGATAAAGAACTCTATTGACCAACCATATGGTCCAAGTACCTTATCTTTCTAAAATATTTAAATCCCACTTGATTTCATCCAAAGTTACTTCTTCTCCAATTAAAGAACCATCTTCTTCTTTGAAAAACCTGGGAAAATTGCTAACCACATTCAGTTGCTCTTTGATCTTTAAATGGAAATCGTGGAGATAAACTTCTTGAAAGAAAGAAATGGCCCCTTCTTCTAGGGCCTTTTGATCAAGAAGGAGAGAATCATTTTTATCCTTTAATTCCCACATGGAGTTAATAAGTCTCCTTTGATTAGCAAAATTTTGAAAAAAATAGAATTTTTATCACCACTTTGAAGCCATGCAGCCTGACTTTTCATCCTCATAGAATTTTCTTCGTGATTAAGTATCTTACCTTTAGCAACCATTAGAGATAAGAATATTTCTTTTTTTTCCAACGAGAAAATATTTTCATCAACATAATTGTACATATCATTTAAGTCTACTTCAATAATAACCCGTTCTTCTTGATTCCTTCCCTTCATCTTTTTCTCCCACTCAATAACATCAAACTTGATATTTTTTAACTTGTATAATAGAGACTGATTTTTTGTGCTAAAAACAACATATTCCAACCATTTCGACCAAACCATATCAAATAAATCTTTTTCTTCCATCAAAGTGTTATTAAACTTAAAAGGGTAAACAACCTTCTTATCTTCGAAATCCAATAGGATAATTATTGGTTTATGATCAGATAAACCTGAAACCAAAGACCAACTTCTATACCTTCCCACAGTTGTACTTATATCTTCAGGTATAATGAAATGATCCAACCTTTTTGTTATTCTCTCTTTACCAATTCTACCATTACTCCATGTCAGAACTAAAACATTACGAGTAACATTAACTGGATGAGAGCTTTCGAAGGATAACCTAAACCAATAAGAAAGCATATCACAATGATTCCTAGAACCCCTACATCCGATGGTGAAAAATTAAAACTTAAGTGACCTACAACAATTAAGGATGTATCATTTAGAATACCGCTATCAAAACTTTTAACCAGTAACTCTTGTCTGTGATGGTAAGGACCATATATTTTTAGAATGCAAACGGTCCTTTTTAAATCCAAGAAACTCCCATCCAATAAAATATCTACTTCCACACTATAAGGGGTAAAAAGAGATTTTAATGGATTCCATGCAACTATCAAACCACCGGACAACCACAAAGCATATTTTCCACAACAATTCCATCATGTAAACAATTTTAGAAAACAATCATAATCCTGTAGACAAGAAACCATCATTTCATGAATAAGAATAACAACTGACAATAATACCTCTATCAATCTCTTTAGGGAAGTTATTTTAGGTGAACCGCCAAAACCACTGATGTTTTAAGATAAGCAAATAATTTAGAAACCTCTGTTAGGGGAAAATTTTCTCTAAGATCCCCATAGTAAGAAACCACATCCAAAACCTTTGTAATTGAAGTGACCTCAAATACTTTAGGGTTTGCATAAAGGCCTTTTCTCTGAGTTAAAACTAGAAACCCTTTCATCCTTCCCATTCGAAAAGTTTCCTGAGAGAATAGTGTTTGCAAGTATAGGGATTTCTCTTGTATTATCTCTAAAAACCCTATCAAAATTAAAACATGTGATTGAACCTCATATGCATCTGAAGCAGGTTTGCCAAAATCTTTAAAAGTTCTTTTATTTCCTTTATTTTTCCTTATGTTTATATTTTGACATATGATGGAGGAAATGGGAATAACAAAGTCATCTTTAGGCTTGCCCAAAAAAATAGGAATGGATTCCTTTGTTCCTTTAGTAGAATTAGACTCAATAATAGTAAGATCACCCATGCTAGAGGTAGCGAGAGAGGGAGTGTGCATCAACTGAGGAGAAACCACACAGAGAGGTTTTCTATCCATACTAATACTAGAAACCAACTCCCTATCTAAAGAGGGGTTTGCTTTCACTTACACAATAATTCAAAACATTGTCTGCCTGAATAGGACCAAATCCTGGGTCACCTTTTATAATCCCAGAAGAAATAAACAAAACCCCCTCCACTTCATTTACAAAAATAATCTCTTATTTATTACCAACATTCTCATAAATTTTTTTTTCCAGATCCTCTTTCTTTATAAACTTTAGGAGGACAGGGAAGGATGATTTTAAATTACCTAAAAAATCAATTATTTAAGAGTGATTTAGAGGCAGGTCATGTTGAAGAAACGAATTAGACATGTTCCTTGTCCCCATTTCCAAAGAAGTATCTGAAAAATTAAACCCAACTGAGGGAGAAGTAGGACATTTATCCCATATATGCCCTACTTCATGACAAGAAAAGCATATAAAAGGAACCTTACAATAGTTTAATTGCCAAATAAAAGAGCTGCCGATCCAATTAACATATACCTCTGCTCAGAGACCTTCTGAAGAGTCCAATTCAACTAAAACCCTAGGAAACATTCTATCGACCACATTTAGGGTTTCATCCTCTACAAGTATGAATCTTCCTATGGAATTTTCTACCGATATAAATCCCCCAAAATACCAACATTTTGGAGGAAAACCTGGTAATATTATCCACATATACCATTTTATAATATTTTCCTTCCACAAATTAAACCCAATGTGCCATCGGGAAAAACTAACGAACCCTTTCTAATGACCCAAAATATATCCAAAATTACATGTAAGATTTCCTCAATAAAAAAATGAAAACTCATCCATATCCATTCATCAAAATATTGACCCTTGGAATATAGTTGATTAGAGGCTTCCAACAACCCATCATCCATGCAACGATTTTAGGTCTGGACATCTTTACATATTCAAACTACCCCAACAAGGTCCTTTTTGAAACCCCTAACACCATGTCAAAGGTTACATCCTTCCCTAAAACATAAAAAAGCTTCCCTTTTTATCCTTCTCTTGCTTCAAACACCTCCACCAGAAAACCCTCTACAAAATCCTTTAGTTCTAGAAACAAAATCCTTGGTTGAAACCTCTTGGAGATTGGAAACCAGCATAAAAACCTTAGCTTCCTATAACTTACCACTCACTTCACCGCTGAAACCTTTTGATACATCCACTAATGCATGTGGATTTGTCTGAACACCACGAGTCGGAGTATGGACAAGCACAGCTGTCCTTTTGGTCTCTGAAAAACTCGCCTCACCTGTCATGTTATAGGTATCCAGAAAAGGGCCACCTTCCCTTGAACCCTATTTTTTCAAAGGGGCCAACCACATTCCTAGCCTTCCCTTTTGACATGTCACCCTCCACTTCACAACACAGACAAACCACAGAAAATGATACCCATAAAAACAATGATTCCCACTTTTTACCTTGTTTGATACTAAGTCTCCCTTATGGGAGAGAGACTCCAAAGGGTCTAAAACTTAGGCCCAAGGTGAAACCCTCCATAGATGCTAGATCCTGCAAACACCAAAACTGTTAAAACCATGATAACTCTATTTTCATCCTTATCTCATGAGAAAATTAGGTATTAACACTTGCAAATAGGATATTGTTTTTTTATCATGTCTTGTACCGATGATTTGAGGTGCTTGGCCTTAGAATCCAAAAGAGTTCTATTAATAAAATCAAGTCCTGTAGCGGTGTTTTGAATCCTTTGGACTTCATATCTACAAGAGATCCATCAAGAAAATCAAGTATAATTTTTGGGATTGTGAATGGATTTGATAACCAAACAATATTGCTATTCTGGTTGTGATCAATGGTTAATAATGACAAATTACCAAAAGGATATTATAGAGGTAGTTTCTAGTATGTTTAAGGGGATTTTGATGTACCCAAAGGTATATGGAAGATTGAGCAAAGGTGTATGGAATATTGGAGGATTGAGACAACCCTCTCTCAACTTGGTGTAGCCCTAGTCCTCATCCAGGTCTTCATCACATCTCTATCAATCCATCTCATAGGAACAATTCATGCATACTTTACATTTCCACTACAATAACCTACATCTCCTACCTTCATCTCATTGTATCCAAATTATCTCTTTTGTCATGCATAAAACAAAACAAAGAACAAAGCTTTAGATGTATACCACCTCTGTTCTTTCATCATAGCAGTAATCCAGGATAATTTTCACATCGTTAAGAAAACCTGTAAGTTCTACTATTTGAGAATCACCCATGAGCACACCCAGTGCATTACGTCTCTTCACAGTTGTGAGGACCCTACAGCAAACAAGTAATCAAAATACACGATATAGCAGCAGAACTCAAAATCACTTTTATATTAATCGCATGCCACTTCGAGGGGGCAACCTCCCTTGAGCAAGCTCAATACAAAATAACTTCACGGTGACTTCCTTGGCCTCAACACACACTTATATACTAAAAATAGGCACCAATACTATGGGTCAAAACCATGGTCCAATATAAACTATGGATCAACAAATACTACACGCGGCTTACAAAGCATATGCGCCCAACAACAATAACACCAACTATGGATCAACAATTACTATGGGACGACTTACAAAGCATATGCGTCCAACAACAATATACTAACACGGTAAAGAGAAGGATTGACATGGGTTCCTAACATCCCCTCACCCTTAGAAAAATATTTGTCCTCAAAGCTTTAGATGTGGAAATTGTCACTGAATCTGAAGGAGTGGTTCCCTCGTAGCATCCTCGGGCTGCATTTCGTGCCATTGAATTAAGACCTCTGTGATAGAGTGAGAGCGAAGCTGATGAGTGCGCTTATTGAGGACAGCCTCCAGCTCCAAAAAGATGGATCCTTCATTATCCAGTTCTGGTAAAATAGTTTGGCCTTTGATGTTGGTGCCAAGAACTTTCTTTAGACAAGAGACATGAAATACTGGATGAATGCGGGAAGAAGGCCGAAGTTCCAATTTATAAGCAACAGACCCAATCTTCTAAAGAATCCTATATGGCCCATAGAACTTTGGAGCGAGCTTATGACGCCCTTCGAGTTTTAGTGAGGATTTCTTGTAAGGCTGGAGACGAAGGAAAACCATATCACTGGCTTCAAAAGTGCGCTCAGAACGGTGCTTATCAGCTTGTTGCTTCATGCGATTTCTTTCCATGTGAAGAACCTCATCGCGGTTTCGAAGGACCGCGTCAATTGCCTGAACTGGAGAACTGTTGGGGGTGTAAGGAAGAAGAATTGGTGGTTCCTGACCATAAACTGCTTCATATGGAGTCATTTTAGAGGTAGTGTGGTAAGAGGTATTGTACCACCATTCAGCGAGAGGGAGCCACTTTTGTACTGCATGCAAAATAGCCATCATTTCCTTCTCATATGTAGAGGCAGCTAAATTCTTACTGGAAAGGGATTTACTGGTGAATGCAATGGGGTGTACATATTGAAGGAGAACAGCACCAAGTCCATTGCCGCAAGCATCACTCTCAATAGTTAAGGGCTTGGAAAAATCAGGCATAGCTAGAACAGGTGTAGTACACATAGCTTGTTTCAGCTTGTCAAATTCACACTCAGTAACATGTGTCCATGTAAAAGCATCCTTTTTCAACAAAGCAGTTAATGGAGCTGCAATCTTCCCATAATCCTTGACAAACTTGCGGTAGTAGCCCGTCAAACCCCAAAAACCATGAAGGCTCTTGAGTGTCTTAGGAGGCGGCCAATTGTTCATGGCAGCGATTTTGGCAGGATCCACACGAACCCCCTGTGCTGAGATAATGTGCTCGAGATACTCAAATTCCTTTTGGCAAAAAACAAATTTAGACTTTTTGGCATGGAGATGATGATCAGAGAAAAGTTGCATTACAAGAGCCAGATGCTGGAGATGTTCAGCCCATGTTTTACTGTAGATGAGGATATCATCAAAAAATACCAGAATGAATTTCCGCAAATAGGGTCGGAATATTTTATTCATCAAGGCCTAGAATGTGGAAGGAGCATTAGTGAGACCAAAGAGCATGACCAAAAACTCATAGTGGCCATCATGTGTGCGGAAAGCTATTTTAGGGATATCATCCTCATGAACTCGAATTTGATGATACCCAGAGCGAAGATCCAACTTGGAGAAAAATTGAGCACCATGAAGCTCATCAAGGAGCTCATCAACAATGGGAATTGGAAACTTATCCTTGATGGTGAGGTGATTAAGTGCTCGGAAGTCAATGTAGAGGAGCCATGACCCATATTTGTTGCGGACAAGAAGAACTGGTGAGGAAAAGGAACTTGTGCTTAGGCGAATAATACCTTGCTTCAGTAAGTCCCTAACGAGGAGTTCAATCTCTGTTTTTTGGTGAAATGGGTAGTGATAGGGCCTGATGTTGGGAGGAATGCTTCCAGGAAGGAGCTGAATACAATGGTCCTCTGGTTGTGAAGGTGGAAGTCCCACTGGTTCAGCAAAAACACCTGTATATCGATCCAGAATTTGTTGGAGATCCAAAGGAGTAGTGGGGGCCCCTGATGGTTGCATTTGAATGGAATGGAGCTGAGCGATGACACCATGGGAACTCTTCTTAAGGAGTTTTTCCATGCGATGTGAACTGATGATGCTGAGAGACCCTGGTTGTAATACTTTCAATGTGTGTTTGTGTCCATCGGGGGAGAACTGCATCCAAAGTTCAGCAAAATCCCATAATATAAGGCCAAGTGTGTGCAGCCATTGAGCACCCAAAACCACATCACATCCGCCTAAGGTCAAGGAAAACATGTCAGAGCAGAGGTTATAATCTCCCATAGAGATACACACATTATGACACTTCCCTTTACAAGGTAAGGTGCCCCCATTGGTGACCATGACTTCAAAGTTGGAGCAAGGATGGATAAAACAATCAGCTTGTTTGGCGATCCGAGGGTCAATGAAATTATGAGTGCTACCAGAATCAATGAATATTGTAAGAGAAAGATTCTTGAAGTAACCGTGTACCCGCATTGTTTGGGGGGAAGTGACTCCAGCTAAATCATGGAGGGATATCTCGGGCTAGTCATCCTGAGATGGAGGGTCAGTAGGCGGCTCTTGAGTGCCAACCGGAGCATCCATTGTATCGAAAGCTTCTTCACCAATTTCAGAGGCAAGTGGATAATCCACATCCAAGAGATAGAGATTTTGTTGAACACATCGATGTCCCCGACTGAATTTATCATCACAATTATAACAAATCCCTTTTTCTCTGCGTGCCTGCATCTCTGTTTCAGACAAATGCTTGATTAGAGATGAGCGAGGAGCTGGCGGAATGGGAGGTCGTTGAGAACCCATATTTCGGAAGAAAACAAAAGAGGATTTGGAGCACTGTTGGGCTTCCATCTTGTCTTCTGCCAACTTAGCCAACCCCAGGGCTTCCATCATTGTGTTGGGACTGAACATTTTGACCTCAGAGCGAATTGCATCCTTTAGACCATTGATAAAACAACTCCGGTAGAAGTCATCAGGTAATCCTTTAGTGTGATTAGCTAGTTTCTCAAATTCAGTTTGATACTCTTTCACAGTGCCAATTTGGCGAAGTTTAGTGAGAGCTCCTGTGAAGTCATCAAAAGCACTAGGACCAAATCGTTGCAAAAGGAGCTGGCAAAAATCAGGCCATTTTGGCTCTTCATGAGCCTTGATGTACCAACGATACCATTGAAGAGCTTCCTGTTCCAAATGAAAGGAGGCAAGTGGAACTTGGTGGACATCAAAAGTATTATGAAGACTGAAATACTATTTTGCACGATAGATCCATCTAGTCGGATCAGTACCGGTGAAGCGAGGAAAATCTAGCATTGGACTGCGAAAATTGCTGGAAGAAGAGAACCCATTGTTTGATGAAGACTCAGACTGTCGTCTGGTGTTCATAGCTGAATGCTCAAGATGGAGACCGAGAAATTTTTCATCCAGTTCCTGGAGTTTGGCTTGGATGGCTGCAAGTGCTTCCTCCATGGTTTTTTCTCCTGTGCGGGTGACAACCATAACTAGGATTTTTATTTTTTTTTTGGTGGGGGAGTGGGTAGAAAAACAAAAAAAGAAACTGTTTCAATAGAGGAAAATCTGGATTTGGGAAAAAATCGGAAGGATAATTTGGGTTTGAGTAAGTTTTGGACACTGTCGAAAGGACAAGGAAGCAAAAAATGGGGATTTTAGGAGCGGGGTTAAGGAATGAGAAAATTTGGTAGAGAGGGACAAAGAAGCAGAATGAGGAAAGGAATACCGTGGAAAAATTTGAAGGCGTTTGGGTGAAAATCGAAGGAGTTATCGCAAACCCTAAAAATAGACAAATGTGGGATTTCAGGTTTTGGGAAGTGGAATTTGGGATAGGGTCTTCAGGAATGAAATATGTAGAATGGAATTGCAGAGGTTTCAATGAAGTTTCAGGGAAAGCAGAGTTGAAACCATGCAGATATGGCTGAAAAATAGAATTTTTTTTTTCAGGAAAAGATTGGAAACAGTGGAATATGCAACAGCGCGGAAGTGATCGGCAACAAATGGATCTGCAACGACGCGGAACTGACCGGCAACAGTTTTGGACAGAGGAAATCTGCGATTGTGCAACTGAAAATAGATATGGACCCCAGGTATGTGCGGCTTCCTATCAGTTCAAGGGATTCACTCGGCCACCAATACTATCTGACGGCTTGCGTATTGGGGCAGTACCCCTCACTCCACGGCTCAGGTAAAAATGATAACCGCTTGTCCACAATTGACATCTCTTGGTTTACCTCACGGGTGGGAAGTAGTCAATAAGGTAGGGGTCATTGCCCTTTTCGCTGGCAGGTCCTCTCAATGGGCCAGCTACTTCGGGGTTCCTGTGGTACTCCTCGCAATGAGTTTTAGGGCTTATGCCCAAGTACTTCCCACAGTTAAGAAGATAGTGATTATTCCTAGATCTGAACCTGCAACAGAAGCGAAAAAAAAAATTTGGGCAGAAATTTCACCCAACAAGCCCAAGAAAGCGCTCTGATACTAGATGTGAGGACCCTGCAACAAACAAGTAATCAAAATACACGATATAGCAGCAGAACTCAAAATCACTTTTATATTAATCGTAGGCCACTTCAAGGGGGCAACCTCCTTTGAGCAATCTCAATACAAAATAACTTCACGGTGACTTCCTTGGCATCAACACACACTTATATACTAAAAATAGGCACCAATACTATGGGTCAAAACCATGGGCCAATATAAACTATGGATCAACAAATACTACAGGCGGCTTACAAAGCATATGTGCCCAACAACAATAACACCAACTATGGATCAACAATTACTATGGGAGGACTTACAAAGCATATGCATCCAACAACAATATACTAACACGGTAAAGAGAAGGATTGACATGGGTTCCTAACAACAGTCAACCTGGTTCTATCAGTAGAACCTTCTAGGTTCACCTATCGTTCTGCATGACCTTATCATCTCAACATGGGAATACATACGTACATATATATATATATATATATATATATATATATATATATATATATACATACACACACACACACAAACACACACACATAAGGATGGATTACGACCAAACAACTTGCTACATCAGGACCTTTTATGTTCTCTGGTCAACCTTAAAGACTTATTACATTCAAATAAGTTGTGTACCATGCCAATTCTCATTTTAGACTTGAATAAGTCATAGGACGGATTACATCCAAGGATAACTTATGAGCTCTACCAATACTGTTACATCCAAGGACAACCTACAGGACTGATTACATCCAAGCATCCTGCTTCATTGATATTTTTCTTGCTCAGACAACCTATCACATTTGTGAAGTGAGATATCATACATCAACTATTTCTAGCATAGAACACATCAGGACTGATTATATCCAAGGATAACTTACGAGCTTCGCCAGGACTTATCCAAGGATAACCTACATGAATGATTACATTTGAGCAACCTACAAACTTTTTCAGGATGTTACGCTCATACAACATGTCTCTCTAGCTATGCTAGAATACATCACTCCCTCTTTCTAGGGATCTTGATCTAGATCACACCAATTCTTTCTATGAAGTACTCGAACTTTACTCTTAGTAGAGACTTGGTCAACACATCAACTATCTTCTCCTGTGTTTCCATGTACTAGAGCTTCGATGCTCCTCTCTACACCATATCTCTAATATAGTGTAACTTGATCTTGATGTACTTCAACTTGTCATGGAACATTAGGTTTTTCGATAGCTTCACACAACTCTGATTATCACAGAAGATACAAGTCATATCCAACTAGAGATCAAATAAGTTAGACATTAGCTTTCGCAGCCACACTACCTTGCAACTAGCTGAGCAAGAGGCAACATACTTTTCCTCGGTTGTACTGAATGCCAGACATGATTGTTTCTGCTGAACCATGAGGTCATGCAAAATCCCAAACTGAAGCAACAACCTTAGGTGTTATTCCTATCAGTGGCACTACCTTCCCAGTATGAATCAACATAACCATGTAGGTTAATATTTTGATTTGCATCATATTTGAGCCCATAATCCACTGTACATTTTATGTACCTTAGAACATGCTTTGCGGCTATCAGATGAACATGTCTTGGATCCGTCAGGAACTAGCTGAGGGTGTTCACCACAAAGAATATGCTTGGTCTTGTATCATCAGATACATCAATGAGCCAATCATCCGACGATACATCATGGCATAAAATGACTAAGATGAAGAATCACTCAGAAGCTTCAAATTATATGGCATAGGTGTGGCTATCACCTTGCAGTCCAACATTCTGAATCTCTTCAGAATTTCCACCGCATACTTCCCTTTCCCAAGGAAGATTCAATTTGCACTCCATTGCACCTACATGCCTAAGAAATAGTTCATCATACCTAGGTATTTCATCTCAAACTCTTTAGCAAGTCTCCTCCTTTTATCTGTAATGAGTTCCTCTTCTCATGTCAGAAACAAGTCATTGACATATAGCAGGAGTATCAAAGGTCTTGCCTCTTCCACCTTGAAGTAGAGGCTAGAATCTACTTAAGTATTGGTAAATCCCAAGCTCGTCAAGAATTTATCTATCTTGTCGTACCATGTCCTTGGTGCTTGTTTCAATCCATACAAATCCTTCTTCAATTAGCACACATGGGTCTTCCTTTCATGTGTCTCGAATCCCAGTGTTCGTTCCACGTACAATTCCTCCTCGAATACACCATTCAATAAGGTTTTCTTGACATCCATCTGGTTTATTTTCCATTTTATAACTGCTTCCAAAGAAAGTATGGTCCTAAGGGAAGTGTACCTCACCATGGGTGCAAATTTCTCTTTGCAGTATATGCCTTCCTTCTATGAGAAGCCTCATATTATGAACCTTGCCTTGTATTTCTCGATTCTACCATATGTATCATGTTTGATCTTATAGATCCACTTTGAAGTCATGGAAGAATTCTTCTCTGGCCTTAGAACTATCTCCTAAACATCAGTCTTTATGATCGAATGATATTCTTCGATCATAGCATCTTTCCATTCTTTCTTTTCTGCAGCCTCTTCATAGGTGGAAGGTTCTTTGACAATGATGTCACACAGTAGGGCCACATATCTATTGTAGGGGTTTCTGTTGATCCTATATTTGTTATCATTTTTGGCAGTTAAAGTACTCATTTAAACATATGTTTTATTATCTTTTTTGCATATTTTATGTCACGTAGATCATTATTCAGCCGCAAGTATGAATGTATTTAAGGTTTATATAAAAATCCATTTATTATTACCATTTTAAGATTTTATTAATTTAAATTGACATGGTTTGAAGCACATTTGATTTATTAATTTATATGTACATTTTTTTGCAGGTTATATAATATTTTTAGGCAAATTAACAACAAACACGTATTCAGCTAGCCATGCGCACATCACGTCGATCTCACCATCCAGCTCGCTGCATGATATTTATTACCAAGGTTTCTGGGCATTTAAATGTTGTTATTACAGACCATAGTTCTTAAGCGCACCAGAAAACACACATGACATTCGTCCTAGATCTGTGCCAAGCATATCCAACTCACGGGACAACTCATTGTTCATCCTTCCATCCAGATTGTTAACCAGCCTGTGCACTATTGATAACCGATTCCAGGAATTAAAACGTTGAAGCAGTTCTGAAAATGACCTGTTGTCCACGCATTTGGATGATGGAGAAGCCCACTTCTATATGATCCGCCATCACACCGCCCCTGCTCGACACCACACCAATAGTCCACGCGTTTGAAGATGCAATGGCTCACATTCTAGAAGGATCACCCATGCACTCTCCTCTGTCCAACACTAGTCCACCTGTTGCACTAAAGAAGGAGCCTGTGCACCACATTTCACACTCTAAAGAGAACTGTTTGCGCTGAAAGGGAGCCTATGTGCTACATCGTCCAATGAAGAGATTTGATGCGTGCTGAAGAAGGAAGATCCTGTGCATTGGAGTTAGATTAGTTAAATTCCTTTATGGATTGCCTAAATTTAGAAAGCAGTCCACCACTAAAGGGTCGACTTGCTCATCCCTGTAAACACTGTATATAAACACTTCCTTGTGCAGAGTTAGAGAGTTGATCATTTCATTTGTTAGACAATCATTTTTGAAGAATAATTTTGTAACTCTGTTTTATCGTTTTAATAAAGAGTCGTATGCTTTGCTGTTGATGATTGCGTTTTAGTAAGCGTTATCCCGGAAACACCCTTGATTGCTGAGAGGGCCCCTCATTAACCAGAGGTTCATTCTTCTATGTAATTTGGTTCTTTTATTTCTGTTATAGCTAGTTTAGTTTATTTTCATTAAATTATTGTTATTTCCTATAATGCAATTTTATTTCTGAAATTAGATAGTTAATTGCATGCATAGTTTGATTTCAGATTTTTTTTCAGTCATTTCATTTCCAGTTTACTGTTTAGTTTATTTGCAAGAAGATAAAACAAATTTATTTTAAATAGATTCAGTTCTTTTTATTTCCTTTCTGTTATAAGTTATACAATTTGAATTTCAGTTTGTTTATTAACATGCAATGATTTTCTTTTCATGAATTTGTTTAAGTTTATTTCACTGTCAATTTTTTTTAATTAGTAGGTCTACTTATTTCCTTCATGCATTAGATTTACATATGCACGAATTCAGCTGAATATTATCTCATTTAGGTTAATTTCTATCATTTTAACTATGTAGACTGTCATTCAGACAACCTGTTTAAACTGTCATTCAGCCACTGCTTTCAGACCTACAGTTTAGTCTGTCATTCAGCCCATTGTTTCATTTTTTAATGTTTTTAATGTGTTTTGAGATTGTTTTTAGTTCTGTTTATTTAATGTTTGAAGTATGCTTTGACTGTAATAATCAGATGATAGTTCTATTTTACATCAAAGTTAAATTTGGATTGTTTTAGGTTATTTTTTAAAAGTTACCTTCCTTCTTTTTACCTTCAATATGTTTTTAGTTATTTTATGTTTTGCTTCTTGAGTTTGTTTCTGGTTTATTTTTACTGATGTATTGTTTTGTGTTCATGCCTTTGGATTGATTTATCCATTTGCATGTAAGATTCAGTGTTATATGTGTTATGCTTAGCATGTTTTTAGGTTGTTCCTTTTTACATCGTGTGATTACTGAAAGAGACTTGTAGGACAGAATTCAAAGATATTTCTATTAAGTTTTCTACTTGTTTCTTTTTATTTAAGTTTCCATCATTAAGTTTTCTACTTCCTTATAAGTTAGGTCTTCCTTCCATCTTAGTTTTCCATTTAAAAAGTTAGTTGTTGATAATATCTTTTTAGTTTAAAGATTATTTATAAATAAAAATTTATCAATTGCCTAGTTTATTATTTTGTTCCAGTTTAATTCCTTTAATAGTTGAATTCTTAGGAGTTTGAGTCATTTTTTAATTTTGAAAGATCTTTCGATATTTTGTTTGTTAAAATATTTCCATGACATCATAGTAAACCCTCTACCTTCGCATATATTTTGTGTCAACTCTAAGCCTACCAACCTCGGTCAATAATTAAATATTAGGTGAATTAATCTAGACATTATAAAACCCAACATTTTTGGCGTCGTTGTCGGGGTGTTGTTCTGTAAGGTAGAGTTGAAATCCTTATGATGTTTAGTAATAGGCTAGTGGCGAGGGAGCAGTAAGATGAGAGGTAAGAACCTATGCATCTGTTATAACAGCCGCCCCCAAATTCAGCAGTAGTAGTAGCATAGGTTTTTCTTTAGTTTAAATTTTTTTTTCATGAGAAGAATTAGATATCCTCAGGGTAGATTTGTTGAGATCAAAAAACTTATTGAAATCCCTACTAACTTCTACAGGGGACGTAATTCCCCAATTACTAACTCACCAGAAAGGTATCGAAAGACACCGGTTGGAGGTAGTTCTACTCGAAAACCTGAAGAGACCCCCTCAGGGGATATTACTAGGGAAGCCATAGAGGAAGAAGGAACCTTGAAAGGAGGCTATAAGGACCCCATCCCTGAGGAAGTTCAAGAAGATCATCCATTAGGAATCTCTAACCCTCTACTAGTTTTGAATCCAATTAACACAACTTTGTCACTAGTAGGAGATACGAACTTCATTGAATTTGTTGATCCTGCCCAGGTAAAATATCTCTTTGGAACCTCCATAGATCCAGTACAATAGAACCTACTATCCCTCTAGGATTCAATAAAAACACGGTTGATCAGAGGAAGATCTCTCCTGAAAAAGAATGTTGGGACGCCCTATTATCACCTTGAAAGGAGCTTCCTAGGTATATTTACGTTAAAAACCTGGCTTATATGGAGATACAGGGATAAAACAAAGATCATGATGAAGTTAGAAATGACGAAGCAGAAGGGGAAAAGTGAACTGAGGCTACCTTCGGGTTCCCTGTTTTAGACATTATGCAGGACGTAACTATGAAAAACATCCCTCCTTCCTCCTTAACTAATTTCTATGGAAAAAGTAATGAGGACCTAGACACATTATTGTTTGAGTTCAATATCCTTTGTAGGAGTTATAATTATCTACAAGATGCTCACAAAATAAAACTCTTTCCCAATACACTAAAAGATTCTGCCTTGAGATGGTTCATGGGATTATGGGAATTCACTATCAGGACTTGGGACAATATGAAAACTTCATTCTTGCAAAAATATCAAGAATACTACAAACCTAAGGACTCTTGACATGATAAATTCAAAATAAAACAACTTGAAGATGAAATCCTTGAGGATTGTCTCGAGAGGTTCGTTTATACAATACATAAATCAAAATATAGCGACCTCCAAGAAGATGCAGTGCGTACACTTTTCCTTAAAGGGATCTTCAAGGACTTGTTAGAAAGTATTAATCTCATGGCAACTGATGATATTTCTCATAAAACCTTTGCACAAATCGGTGAGATGTGTAATAATTATTCTAGAAGTAGGGGGAAAGTTGGGAAAAAATTTCGAGATCCTTATAGTAGAAATGTAACAGGAAACATTCCTAGTTCAGGTAGAGTTACAAGAGTAGAGTCCGGGAAACCTATTGGAGAATTTCAAGACTGATACCTTAGGAGCAATGGGTTCTCAACTATATTATTTACAAGCTAAGAAAAGGTAGGATGAATAACAAGAAAAAATGAGCATATTTTTTCCAATATGTAGGACCAAACATCCCCAAAGGGAATGTCCATTAAACAACATCTCTATATGTCACATCTGCACAGAAGAGCATCCAACAGATAAATTCCCATCCTTGCCTAGGTTGTAGGCCATACATAAGAGTGCGGATGTAGCTGAAACATCTAGGAGGCCTTCTTGGAAACCTAGAGACCAACCAGCATATCAGAACTTTCCACCACAACCCCCAATCTATTATTTTTTATATCAACCACCTAAACAGTGGAACAATTCAAGATGGTAGAACTGGCCACCTCAATACCCTCCTCCTCAATTTTTGTAGTAGCAATATTGGTCACAAGGGTGGAGAGGAAAACCTTACCCTCAGTCACAACCTATCCCTGCACCTAATCATCCTTATCCTTCGCACCAAACAAATTTATAGCAAATTTATCCTATATTTGTACCTCTAGTTCCTTTCATCACACAACAAACTCATCACTTCTAGAACACAAATCATCCTCGACCAACATTATTACCTGCACAGTCGATACTTAACCCAAATAATAAATGAACTCAAGCTCTTAACAGCACTGAGTTGCAAACTCTTCCATCGTATCTTATTTCAACTGTACATGTACATGAGATTCAATTACGATATGGAAGAGTTGTGAATGACAAACCCAAGTCATCAGTCATCATTCATGAAGCAAATGAAGAAGAAGAAGATTCAAATGAACCCGTGAATGATGTTATTTTGGAGGATGTGAAAATTCCAAAGGTTCCAATACACACCCATCCTCCGCAAGGATCTATTTAGGAGCAAAGAATTCCTCCATTCCTAGAAATACAAGTGATCAAAAAACTTGTAGTTCATCCAGAGTATGAAATTTTGAATGAATTAAATAATATCTGTATCAAAATCCCTTTATTATAAGCTATTAAGGACATATCAATCTATAGTAAGGTAATAAAGGAGCTATGCATCAAATGCTCAGAGAAGAAGCAAAAAGACCCTCTCACAATTCATGTTATAGGAGAGATGTCTTAATGTATGACAGATCAGTCCCGGATTGCAAAATATACAAATCCAGGAGCCCCAATAGTGACTATAATTATAAACAACACCGCCATAGAAAATACATTAATTGATTTAGGATCTGCTATCAATATGATGACCACCACGGTCTTAGGAGTTTTACATTTAGGACAATTTCTTTGAACTACCCCTTCAATCCTAGAACTAGCAAACCATACTATGGTAAAACCTGCTGGAGTCCTCGATGACATTATCGTATCAGTAGCCTCATGGTAATACCCCATCGAATTTATGGTCATAGAATCAAATGATCCTTCAAAAGGGAATCCTATTATCTTTTAAAGACCATGGTTAGTTACTGTTAATGCTTTTATAGGATGTAGGGATGGAGAGATGACTATTTCCAATGGGTTATCTACACAAAGGCTTATATTATACCCCCCAGCACAACCAATCACTGAAAACTCATGGTGGTTAAATTGTTCTTTTGGGGATGAATAATTCGATGACCTCTCCCTCCCTAGTGATTTCCCCTAGGCACTTCAGGAGTAGACCATTGAGAATGTATTAAACCAGTTTGTTTCTTCAATAACTTGTATAGATCTCCCTCAATTTTTTGCTCAATTTGAATAGATTTTCGGAGATTAGTTTCAAGAGAATATGGCTCTCTCAATTTTTATAGAAACACCTTGTGTCTTCACGATTGAAGAGCATACAGGACCATATACTATACCTTGTGAGGTTGTCCCTGAAATTTTTTTACATATAAATGCATGGTTAAGTGAAAACCAACAAGTACAGTTGCTTAAAGTTCTTAAAAAACAAGCTTGAGCATTTGCATGGGAATACACCGATACAAATGGTATACACCCTGACACTTGTATTCACCATATTTACATGGATCCAAATATGTCACCTGTAAGGAAGCCACTAAGGAGGATGAATCTTGCTCTAAAGGATATAGTGAAAGAATAATTACAAAAACTCCTCACTGTTGGTTTCATATACCCTATCTTCGATAGTAAATGGGTGTCTCGCTTAGTCGTAGTCCCGAAGAAAGTCATAGGGAAATGGTGCATTTGTGTTGATTTTAGAGAATTAAACAAATCTACACTTAAAGACTACTTTCCTTTACCCTTTATTGATCAAGTATTAGATACCCTGTCAGGTAAATAGTATTTTTCCTTTCTTGATGGATATAGTGGTTACAACCATATTTCAATAGCATCAGAAGATCAAGAGAAGACCACTTTTACATGCCCGTGGGGAACATACACTTATCGAGTTTTTCCATTTGGACTATGTAATGCACTTGCCACTTTTCAGTGAGCAGTCTTAGGAATCTTTTCTGATCTTATACATGACTATGTGGAGGTATACATGGATGATTTTACAGCCTATGGTAATACTTTTCAAGAAGCCCTTGACATCCTCAAGAAGGTCTTGATCCGAAGTCAAGAAATGAATTTATCCCTCAGTCATGAAAAATGTAAAATGTTACTAACAAAAGGTATAGTTTTGGGACATCATGTCTCCTCTCAAGGAATTAAGGTAGATCCGATGAAGATCGAAGTAATTCTTGGCCTTCCCTCTCCCAAAACTCAGAAAAAGGTAATAAGCTTTCTTGGTCATGCATGCTATTACCGTCGCTTTATTGAAAATTTCACTAAAATAGCTACACCAATGTTTACATTGCTTACAAAGGACGTAGAATTCCAGTGGATAGAATCTTGTCAAAATGATTTTGAAATTTTAAAAGCTAAACTATCGGTAGCACCAATACTTAGGGGTCCCAATTGGTCCCTTCCTTTTCATATATCGACCGATGCCTCTGATACGGCCATAGGAGGAGTCCTCAGACAAAAAGAGGGACAAGCACCTTATGCAATTTATTTTATTAGTAAGAATTTGACTCCTGTCGAATTAAATTACACTGTTATTGAAAAAGGATTTTTGGTAGTACTTTATTCTATTAATAAGTTTCGCCATTACATTATAGGTTATGAATTTTTTTTGCATACTGATCACTACACCATTAGATTTCTAATTAATAAACCTATTACCAATGGTAGAGTGACCCGGTGGCTTCTTCTATTGTAAGAATTTAACATCACCATTATTTACCAACCTGGTAAAGAAAATCTAGTAGCAGATTTCCTTTCCCATATTCAACGTGAAGATGATACTAAACCCGTTGATGACACTTTTCCTGATGAACATCTATTTGTTGTATTTGCTCAAACTCCTTGCTTTGTATATATTTCCAATTATTTATCAACTGGGAAAATACCAAAGCATTTTTCCCCACATGAGAAGCGTCGTATTATAGTTTAGAGTTCCAATTATTCTTGGTTTGATAATGATCTCTTCCGCACTAGTCCAGATCTTATTATTTGATGATACGTGTGAGAGAATGAAATGATAGACATCCTCCATGCATGCCATGATGGATCGTGTTGAGGACATTTTTCTGAGAAGAGGACGACATACAAAGTATTACATTCTGGTTATTATTGGCCAAGAATTTTTAAGGATGCGATAGTTGCCCAATAATGGGCATACCTACGCCATTTTATCATATTCCTCTACAACCCCAAGTCATGATTGAACCCTTTGAGAAATGGGCTCTTGATTTTGTAGGACCAATCTCTCCCATGTCTCATAGAAAGAAATATATCCTGGTTTGTATGAACTATGTCACCAAATGGGTAGAAGCCAAAGCTTTATTTTAGGGCCATAGAGAAATCAGTGGTAGAATTCATATATGAATAAATATTCACCCGGTTTGGTGTACCTATAGAAATTGTTAAAGACCAATGTACTCAATTTACTTCTAAATTAATGAAAGAACTTACTACGGAATATGGCATCCGACACTGCAAGTCTTCACCTTATCATCGCCGGGCTAATGATTAGGTAGATTCAACTAATAAAGTATTAGAATCCATTTTAACCAAAACCATTCACCTACATCATAAGGATTGGGCAGATAGACTCTCGGAGGATTTATGGGCCTATAAGATAACATGGAGAAACACTATCGGGCATCCCCCTATGAGTTAGTATATGTAAAACAGGTCCTTTTACCTATTGAATTGCAATTTAAAACCTTTTGTATGGCAGAACAATTAGGCATGGATTTGGATGAAGCACATAAAGAACGAATATTACAGATTAATGAGTTAGATGAGATTAGACAAGATGCACTCCAAAGAACCATGCTAATACAGAATCAACGAAAGACTTGGCATGATAAATTTACTAAACAAAAGTAATTTAATACTGGAGATTGGGCATTACTATTCGACTCACGGTTTAAAATTTTTAAAGGAAAATTGACTACCCATTGGATGGGCCCATATGAAGTTGTTACAACCTTTGACAATGGATCAGTAGAAATTAAAACAATTGATGGCTCACAAGTTTCCTTTGTAGTAAATGGACATAGACTCAGGCTTTATCACCAACTGACATCTAAACAGGATTTTATACAAAAAAATTTGCAACAGAATGAAATGAAATTAGTTGAAGAAGAAGTTATTCCTCCTCCTCCTGACCCTTAAAAAGTATTTTGGGTTATCATCACTTGTATATACGTAACTTATGTGTGTTCTTTGAATGAATAAGAGTCATTTCTAATAGATTGTTTACAAGGGACTCTTTTTCTTTTTATTATATATGTCTTCATTAATAAATTGAATCATCTAACAAGTGGGTTTGCAGTTTGATTACAAGTACATTCTATCTATGAGCAACTAACAGAGTATTTATAAGGTATCTTAACCTTTATTGGGGTACTTTTGAAATCTGCAGCTTATTGTGAAAATTAAAAAATTAAAATCCTCTGTATATCATTCTTAACCAGCTCTTCTATGATTCATATAGTTTTTGGTATATTGATTTAGACATGTATATTTCCGATTTCCTCTTTTGAACAGTTGTTTGATAGACCTATTTTCATTATCATATTTTTCACAATATTATCTTACACCTATGGATTATTAGTTCATCCTATACTTGTTACCAAAACTTGTCTCTCATTTATTTTGATGATAACTCAATAGTAAGTGGAATTATTATCTGTGGGGAACATTACTTTTATTTTATGAAGAAGAAGGATTGTAAGGTTAAAGAACAACTTTAAGTTATTCTCTTTTGACATGATTTATGGTTAAGGCCATTATAAAATTACTTATAAGTTTATTTAAAAAAAATGAATTATGTGTTTAGAAGGACTTAACACACTCTAGTACCAATCGGCTTCTATATATTTATTATCATTATCCAAGGAAAACTTGCTGGGGTACTGAACATGCCTGCTGACAGTGGACCAATGCTAAGTAAAAACTTAAAACATTGAAGCTCGATAAATGAAAGTAAACCTGTCGGGGTACTGAATAGGCTCACTGACAGCAGGGCTATGCTTGCATGGTACCAAGGTAAACCCATTGGGGTACTGAACAGGTCTACTGGAAGTGGGGCAATATCAGGTAAAAGAGATCTAGTTAATACACCACTATGCACATTATTCGTAAAACAATGCTAATATAAAGAAAAAAATTTAGAATAAATATGTCATGGCCAATTGTTTATAATGTCATTTGAGAATGGATCTAAGTTGGGCTTTGCCCTGACCATCTAATTCAACACATACTTAGGATGTATTTATCCTAAAAATGGGACCCATAGCTGTAAATCTCACATACTCCAGGGTAAAATTAAATATTTTGTGATGACAGGATATCTTTAAAATGAGGCATGGATGACTAGTTTTCCTATGGACTTCTTTTGGTTATATTATTATCATTCAAGTGGTATTTCTAAGCACTGTTATATTTTTCATAAATATACATATATGAATCATTTCCATTTACTAATTAGTTTTCTTTTTCTTATAAAATAATAAATAGCATAATAAAACTCTTTTAATTTTTATTTTCTGGAACAACCAATTCTTCTCTCTTCTATGGCTTGAGGACACACTATATCTTTGGTTTGGGGGAAAGGGTTGGAAAAATTAGACTGTTTTTACTTTTCATTATTTATGATAGATCTATTTATCTCTAACAAATGATAAGTGTTTTCAGGATAATGTATGTAGTGGAACTTGGTTATAGCATGCAACATATTTTTACAGCAAAATCAATATGGATGACTATACGAAGGATTGAATGAAGGTCCAAATGAAATCGATATTATAGAACTTATGATTAAAATTTGCTAACCAAATTTTGTTTTTTTGGACAAGTAGTTTTCACCTCCATATTGCTGCACAAATTTTATTCATTATTTCAATGTTGATAATCCTATCCTCTTACCCAATCATGCATGTAAATTATTAAATGATCAATCTTCTTGTTATTCAAAATGTGATTTATGCCTTCGTGTTATATGTTCAACCTGTCACAAGTTTTACTTTGGACATGGTTGAATTAATTTTAAACCTTTATACAATGTTTGACATGAAATACATGTTATTTTTTAAGTTACAAGCTAAAAGATTGAAGTTTAAATCACCTCCTTTGTCTGCCAAGTCGAAGGAAGCTGCTAGTCCGCCTTCTTCCTAAATTATTCTTATTTTTGCTCAGTGGGACCTGGCATTTCTCTGGTTTGGGGAAATGTTGATCCTAGATTTGTTATCATTTTTGGTAGTTAAATTACTCATTTAAACATATGTTTTAGTATATTTTTGCATATTTTATGTCACGCAGATCGTTATTCATCCCCAGGTATGAATGTATTTAAGGTTTATATAAAATCCATTTATTATTACCATTTTATAATTTTATTAATTAAAATTGACATTGTTTGAAGCACATTTGATTTATTAATTTATATGTACATTTGTTTTCAGGTTATATAATATTTTTTGGCGAATTAACAACAAACACGCATTCAGCTACCCATGCGCACAACACGTCCAGTTCACCATCCAACTCATTGCGCGATATTCATTGGCAATGTTTAGAAGCATTTAAATGTTGTTATTGCATACCACAATTCTTAAGCGCACCAGCAAATAGACACCGCATTCGTCCTAGATATGTGCTCAGCATATCCAGCTCACGGTCTAGCTCGTTTTTTAGTTTTCCGTCCAGATCATTAACCAGAATGCACACTGTTGATAATCGATTCCAAGAATTAAAACGTTGAAGTAGTTCTGAAAAGGACCTGCTATCCACGCGTTCAGATGATGAAGAAGCCCACTTCTAGATGATCCACCATCACACCGACCCTGCTCGACACCACACCAACAATCCACGTGTTTGAAGATGCAATGCTTCACATTCTAGAAGGATCGCCCATGCGCTCTCCTCTTTCCAACACCAGTCCACTTGTAACGCCAAAGAAGGAGCCCATGCGCCACATTTCACACTCTAAAGAGAACTGTTTGCACTGAAAGGGAGCCTATGTATTACACCATCCAATGAAGAGATCCGACGCGTGTTGAAGAAGGAAGATCCTGTGCATTGGAGTTAGATTAGTTAAACACCTTTATGGATTCCCTAAATTTAGAAAGCAGTCAGCCACTAAAGGGTCGACTTGCTCATCCCTGTAAACACTATATATAAACACCTTCTCGTGCAGAGTTAGAGAGTTGATCATTTCATTTGTTAGACAATCATTTTTGAAGAATAATTCTGTAACTCTATTTCATTGTTTTAATAAAGAGCCGTATGCTTTGATGTTGATGATTTTTTTTTAGTAAGTGTTATCCAGGAAACACCCTTGATTGCTGAGAGGGACCCTCATTAACCAGATGTTCATTCTTCTGTTTAATTTTGTTCTTTTCTTTCTGCTATAGCTAGTTTAGTTTATTTTCATTAGATTACTGTTATTTCCTGTAATGCAATTTTATTTCTAAAATTAGATAGTTAACTACTTGCATAGTTTTCTTTCAGAATTGTTGTCAGTCATTTCATTTCTAGTTTATAGTCTACTTTATTTGCAAGCAGATAGAATAGATTGCTTTTAAATAGATTCAGTTCTATTTATTTCCTTTCTGTTATAAGTTATAAGTTATGTAATTTGAATTTTAGTTTGGTTATTAGCATGCAATGATTTTCTTTTCATGAATTTGTTTAAGTTTATTTCACTGTCAAATTTGCTTAATAAGTAGGTTTACTTATTCCTTCATGCATTAGATTTACATCTACACGAGAGTCAGCTGAAGATTAGCTCATTTAGATTATTTCTATCCTTTTAACTATGCATACTATCATTCAACCACCCCTTTCAGACCTACAGTTTAGCCCATCGTTTTATTTTTTAATGTGTTTTGAGATTGTTTTTCCTTATGTTTCTTTAATGTTTGAAGTATGCTTTGAATATAATAGTTAGATGATAGTTCTATTTTACATTAAATTTAAATTTGGATTGTTTTAGGTTATTTATTAAAAGTTACCTTAATTCTTTTTACCTTGAATATGTTTTGAGTTATTTTATGTTTTGTTTCTGATGTCTTTTTAGTGATGTATTGTTTTGTGTTCAATGCCTTTGGATTAATTTATCCGTTTGCATGTAAAATTCAGTGTTATATGTGTTATCCTTAGCATATTTTTAGGTTGTTCCTTTTTACATTATGTGATTACTGAATGAGACTTGTAGGATAGAATTCAAAGATATTCCTACTAAGTTTTCTACTTGTTTCTTTTTATTTAAGTTTTCTTCATTAAGTTTTCTACTTGCTTATAAGTTAGGTCTTCCTTGCATCTTAGTTTTCCATTCAAAAATTTAGTTGTTGATAATATATTTTCGGTTTCAAGATTATTTATTTATAATAAATTATCAATTACCTAGTTTATTATTATGTTCTGGTTTAATTTCTTTAATAGTTGAATTCTTAGGAGTTTGACTCAGTTTTTCATTTTGAAATATCTTTCAATCTTTTGTTTGTTAAAATATTTCCACGACACCATAGGAACCCCTCTACCTTCACATATATTTTGTGTCAACTCTAAGCCTACCAACCCCTATTTATAATTAACTATTAGGTGAATTAATATAGACAATATAACACCCAACAATTTCTCCTCTTTCTTTCTCTATGTATTCCCTCTGGAGCTTCATACCTTTCAGCTTCTCATATGAGCTCCCATGGCCATGTTGGTTTCCTCTTGTGGGAGTCCTTCTTAAGGAATTTCTCTATTGTCCCTTGTGGTTTCGTCATGTCGTGATCTTCGGGGTCTTCTGGAATTGCTTCTCCAATTTCCATTTCTCGGACTCTTATCTTTCTAGGTTCCTTGACTTCCTGGATAGGAGTCCTCCTGGATCTAAAGTATGCCGAGTCTTGATTAAATGTTACATATCTAATGATATCGATCTTCTTGAATCCTAGGAAGTATAGTCGATAGACCTTTGATGTAGCATTGTATCCTAAAAATATACCCTTTCTCCTAGAAGGATCGAACTTGGTCCTTTTCTCTTTTGGGATATATATGTACAAAGGGAAACCAAATATTCTCAGATGGATGAATTCTAGTTTCTCTCCTAAGAAGGCCTCTTCAGGAGTATTGTTGTGAAGAAATCGATGATTAGTATGGTTTTGTACATAGATAGTTGTTCTTGTTGCCTCCACCCAAAGGTGCATAGGAAGATCCTGGTCATGTAGCATATCTCTTGCTGCTTCCGTGATGTTTCGGTTATTTCATTATGCAATCCCATTCTACTGAGGATTGTATGAAGTTCTCAACTCCCTCTTAATCCTGGACTCTCTGCATAGTTCCTTGAATTATTCTGAAGTGAACTCGCTACCATTATATGACCGTAGAGTCTTGATCTTCCTATCATCCTCGTTCTTGACGAAGGATTTATATTCCTTGAACTTACTGAAAAATTCACTATTCACTTTCAAGAAATATATCCAAGTCTTATGTGAGAAACAATCTAAAAATGAAACATAGTACAGATACTCGCTTAATGAACTAGAAGACATGGGTCCACATATATTTGAGCGTACTATCTCGAGTATTCCTTTAGCCTTGCTCTCACTATTGGGAAATTTATTCTTTGCAATATTTCCTTGTGCACATCCTTTGCAAATGCCTTCATGCTTTGCCTAGATCTCTATAAATCCTGATACTACTTTGCTTTCCATTAGTAGTGCTCTATAGTGCACATGTGCAAGCCTTCTATGCCACAGTTCACTTAGTTCAATTGACTCATGAACTAGTTATTTTTCAAGATGTCCCTTTAGCTTGTGCAAGTCTCCATCTTCTTCTCCAATCACTGTTTCATCCTCTATTGTATTTTATATGGGTAACATCAAAACTTGGCCATCGAGAAAATCAACTCTAAATCCCTTTTCATTTAGTGCAGATATGGAGAGACGGCTCTTCTTCAATCTTGTAACATATAACACATCCTGCATATTTAAAGATCTCCTAGAGTCAAGCTTGTATTAAGCTTCTCCACTCCCTTTTATGGGGTATTGGTAATAATCCCCAAGTTCCACCTTGTGAGGTGACTCATATTGAGACACATTGAAGAATGATCCCTTGTATCCTGTCATGTGTTTAGAATCTCCACTATCCACAATAAAATAATTTTTCTTGTGTGAGATAGTGCCATTAAGTGATGATATTACCACATACTCTTCATCCAAATCATCCTTCTCCCTTGTGAATATTTTTTTTTGGCGGTTCATCATGTTCAACAATATGAGCATCGTGTCTCCTTTTCCTGATGGGACAATCTCTTGCAAAATTTCCCTTTTCATCACAAGTGTAGCATCAAGAATTTGAATTATATCTCTTGGTCTTCTTCAAATTATTGTCCTTCTTCTTTTTTTGATGAAAGGTTTCCTTCTTCTCCTTCTTCTTGAAGTTCTTCTAGGTGTGAACTATGAGAGATTGATCTTCAGTTTCTCCCATATTCTCTTCTCTTGTCACGAGTCGAGCTTCTTCATGTGCACATTCCTCTTGGAGTCTTTTGAAAGAGATTGACCTCCTTCTTACAGAAATCCATTGAATGAATGAGTCCCATGATCTAGGCAGACCACTCTAGGTAGCCATTAGAATTTCTCCTTCTTTGACATTTTCTTAAACCACTTCAAGTTGTTATTTGATTTGAGAAAACCTTGTGAAGTAATACCATATAGTATCGGTGTTCTATATCTTCACATTCTTCAACTAGTTCCTCAAAGTCATCTTCCGCTTGATGTTCTTTCCTTCAAACATCTTTGTCAAAGAATCATATACTTCCTTCACTGTCTTGAATGCAAACACATGGGGGATGATGTGATCCTTAAAAGAATCTGTAATGATTCTCTTAGCCTTATCCATTCTTCTCTTATGAACAACCTTAGCCTCATCTCCCTCTGGTTCTGGAACTTCTCTAGTGATGAACTGATCCAAGTCATTTTATTGAAGGATCAGAGAGATTCTGTACTTCCATGCTCGAAAGCTATCATCCCCTCTAAGCCTGTCCTTAAGCTGAGTATGGTGAGTCATATTTTCAAATGAGAACCTCAAATGGAAATAGTAAAAATTTAGATCTTACCGATTTGATCTGTCTCACCTGGTTTCAGATTTGGATGAACTAGGGTTTGTTAGAGAAACCCTAATTTTCCAAACTTGGAGTTTAGGAATTCTGTTTGGATAGAAAGATGCACTTCCTTGAGTCGGGTTTCTCAGCAAGGTAACTTTTTGAAAACTGAGGTGGGAATCCTCTGAACCATGATGCCCTAGTTCCTTTCATCAATAATGATAGGGTAAAAAATGAAACATCTTCAATCTTGAAACTGCTTCCACCAAAATATTTGCCCTACTGAGGAAATTTATCCTAGCCCTCTTTTCTTGATGATCTGTGGAGAGAACACCTTGAATTAGGAATCCCTAGTTCTGTAGCTGCACAGTTCCTTCTTTCAAAGAGGATCTGATACCATGTTAGTTTTTTCTTTAGATATGATTAGATTATCTAGGATCTTTATCTGGAAGAATAACAAGTACAACAAGATGCATAAGATATAAAAGATACAAACAAATATTTTGATGAGCAAACTTTCCCCACGGACAAATAAATGTCATTTTGTGTTGGTTGGTGGGTGTAATATCCCAAAATTTGCATTGGATCACAATTTTCAAATCACATTTTCCATATTCATGAAGTTGTTAAATTGATGCTAAAGGTCAAATAATTGCTAAGGAGGAAACTCACTAGTTTCCTAGGTTAGGGGTAGAAGCTTTGAGATTTGGAATAAGGGGGACAATAAATGATTTTTGAACATTATACTACCATAAATAATTAATAAAGGATATAAATAAATAAATACAAGGAGAAATAAAAGTGGAAATTGATCATGAAGACACATGGAGGATGTGGGACCCACACAAGCTAGAATACCTATGTTAAATGGTATCCTCCTCTTGCAAATTCAAATCTATGGGAATCCTAATATTTTTTGGATGGATTATAAGGTTACTATTCTTGTCCATATACTTCATAGGCCTAATTTGGGATGAATTGTAACTTACATGAGCAAGGAAGATCCAAATGGGGAGTTTCATGGACACTTGGCTAGATTCCCCTTACACTTATGCCATATATGACACCAATGATGGAGATTCTATGAAAGTTATGAAACAATTCAGATCTGAAGATTTAAACCTGACATATCTAAAATATAAGGTCGAAACAGAGCATCCATTAGAGCTCTCATGTGATTTGGAGAATCCCAATGGGTTCCTACTCAATTTGGGAGAAGATGGAAGGCGAAGAGAGACGCCACATGGCATAGCACAAGAAGCCACACCAATTAGACTTGGATTTGGTTTATGGATGTATTTTGAAGTTGAGGATACCATTAATGTGTTTATAAAATACAGGTATCATCCATGAGAAGGGGATTTTTGACTAGTTGTGAAATTTGTTGTTGTGAAGATAGAGAGCTAGTGAGTGACTAGTTCATGCTTGAGCCAATTTCGAGGGTGAAAGATTCCCATCCTAATTGGTGATTGGAGAGGCCACTCAGGTATTTCAATGAGATTAAATGGAGTTATAATATACAGGTGCAGCTATAGAATCTCTTGGACACTTCAATATTGAGCTCATTCCCCCTCCCATCTCACATTCTTTCACCATATTTCAGCCCAGTGGAGTGAGGCGCACTTGGTGAGCCATTTATATTTTTGAGGGAGATCCTCTTGCTCAAGAATTTTGTATTCTGATGTAAATAATCTGCTGTCTCTTTTCATAAATTTATCAGGTAGAAATTCCAAGATATTGTATGTATTATTGATCAATAATAAAGAAACAGTGCCATTTCCCCACCTCCTTGTTGTAAACTCTTATAATAATGATAGATTTGAATGGTTGTGTAAAATATTGATAATTTATGAATTTATCGACTATAATTAAATCATATTACAGGTTTTGTATTTAGTAAATGATAATTTGTGGCCATTGGGTCAAATTTCATAGCAATTGGAGCAAACTACATCTCATTTCACCAAGGGTCCAAAACTAATTTTTTTATATCTGATTGAAAGAAGTGATAACAGCTATGGGAGTTCAATTGGTTCTCCATATGAGTATATGATAATGTATTATACACATTCCCTTATTAATTTTTATAATTCAAGTGATTTTCTGCACATTTGGGAAGCCACTCCGACAATTACCCAAGGGGGATTTAAGCCCCAAAATTGCTAGTTAAAGCATCTATCATATTCAGAATTTGATATAGATGTGCAGAAGTAATTGGAAGGCCATAATGTACCTCAAAAAATTATAATTAACTTATTATATCATTCATACATATTTTCTGAATATTGGTGCAATTGGGCCAATTTGGAGACCAAGACACTAAGACAAGTCAAGAGCAAAAATTGTGAAAAATTGGAAAATTGGGCATTTTAGAATTTTTTAAAGAAAGGGACATTACAGTGGTATGAGAGCACGGTATTGGAACCTATTGAATTTTTCTATGGTATATATGAATTTAATAAATCCATTAATCCATGTGGTGATGATATGTCCAAGCAGGTTAAGCAAGCATTCAAATTGGCACATAAGACTATTCATTATGAAGACCTTAATGATTGGTTGAAGGGATTTATAAAAAATAATTCAAATAAGAAATCATTAAAGAATAATTCTTAAATGCACAATTATGGAGGAGACCACGGAGCTACAAATTTCTGTGGGTGGTGAAGAAGAAGAAGTAGTACATGAAGAGGATTGAAATTCACTCCCAAGTGTCTCTGAAAAATATGAAGAGACATCACATAAGTATGAAGAAGCTTCTATTGAAAATACTGAATATCATTTTGAGACAAATTCTACCTTGGAAATGAAACAAAGAGAATATAATGATGGATGATTGAACTATGAAGGATTACCTACTAATGGGTTCTCACACCTCTATGTTGGTGACATAGAGATCAGATCTGGAAAATGTTGCTGCAACTCAAATTTCTCATGAGCATATAGATGAAGACCTTGCAGCAACAAATGAAGAACCAATATCAACTTCCCCATCACCACATGAGATTTAAGGAGTTGATCAAATCCATAATGAAGAATAAGAGTAGGTTCACTCCCATGAACCATCCTTCATTGAAGGATCCTTGAAGATAAGTGAAATGGATATCCAAGAACCCCTTAGCATACTCCATCACACTCAAGCATTGGTATCAAATTCTTGTTGGAGAGCTACTTCCTTGGAGGAGCCATCATTCCTTGAAGACATGGAGAAGATTCAAAGAGCAATGTGCAACATCAAATATTGTCAAAGGGTAGATTGTTTGGAGGATTCTCATGACATGGAGTATCATGAGAAATTTGGAAATTTGAATGTGCTTGATGTGTTTGAAGTTGAACTTGAAGAGATTCAAACACTTGATGAGGTGGAAGAGGAACTTGAATTGTTTCTTGATGAAGGTTATGCAAATTTTAAAGAAGATCTACATTGGAACCAATCTATGATAAAGGTTTCATACTTTTGAAGGATCTGCATGATACTACATGTATGGATCCTTACCATGATGGAAATTCTGCACTTTTTGATAATTTGGGTGAGTTAGTTTATTCTCCAACATCCTAAAATTCGATAATTTTCAGCATTCATCCTAATGAAGTATGGGTGAAAGGTTTCATTTTGATGGTGACACATGAAGAATATGTACATTATATTTCTCCTTTTGATGATGGAATTATTATAGCACCATCGTATTTACATTTTTAGAAGAATATTTATTTCTAGTATGATTATACACATCTCCATGGGTGCACCTATGAAGTTCACTTGAGTCACTTGGAGACTCATGATTTTCCTTGCCCCTTTCCTAGTCTATTTGAAGTTGGAGGAACTTCATCCCACACATGGGTGAAGAGTTATATGATTGAAGAACATTATTATTGGCAGTAACATTATGTTTGGAAGAATGCATACAAGAAAATGGGATTCGGGAATTCTCTTTCCTAATGGTATGGGTTGGAGAGCACTCTTAATTATTGGAGTGCAATGCTAGCAATGGGACCCGGGGATAGTTCTTAGTCCCATTGATTTCAAATTTTTGGGAAACAATAAGTATGGGAGATGGATTCCACACTTAATAAGGTGATGTTAATTAGAGTAGTGAAATATAAATTCTGGTGGTTCCTTTCTAAAATCTTCATGGAATCTCAAAGACTCAAAGTGGGAAGCTCAGTGGCAACTTCAAAGAATCATACAGAAAGAAGGTTCTTCAACAACCATGTTTGAAATTGCTTGAATAAAGGAGGGAGGATTTGTAATGTCCAAAATTTTGCATTGGGTCACAATGGCCAAATCACATTTCCCATATTCATGAAATTTGTCAAATTGATGCTAAAGGTCAAATAATTGCCAAGGAGGAAAACCACTAGTTTCCTAGGTTGGGGGTGGAAGCTTTAAGATTTGGAATAAGGGGGACAATAAATGATGTTTGAAAATTATACTAGAATAAATAATTAATAAAGGATATATATAAATAAATACAAGGGAAAATCAAAGTGGCAATTGATCATGAAGACACATGGAGGATGTGGGACCCACACAAGCTAGGATTTCCATGTTAAATGGTATCCTCCTCTTGCAAATTTGAACCTATGGGAATCCCAATGTTTTTGGATGGATTATAAGGTTAATATAATTTTCCATATAATGAATAGGTTGAATTTGGGATGAAGTGTAACATACATGAGAAAGGAAGAGACAAATGGCGAGTTTCATGGGCACTTGGCTAGATTCCCCTTACACTTATGACATCTATGACACCAATGATGGATATTCTATGACAGTTGTGACACAAGTCAGATATTAAGGCTTCCATATGACATATTTGACATATCAGGTAGAAATAGAGAATACAATAGAGAGCTCATGTGACTTGGAGAATCCCAATGGGTTCCTACTCAATTTAGGAGAAGATGGAAGGTGAAGAGAGAGACCACATGGCATATCATGAGAAGCTACACCAATTCGACTTGGATTTGGTTTATGGATGTATTTAGAATTTTAGGAGACCATTTATGTTTATAAAATACAGTAATCTTTCATGAGAAGGAATTTTTTGATCAGTTGTGAACTTTGTTGTTGTGAAGACAGAGAGCTAGCGAGTGACTAGTTCATGCTTGAGCCAATTTCAAGGGTGAAATATTCCCATCCTAATTGGTGATTGGAGAGGAAAATTAGGTATTTAAAGGAGATTCAATGGAATTATAATATAAATGTTCAGCTACAGAATATCATGGACACTTCAGGATTTATCTCATCCCCCCTCCCATCTCACATTCTTTCACCATATTTCAGCCTAGTGGAGTGACGCACACTTGGTGAGCCATTTATCTTTTTGTGGGAGATCCTCTTGCTCCATAATTTTTTATTCTGATGTAAATAATATTATATCTCTCTTAATAAATTTATCAGGTCTAAATACCAAGATATATTATGTCTTATTGATCAATAATAAAGAAACAATGCCATTTCCCGACCTCCTTGTTGTAAACTCTTATAATACTGATAGATTTGAAAGGATGTGTAAAATATTGATGATTTATGAATGTATGGAATGTAATTAAATAATATTAGGGGTTTCATATTAAAAAAATGAGAATTTGTGGCCATTGGGTCGAATTTCATAGCAATTGGAGAAAACTATATCTCATTTCCCCAAGGGTCCAAAACTAGTTTTTTTATATCTAATTGAAAGAAGTGATAACAGCCATGGGAGTTCTATTGGTTCTGAATTTGAGTCTATGATAATGTATTATACACATTACATGATTCAATTTTATAATTTGAGTAAGTTTCTGCACATTTGGGAAGCCATTCCGGCAATTACCCGGGGGGGATTTGAGCCCCAAAATTGCTAGTTAAAGAATCTATCTTATTCAAAATTTGATATAGAATTGAAGAAGTAATTGGAAGGAAATAATACACCCATGAAAATTATAATTAATTTATTATATCACTCATACACATTCTATTACAATTCACTATCATTTGGAGCTATTTGGAGTCGTCTACCATTCGGGGTTGGAACCTCAAAATTACTAGTAAATTCATGGAGTTCCCTTGGATACATATTCGACCCAAAAGACACATGTGATGATTAAAATATAATTTAATTTATGTCTAATAACAGATCCAAGTATCATACCCACCATTAGTGAAGCTTGTACAATGTTGTGAAGAGAATTGTTCCAATACCCAGGGGGATTTCCACCTCCCAAATTGACTAGTCTTGTCTCGAAACTTATTCCCTTGAAAATTGAATACTATGGTTGGGTATATCAGTTGATTATATGTCTCATATATGTGATAATATGTCCCATCACCCCTCAGGAATTTGTGCAACACATTGCAGTAATACAGGTGTTTGTGGAGATTCGACTATATTGGAAGTGATAAGAGAAACAAAATATGAATCTACCAAAATCGCATTAGGAAGAAATGAAGATAGATGATGAGAATATTCCCATAAATATTCATCCAGACTCATGATCTCCATGATATATTGATATGAAGGAAAATTCTATGAGAGATAATCCAAATTTGGGAGAGGGGAATCTAACCAATAGGGAAGATGGTAAGGATCCGATGCTACTAGATGATGGTCATATATTTAAGCATCTAAAATAGACTGAATGACATCATATAGTGCTTCATGTAGACTCAGAGAATATGGTTCAACAATCTATTTTACTTTCAACATGCCCCTGTTTATGGAGGATATGATGTTTACCGTGGCAGTTTCTATACTAGGAGGGGAAGTACTAGATGGAAAAAATCTCATGAGTGAAGAATCATTCAACAATCCAACTCCTACAAACTGATAAGGAGGAGGTCGATTCCCTAACATAGGAACATTATTCATCGTGGAAGTAGTAATATCCACTGATTAAAAATCAAGCTGGTCTATGATCACAATTTTCCCTTGGTGTGGGAATTGGAGCATGTGAAACAACGATGCCACAACGTTCATCACAGAATAAAACCAATTCCTACCTAACAATAAATTTTAATCAAGAGGAGTATCTACCACTTCTACCTAGATAGAAACAGTTTTCCCCCCTAGCTCGATGGACAATGTTGGTAGTAGACCGTGGGGTTGAAAACCACGTCTGTTGAAAGCCTTAAGGGTGGTTTGTGACTTACTAAGCTCAAAAGAATCGATGGCTCTCCAAAAAGACATAGACAAAATAGAGGTGGAATCTCCCTCATCAAAAATAGTATGGTGGACCTTTCTACTCGCCACTTTCATAGAAATTTGAAAAGCAAGATGATGTGATAGCCTCGAATTATAAGTCTCCACATTAAATCTGATCATAGTGGAATTTTGAGGATCGAAAGATCCTATAGATGACAACAAATTCTTACGATGTGTAGGACAGCTTTGGAGTACTTCCAACGTGGAAATAGCACAAGGTGCTTGAGCTAAATATTCAACAACATTATAAAATTGGGCAGCTCGAGCACTAGGATTGAAAACGTTTTTACGGATTGTACTCTTCGGGGGATGAAAGATCATGTCAAAAATAGGTTTCTCAATAGTGAGAGGACCATTAGAATAAGGTGGAGGAGAAGGGTTGATGAGAGTTGTCTTGTCAGAAGAAACACCCTCATCCTTCTTCTCTAGTGTTTTGTCATATGTCTGACTTCTAGTAGACTACGAAACAGTCTCAAAAGACATTATATGAATGTATTTTGTAGAGAATGAAGCACCATGCGAAGACTTGTGATCAATAATCTATTGTTGAGATGGAAAGCGATCGGTCAATACTGCTAGTGTGGGGTTACTTTTTCAAAATTTACTAATCTCTTCACGATGAGGACACTCCTTCATGAAATTATCATCTCCACACAATAAGAAAGGATACTTCACCTTCCATTTCAGTTTTGCATCATTCTTTGAGATTGATGTTTTGGTTCTCTCCTGCTGGTTTCCAGTTTTTTTATTCTTACCTTTTCCTTTCTCCTTATTATCGAGTGACTATGAAGATTGAATTTCATTCACCTTGGCTGAAATTGTAGGATCATAAGAAGTTGTAGCTGAAGCACTTTGTGGTTTGGAAGGCTTGGCTGTGAATGAAGGTTGGATTGTACCAATAATGCCATCCATAGGAATCTCTGTAGGTGGCTTAGTAAGGTTCGTGATGGGACGAGGAGCATTAGGGATCAGATCATACAAAGTTTCAAACTAAGAATCGAATGATTCTATATATTGGGCCCAACTAATAGCTTTCTATTCTCTGACGGCACCACCCATGGCCACATCTTGAGCTATAGTAGGCAAGAAGGAATTGGTTAACCAGTCAGCCAAAAGTTGATCTGGAATGGGATCCTTCATTAACCTGTGGCGCCTCCTCCACTCATGGATGTGATCTGATATGTGAGTAGAGATATTTTACTGAAGCAAAGTCAAGATATCTGTACCAATCTCATACCGAATAGGTAATTGGAAGTTAGTGAGAAACACAGTTTCCAAAGAATTGAAATTCACAAACAAATGTTGCGGAAGTTTGATATACCATTTTGCGGTCGTGCTGGTCAATATTCTCTGGAAGAGTCCCAATCGAATAGAATCATCCATAAGGGAGTTGGACGAACACCACAAATGGAAAGTCATCACATGAGTCTTGGAATCTTCTCCTTGCTTACCATCAAATATTGGAATATCTGACGGAAGTTCGAACGGGATGGTAGGCCATAACAAATCATGTTGAATGGGGTCATTTATCAACTTGGACAAGTCAGGAAAATCCAATGTAGCTAAAAATGAAATTTGTCAGTTGGGATGTGGGTAATTATAATACTGATAAGGTAAATCCACCCATATAGGACAAAAGTTATATTGATTTTGGCCATAAAACCAACCAAATTATTGTTGCTTTGAAGCATTTTGACTCATAAAAGGTGGTTTCATATGGTTAAGTCCAGCTTGAGTTCTGTAAGTAGGTTGATCCCATTGATTGGTAACTTGTCTAGGATAAGAGACATATAAGGGATTATTCTATTGTGCCCTGTGTTACAACTTATTTTACCACACATGGTAGTTCACACATTTATGGCCTTCCTTGTCCCTCTGCAGACTCTTTGGAACCCATGGACCAATATTATACCTTTGATGTTCCCAAGATCATCCCTAAAAACACCTATTATTGGATGTATGCGGCTTTTAATCCCTTTCTCGTGTATATACTTGGATATTACCCTTAAACCCTTGTACATCAGGATTGGGATCTGAGTCACTTGTCTCTTGGCCTTCCACATGCCTCGATATTGCTCGGATTTGACCTTCCATTACCCCATTGAAGCACTATATAAATAACCCTTTGGATACATTGAGGAAGAGGAATTGAAGAGCAAGAAAACTATAGTCCATTGTTGCCGTGACTTGCTTGGACTTGAGTCTGCATCCCTTTGTCCCTTGGAGCACTTTGTGTTCTTCCCAAGATTCCCTTTACTTGTGAGCTTGCTATTGAGAGATGGAAGATTGAGGTGGTGGAGGCCCAAGTGGAGGACTCAATTTATCTGGTTCGCAGAGGTGCCAACAGAGGTTGTCACTTATGTAATCTCTGATTTACTTAATAGAATATCTTTTCTTGTACAATGATGTGCATTTAAATGAATATTGAATCCATGAATTCTTTTAATTGCTTATACATTATTGATTATATATGATAGAGTAGGCCTAACACTATATTATATATCATGCTTGTCTTGTTTTCTATTGTTGAGAGCAAATTGCTAACACAAGCGGGTTTGGAAAACGCTCAACGGGGATCTACTTCAACCGTTTGGAATAAGGTATGATTCAAGGTCCCTTAGTGTTAGATGTTTTATTTGTCTTGCATATTGGGAAGGGATTGATTTATGTGGTTTCTCTATCGATTGTGGTACACCCCAAGACATAAGAAGCTTTTTCCATAACAGAATTGGAGACCATACTGGGGAGGTTCCTAGTTGTTTTCTTTGGGGGTTTTTTTGGCATTCAATGTGCTTGAATTGCTTTGATTTCTTTGTTTCTGAGTTGGGCCTGGGGACATGTTGGCCTAGTAGTGTCTTGTGGGAGTAAATTTTGTCTCAGCATGTCTGTTTACCTTATTTTTCTCTCTTTTTCTTCCTGTATACTGGTTTTGCTTTAACAGTTGCATGTACACGTGGGTTTTCCTGGTATAGTCGTGTATGTATGTAGGTTTACTAAGAACAGTTGCGTATGCCTTGATTTTTTGGGGGGGGGGGAATATTAAGTGTTTCCGGATGAGTTTGGATGATTGCTGAGTCTTCTTGGATGCTTCTAGAGTATGTTTACACCCTTGTTTCTGACTAGAGACTTCTTTTAGTTTGATTTTTGAAAATGTTCTTGTCATTTCATTTTCTACTTTTTGTTTTGGGATTAGTGCATTAGGTCTCTTTTATCTTGGAGATTTTCTTGGCTATTGTTTGTGAGTGCTTGCAGAGTTTGAGGGTTGTAGAGTCATACATTTTATTTTTATCTCATTTAATTCAAAAATACAAAAACATTTTACTTTTTGCATAGTTATGCATTGTTTTCATTTTGCATTAGCATGGTACTTGCATTAGGTTTGCTTGGTGAATGGTAGTCAGATTTTCATATAGGAATGATTGCATATACATTTGAAGGAAAAATTTTCACTTCACGTAGTAGCATACCCTGTTCTTCATTCGACACAGTGCATTTGCATTGACTGTTAGGTGTGCATTTTACTTCTTGTTGTGTCATAACATCATTAGTTGCACATCCATTTACCCTTTGAGTAATAATGCTAATTAAAATCAATGCATAATAAAATGAATTACACTCTTTTGTTTTCTAAGGTGCACCAACAAGACTAGGTTTTAGGGTCTTGGAACAGTTCATTGTGAGTCAATTCTCCAAGACCACTAAACAAAAAAATTAGGTGTCTGTCGAGGTGAGAGTGTGAAATTCCTTTATATAATTAGTGTTTCTTAGGATCCTCCTCTTACAAGGGCATTAAGCATGAGGAAGTGTGAGCAGTCATGATTGGGATGACCCCTGGTTGTGACTGATTAGCACGGGATTTATTTCTACGATTGTATTGGTATCTGGGGGCCTTTGAGGTATTGACTAGTGCACCCCTGGGGTACTAGTTGTGCCACCAGGCTTCAGGATTTGTTACTCTTCCCATACGGTCAATAGTTCCTATTATTATCTACCAGAGCATTGATTATATTGAGCTGACCTTAGTTTCCTTACCTAGGTTATCAAGGGGGTATTTGCAGAGGTTATTCTACAGGTGTCCTGGCTAGGTAGGGGTCGAATAGCATAGTCGCTATATATGTTGAAGATGAGGGCCACTATAATTGGTTACGAACATATGCTTGTGTATGGGAATCTCAAGCCTCTCCTAGGTGAGACATTCCTGCTTCATTCAGGAGCTCACATATCCTACCCTTGTTTGTTTGTGATTTGGCTTTACATTTTTTAGGTGTATGCTTTGTGCACGCTAGTTTTCATAGGCTTTGCATAATTAGATTGAGTCTTTTATTTTTTGAGTCATTATGTATTCGAGCATGGCACTTGATCATTCTCGTTGTTTAGCAGTACTTTTTCCTTCCATGTCTCCTCCTCCTTTTGGAGAGGAAACTGGACTTTTCGGGTAGACTATTTCTCAATTTGATTCACACACTGTGGGAGATCATGAGGATGAGATTCCAGAGATGTCCTCTCCACCTCATGAAATTCGGGAGGAAGATCCTACTAGCACATATGATCCATCACACAAATAACCTTCATGATCTGGTTATGATCCCTCATTCATAGGTCACTGGTATTGGCTTTCAGAAGACTAGACTCACTTCGAACCCACAAGCACTAGTTATGTTAGATATGGCATGAATGATATCCATGCACCTGATATGGCACTTCATGCTAAGTCGAAAGTTGATCCTAGCACTATGCTTAGGGGCACTCCCGTTCCTTTCCATGCAGGGAGGTTTGGGGGCACCAGTCACATTGCACCCTCCATCCCTGTGGTGGAGGCAACTTCACATGCTCATACTAGACCTAGTGTTAGTAATCCTATGTGGATACCAGAACTGAGACGGGTGAACATTGGGAACACCACTTACATTCCTTCACATGTCCCTTCATCCTCGAACCCTATTCCTTTGAATGTGTTCTTAATGATCCATCCTCTACCTAATTCACGTGGTCCTTTGGGCCGGAATATTGCTACGAGTCATGTTCGCTCTGCGACTGCTCACATGGCAGTATCTCAGAATCAAGTACCTCCTATTGTGTCAGCGGGTCATGTACCTGTTTTTGGATTGTCTCATGTTCCAGCTCGTGGAGCTTCCCATATCCCTAACTATGGACCTTCTCATGGGACATCCCATGGAACACCTTATGGAGCTTCTCATGGACATTCTCATGGACCGCAGTATGGACAAAACTACCAACCCTATGGGTACAGGCATCAACAACCCACTTACTCTTCTAATTATGGCTTTGTAGCACAACATAATGAAGGTAACCCACATCAAAAATATTCCATGTAGCCCTACATGGGTCAAATGGGAGGAGGTTAATATGGCAAAGGCCATGGTACTTATAGCAATAAACCTTACATGAACCAAAACTATTAGGGAGCGTAGCATAGACTGGATCAACCTAGGCTCCCTTTCCTTGTGGCATTGAACTTACTTGACTTATTGAAATTGATTAATGATCCTGTGTCTCATAACTCGACATGGCCAACAGTCCCTAACAAGCTTCTTTCGAACATGCCCAAGTTTGAAGGTAAGGCTGGCGAAGATCCTGGTGAGCATGTCACCACTTTCCACCTTTGGTGCTCTTCCAATTCCTTACATGATAATTCTATCCATTTGAGGCTATTTCAATGCACCCTCATGGGTCTTGCAGAGAAATGGTATATAGAGTTACCATGGGGGGCATATGCTACGTTTGATGACCTTGCCATGACTTTCCTCAATCACTTTCAGCTACCCATGCATTACGACGTCGGTACCGAAATCTTGTCGACTTTTCAGTAAGACAAAAACACACACATTTTGGATCATATTCAAGAGTGGTGTAGAAAAAAGCGATTGATTAAAGCCTTTATACCACCGTATTTTATTCTTAAGTGGTTTCTCAAATCATTGTTACCTTACATTGTGAAGGATGTTTCTACATCCGGAGTCTAAAATGAGGAACAATCAATATTTAGGGCATAAGAGTTGGATTTGATTTATGCTCAATCTATACTTTTGTATGAGATTATACCAAATGCTCCAAGATCCAATTTTGACCCCAAAGTCAAGCCTGGGCCACATGTCAATGGTACTGTGGGCTCTACAAGTACCATACCTGCGGACTCGGTTGTGAAACAAGTCATCCAATTGTCAATTAACCAATCAGGATCAGGACAAGCTACAACTTCCTCTCAACCTACCCAATCGGTGAGTGTACTTTCTGTGCAATCGTTGAACTTGAAAGGCAAGCAACAGCCTAGAAGGAATAAGAATAAAGGAAAAATAATCTTGAGGGTGGGAAGAATAATGAGAATGCTAATAATAATGACAAGAACACTAATGCTGGGGGGGACAAGCGTTCTAAACGTAAGGTGAAGTTTCCTTGCAAGTTGTGTAAGGACAACCATCTCACTCATTTGTTCCCTCGTATGGGAGATTCCTTGAGGTTCATAGTATAGCGCCCAACTGTGTTAAATAATCCTTTACCCAATAACAAAAATATGAACTCGAGGAACGTTGATCCTGGTTGTGCATCGGGTGGAACTCAAAACCCATCGAAGGCTGTTAGTGGTCATGGTTCCATCAACATGGTGCATGTTGCTAAAGTTGTGACTCGTGTGAAAGATTATGGTTTGTCACAACCAGACCTTGGGAAAGAACCTTCCCCACCCAAGAGCCCTTTGCGAATTGAAAGGCATATGGATAAACCTGAAGCTCTTCCTCACATTCCTTAGGGAGTCCTAAAGCATTCGGGGCACAATCCTATTGCTTGAGCCACCCAGAAGTATTCAGTTGTCGAGGATTTGGGCCAGACTCCTTGTACGATGTCCGTGTTAGAAGTTCTTCAGACTTGTCCTCCACAGAGGAAAGCTTTGTTGTCTGCTCTTGGGGTTAGTGACGATTGCTCTTCTTCCATTATAAAATTTGAAACAATGGGAATACAACCTTTCTTGCCTTACTACGTGTCTCTGTTGATTCATGTAGAGTGTCTTAACAACGCCATCATTCATACTATCATTGACGAAGGCGTTGCTGCTTCTGTGATGTCTTTGTCTTGTTGGAAGGGCTTAGGTTCTCCCAAGTTGTTTCAATATGCCAACATGTTGACAGCTTTTGATGGTAGATCATTTTGGCCGCACAGGATTCCTTCTTCTCTAGAGGTCCAATTGGGAGGGAAGACCATCACGATCAAGGTCAAGGTGTTTGATGCACCCCTTGACTAAAATATTTTACTAGGTAGGAATTGGATGTATAGTATGCATTTCTTAGCTTCTTTCCTCTTTCGAGTGATATGCTTTCCATTTAATGGAAATATTGTTACGATTGATCAAAATTCATTCCATAATTTGAGTGTCAATGCATCATTGGGAGCTTCTATCCCAATTATCGATGATTCTTAGTCGGCAACTGGGAGTGTGGGCGTGGGTATGTAACCTCCCTTATGGGAACCTTTAGTTTTTCTGCACCCGTTCTTATGATTGGGTCTAGTTTTGGTGGAGCTTCATCCTCATTGAATTCGGCGTATTTTCACACTACTCATATGGAATATCCTTGGATTCTTCCTTCACTGATTACTTCGAGTGTTCCCATTGAGAGAGACATGTCGTTGCCTGCAACAATGGTGGTGTATCAAGCAAATCTTGATCAGGCTGCAGAGCCTAGTCCTTCCTCTTTGCGGACAGAGGACGAGGACCCATATGTGCTTCCTGCATGGGCAGTTGAGTCCTCTCACCACCATGATTGCCTCGATGATGTTTTTCCATCAGATTAAGCTATTCTTGAGGCCATGTCTAGGGTTGAGAAACCTTGGGAAGAGTTTCATCATCGATCATATTTTCTTCCTAAGCTCGATCGTATGGAGTGTGATTAATTTAGGGATATTATTAGTGAGAATATTGGTAGTCCCATGGTTCCATTAAGCTGTACTGGTCAGATGGTTGATGGGAACATGGAAAATTTGTCACCTACCATTTCTATCAATATTTCTCGTGATCCTTCCAAGGTTGAGAACGTTTACATTGGGGTGAGTTGTTCCCCTGATGAGATCAAGGAGTATACCAAGTTTTTTAAATAGTTTCGTGACATTTTTGCTTGGTCATACAAATAAATTCCAAGTATCGACCCTCGAATTGTCAAACATGAGATCAAAACCTATCCGGATGCAAGGCTGGTTCGACAATGTTTGTGTGTTGTGAATCCTAGAAAGGCACCCTCCATTAAGGATGAGATAGAGAAACTATTGAAAGCTGGTTTTATCTATGCCATTCCCTTGACGGAGTGGGCTTCAAATCCCATTCCGATGGATAAGAAGCAAGGAGCAATCCGCATATGCACTGATTTCCATGAATTAAATCGCGCATGTCCTAAGGATAATTTTTCCACACCATTTATTGACCAGATTTTGGATGAGTATGTGGCAAGTGAGGTGTTTTCCTTTATGGATGGTTTCTCTGGATATAATCAGATTCAAATTAAACCTGAGGATCAACATAAGACCGCATTTATTTGTCCTTGGGGTACTTTTGCATATTGGAAGATTCCCTTTGGCCTTAAAAATGTCGGAGCTGCATTTTAGCAGGCCATGACCTTAATCTTTCATGGTCTTGTTACCACCTAAGTTGTACTTAGTGGTTTTTATCAAGTGATCCCAGTGAACTGGACAGGGTTAACTTGTTTGGACTTCAAAGAGACCTTTGGAAGTACTTCTAGGAAGTGCTTGTTGTATCATATCACATGTTCATACCGCATGGGGGAATTGTAATAAATGTTCTAGCATGATAGTGTCTGTAAAAGACTTGGTCTCTTAGACTTCATTTATCAATCCGATCAGCCCAGGGTGTTTTTTCCCTTGGTTATTATTGGTTGTTGAATAAACGACTGATAATTTCTGAGTTTTTCCCTCCATACCTCCAAAGTTGGGGTGGTCGGCTTGGCATTTGTGCCTATTGAGGTTATTAGAGTCTACGTGTCAATGTGTAAGCATGCTAGACATCATTTTTGAGTCATATGAACATGTCTAAGTCCCCCTAGGTGTTTTTCAGTTTATTCAGTGTTTTTTATTAAATTTTAATTTTTTGCAAAACTTAGGCTATTTTTTAATAGTTTAAGTGGAAAAATTGAGTCTATAATAAAAGTGGGCCAAATAATCAGTTTCAGTCATGTAGGTGCTCATTTTAAAGCTAAGAGCACCATGTAAACCCATGGACCCACTTTTTCCTAAGTTTCGAGTGATCTTCCATCACTCAGGTCAGAAAGCCCCAAATTATTGATTATTTTAATTAATAAATTGATGAATAATGGAGCAAATCCAAAATCAATAACTCAATGGATTCTCAACCGATTTGACTGAAATCAATCAGATCTGGAGCAGATTGACTGGATCTAACAAATCCTTGACCAAAGGAGGGGATCAAATCAGATCCAGAGCTGATCTACAGTGGTCTTCATGAGGAATTGCGCCCTCCCTCTCTCCTCAACACGTTTTGGCTCTCCTGGATGCTCTGTGGGCTGATGTGTCAGTGTATGGGTTGATGTGTCAGCCAGATCAGGCCCCCGGTTGACAAGTAGGCTCAGTTCAGCCTCAGTTCTACATTGATGAACTATCCATCAGAGGATTTAACTTGATTCCATGAGGAATTGTGCCCCCCCTGGGCTAGATGGCCTGCAAATTGTATAAATCAAGGCACAGCCTCCTCTTCCAAGCTAGTTAGAACTGGGATTGAGGTGTTGCTGCTATTGTATTGTTGTAATTCTCATTTGAAATAAAGAAACGCTTTGGAGGCAATACGGTGTGGTGCCATTACATGTGTGGATGATTATTGCCATTGTTTTACTGAGGTAACCTGTATCTGTGGTCATTTTTTGCTATTTTCTTTTAGATCTGTGGTTAAGATTGGTAATTAGCTTATTACAATCTTGATAGGAAAGGTGTTGTTCAATAATTTTATTGGCTGTCACTCTCCTTTGATTCATGTTTAGAGTTCTAGATTTAGCATGTTTTATAAGCTTATATGCATGTTATCTGGAATCTCTTTGTATGTACTAATCGGATCTCACAAGTTTCTTGGCAAGATCTTTGATTTCAGCTGAGTTGCAGGTTCACACTTTGGAGAGGATGCTGATCTAGTTTGCTTCTTCATTCTCTTCAAAACATTTCAAAGGCATAGTCCCTCGGCATTCCACCTGAAAGCTCTACTGTGGATCTTCAAGGAAACCAACACTCTTTCTCTCTCTTCCTCCTTTAAAAATTATTAAAATTTCCTCAAGCTGGTTACTTTAAGGTTTCTTTTGAAATCTGATATATCTCATAAATAAAAGCATACATAGATCTAATTATCAATATCCCTTCATTTTTCTAGATCTTAGTTTCACTGTGCACATAAAGTTCAAATTCAAGAGATCTAGCTAAAATTGCCTTAGTTTCGCAAGTAGTTTATTGAAAAATTCATAGCTTGCTGTTAAGGTAGTTTCTTTTGCTTTTCAATAATTTAAATATTCTGCAATATCAGTGCTGTTAATTGGCTGCACAAACAGCAGGCCAAGATCCCAAGGAAAGCTTGCTTTCCTTGGTTCCCTTCTCGTTGGTTTAGCTAGTTTAATTTCATTAATTTTTTGAGATAAAGTAGGCTGACCCAAAGGAACTCTCAAAGTGCTTTGAAGCATTTTTTATTCTAATTCACTCACTGTCATTTATCAGGTCTGACAGAGAAGAAAAGAAGCTGCTGTCCAAAGTGGCTTTTGGAGCGCTCAAATCCCCCCACGGGGCTCTCTTTTGTCACATAATTTGTAATTGTTTTGCATAAACTGTAATATCTTGGTTTCAGCCTATATAAGGACCAAGAAAGATCTGTTTTATTAGTGCTTTGATATTGTAACCTTTGTAATAAAATCATCCTTTGAATAGGCTCTTTCGAGCCCATTCCCCATCCCCCCTTGGGGGATTCGCGTCGGTGCCTTTTTCGTCTTTTTCTGCTTATTTCTTTTTACTAGAATTTATCTGATTAGTAGGGTAGTATATTTGATCTTGTTTTTAATTCCATATTCCATATCATATTTTCAAAAGTAATCATAATACTCACCCCACGACTTCCCGAGTGACCCGTAAGGGGAAAGAGATTCGTGGTAGGATTAATCAGAAAACCTCATTTGTGTAGTAGTGTTATTTTCTCATCTTTTGTTTATCAAAATTTTAAAATTAACCCCTCCTTGATTCCCCGATTGAGATCCACTTGGATCGAAAGAGGTTCTTGGAGGATTTTCTTTTAAGCAAGAACACATCTTTTAAAACTTACTAAAATTTACAACACTCCAGTGTGTATGCTCTGCACTTGGCTACGGTTCGTCCGATCAGTCAAGTTGTATCAAAAGCACTTGGGTGACTAGCATAATTAGGACTCACCTTCCCCAATTAACAAACCATCAGGTGAAAATCCAACACCTCGATCAAACCTTTACGGTGGCAAAATACCCAAAGGAAGCGGGAACCTACTGAAAAGTGACCTCGGGGCGCCAATCTCTGTCACACCCTAATGGGTGCGTTATGAACACAGCCCTAGAGACTCCATTTCAGCCCACATATTCCTTGCGGGTAGCCGTATAGGATTTGTTTTGGACATACTTCAAGTACTCTCGTGTATATCTGGAGTCCATCTTTAGCCTAATTTAATCAATTCATACTTCATTTTTAACTTAAAACATACCAAGATGCAATCACAAAACATTTATTCCAAACACATGCAAGCACACTGATCTCTTTTGAATCCATTATTAAGGCACTGGTCTTTTTTGTTTCATATTTATATTGTGTATCGACTTTGTGCTTTCGTGTGTATCTTCGTATCTTGTCATCTTGATTGTTTATAGTTAAAGTATTCAAACTCCTAAATAACTGATTCAGTACAACATCATTACACTAAGAAATCATCCTTAGTAACTTAATAGGGTCTACCCCCCTTGGCTTCATTAGGAGTTGAGCCTAAACGGAGGAGTCAAGAACAAGGTGACAGCGTTGACTCGAGACTTGCCCCCAAGGACACACCGAGTGGCTTGAAGATTTCTGCCACATGATCCAGGTGTGTGAAAATGCAGCAACACTTTTTGGCGCCGTTGCCGGGGATAAATCTTTTTATTCCCGAGTACGAATTTTGTTTTTTTCCCTTTTTTTGCTTATTTGATGAATGCTTAGAGTAGATCTTTAATTTTCATCTGGCGACTCCACTGACTTTTTTCCAGTTTTATTTTTATAAAGAAAAGCAAAAAATAAGTTTTGTGAAAAGATTTATAAATGCTTATTTTTATGTTTCACATGGTGAATCCATTGAAGGGATAAAACCCTGTTTTCTCATAAACTTGTGAAGTTTTGTTGTGTGTAGATGATCCCATGCGACATGTTAAAACCTTTAAAGCTCATCACATGACAGCTCCACCTTGTCAATACAAGGTTTAGCCATTATATCGAATGGATACTATTTTGGATAAATTAAAGGAGAAATTTGATGCCCAGTTTGCCTCAAGGTTTCCACCTATCGATTTCTCAAACATCCTAGGTTTTCCTAACTGTTGTGATGGTTCGACGGATGTGTATAACTGGATTCCAATTTTTTATGGAAATCATGGTGACTCATCCATTTGGCATGTCAAATCTTTCCTTCAGTTGATTGTTGACTTCAATATTTTCCATGAAGATGATATGATGCAAATGTTTGCTAGTACTTTTGGGGGTGAGGCTTGTTATTGGTTCTATCAAGGCCTTCCTGATAAATGCATAACTTCTTTTCCAAGCTTCCTTTGGATTTTTTTAGAGCAGTGGCATGATGGTAGGTGGAGTATGAATGGTTTGAAAAAGTTCCTTGAAAATATTTGTACCTTCTACCTATCTGGGACAGAGTATCACTCGGAAGCATATGATGGATCTTTTTCCATGATACAAAGTATTGAAGACTTGGAATCACTTCTTGAACATTTAAGTAAAGAGGAATTCCATGATACTCCCATAAAAAAGCATCCCAGAGTTTATATAAGAAATGAAGCAATCAAGCTTCTTCTTAAAGAAAATGAGGTATCTCCCAATACACAGCACGATTCTCAGGAAGGGAAAATCCAAGATGATCATATTGAAGAGCTCCAGGAGGAGCCCATGATGGAACACATCGTTGAAGACTCTCCTCATGTCACCATAGCTGAAGACATTGAATATTTGGTGTATTCTCAAGTGTGCTGCAATGCTGATACCTTTCCAGAAAGCCCTCTAGAGAAATCCACTTAGCAACACATACCAAGTGATCCCATTGAAAAGGTCCAAAAGGTTTCCTTGATGGAAGATAATATTGGAGATCATCTTCATGATATCATGACAGAAGCCCATAAAGAAACTTATGATAAGATCAATATGGTGTGTAGTGACACTAGACCTTGTTCGACACATATTGATGAAAGTTTGGAAAGTTTATTACCTTGTAACATTTTCTATGAAGAAGATTGTTATGAATACAAGGAGGACATGGATAGGCAAGAGCATGATTCCATGGATGAAGAGTCCACCACATATGACATGGTTGGGAGTGATGACTATTGGAATTTCATAGATAATCCAGCTTGTGAAAAATTTATGGAGAATCCCATCCATGATATTTCCAACAATGGAAGTTTCTATTCAAAAATTTGTGGAAGTCCAATCTACGATACATCCATAGAGGGGAGCATAGATCTGGATGCCTGGGAAAACCTTACTATGGAGGAGGAGCATTCAGAATTTTCATGTGATCATTCAGAATCATACCATGCAGAGCCCCACAAGAGTATCAGTAATGAAGACATTGAGAAACAGTATTGTGAAAAGTCATATGTGATGCAGTTAGTGGAAAATCAGTCTCAGCCATATTTTTCACATATAGAGGTTCCTTATGATTTGGAGCTACTTGGGGTTTGTGCAACGAGTTATCATTTGATAAGCCCCAGTGATCAATATTACGATGTAGTCGGTCTGCCTCATCATTCTGATTGGTATATCAGTCCTATCCAGTCATGGATAGAAGCATCCTGCATGAGAACATACAAGTTGGGGAAGAATTTTTATGATATTATTCATGCCTATGATCTCCCATACATCCCGCCCATCTTGAATCATCACGCAGGTTTGCATTTTCTGAATAAGGTATCCTTACTTTGGCTGGTAACCAAAGACAAGGGAATTTTTTTTTATGTCAATAAAATGCTTAGGTGGTTGCATTGGATTTATGATTACACTTAACCCTTTTTATATCATGCTTAGAGTAGGAAAATAAGCTCCTTGAAAGAGAGCATTTACTTTCTGCATTTCTATTTTTAGCTATAATAAAACTTTGCTTCTTTTAGTTAGTTACATTTATGTTGTTTAAATAAATCAACTTCATGGTTCATTTGGTATTTTATAAAACTTGTGCTACTAAGGTTTTTCTTGTCAAGTTGAGATGTTTTTACAGGGTATATAAACCAGAGATTCTGGTGTTCTTGCATCCTCTCCTTGCCTTAAAGACCAGATCGAGCACACATCCCACAGTCGGAGCCAGAATGTTACCACCTAAGTTGTACTTAGTGGTTTTTATCAAGTGAGCCCAGTGAACCGGACAGGGTTAACTTGTTCGGACTTCAAAGAGACCTTTAGAATTACTTCTGGGAAGTGCTTGTTGTATCATATCACATGTTCATACCCCATGGGGGAATTGTAATAAATGTTCTAGCATGATAGTGTCTGTAAAAGACTCGGTCTCTTAGACTTCATTTATCAATACGATTAGCCCAGGGTGTTTTTTCCCTTGGTTATTATTGGTTGTTGAATAAACGACTGATAATTTTTGAGTTTTTCACTCCATACCTCCAAAGTTGGGGTGGTCGGCTTGGCATTTGTGCCTATTTAGGTTATTATAGTCTATGTGTCAATGTGTAAGCATGCTAGACATCATTTTTGAGTCATGTGAACATGTCTAAGTCCCCCTGGGTGTTTTTCAATTTTTCAATTTTTCAGTTTTTTCAGTGTTTTTTATTAAATTTTAATTTTTCCAAAACTTAGGCTATTTTTTAATAGTTTAATTGGAAAAATTGAGTCTGTAATAAAAGTGGGCCAAATAATCAGTTTCAGTCATGTAGGTGCTCATTTTAAAGCTAAGAGCACCATGTAAACCCATGGACCCACTTTTTCCTAAGTTTCGAGTGATCTTCCATCACTTAGGTCAGAAAGCCCCAAAAATCAATTATTGATTATTTTAATTAATAAACTGATGAATAATGGAGCAAATCCAAAATCAATAGCTCAATGGATTCTCAACCGATTTGACTGAAATCAATCAGATCTTGAGCAGATTGACTGGATTTGACAAATACTTGACTAAAGGAGGGGATCAAATCAGATCCAGAGCTGATTTATAGTGGTCTTCATGAGGAACTGCACCCTCCCTCTCTCCTCAACACGTTTTGGCTCTCCTGGATGCTCTGTGGGCTGATGTGTCAGTGTATGGGTTGATGTGTCAGCTAGATCAGGCCCCCGGTTGACAAGTAGGCTCAGTTCAGCCTCAGTTCTGCATTGATGAACTATCCATCAGAGGATTTCACTTGATTCCATGAGGAATCGTGCCCCCCCCTGGGCTAGATGGCCTGCAAATTGTATAAATCAAGGCACAGCCTCCTCTTCCAAGCTAGTTAGAACTGGGATTGAGGTGTTGCTGCTATTGTATTGTTGTAATTCTCATTTGAAATAAAGAAACGCTTTGGAGGCAATACTATGTGGGCCATTACATGTGTGGATGATTATTGCCATTGTTTTACTGAGGTAACCTGTATCTGTGGTCATTTTTTGCTATTTTCTTTTAGATCTATGGTTAAGATTGGTAATTAGCTTATTACAATCTTGATAGGAAAGGTGTTGTTCAATAAGTTTATTGGCTGTCACTCTCCTTTGATGCATGTTTAGAGTTCTAGATTTAGCATGTTTTATAAGCTTATATGCATGTTATCTTGAATCTCTTTGTATGTACTAATCGGATCTCACAAGTTTCTTGGCAAGATCTTTGATTTCAGCTGAGTTGCAGGTCCACACTTTGGAGAGGATGCTGATCTAGTTTGCTTCTTCATTCTCTTCAAAACATTTCAAAGGCATAGTCCCTCGGCATTCCACCTGAAATCTCTACTGTGGATCTTCAAGGAAACCAACACTCTTTCTCTCTCTTCCTCCTTTAAAAGTTATTAAACTTTCCTCAAGCTGGTTACTTTAAGGTTTCTTTTTAAATCTGATATATCTCATAAAGAAAATCATACATAGATCTAATTATCAAGATCCCTTCATTTTGCTAGATCTTAGTTTCACTGTGCACATAAAGTTCAAATTCAAGAGATCTAGCTAAAATTGCCTTAGTTTCGCAAGTAGTTTATTGAAAAATTCATAGCTTGCTGTTAAGGTAGTTTCTTTTGCTGTTCAATAATTTAAATATTCTGCAATATCAGTGCTGTTAATTGGCTGCACAAACAGCAGGCCAAGATCCCAAGGAAAGCTTGCTTTCCTTGGTTCCCTTCTCGTTGGTTTAGCTAGTTTAATTTCATTAATTTTTTGAGATAAAGTAGGGTGACCCAAAGGAACTCTCAAAGTGCTTTGGGGAATTTTTTATTCTAATTCACTCGCTGTCATGTAGCAGGTCTGACAGAGAAGAAAAGAAGCTGCTGTCCAAAGTGGCTTTTGGAGCGCTCAAATCCCCCTAGGGGGCTCTCTTTTTTCACATAATTTGTAATTGTTTTGCATAAACTGTAATATCTTGGTTTCATCCTGTATAAGGACCAAGAAAGCTCTATTTTATTATTTCTTTTATATTGTAACCTCTGTAATAAAATCATCCTTTGAATAGGCTCTTTCGAGCCCATTCCCCATCCCCCCTGGGGGGATTCGCGTTGGTGCCTTTTTCGTCTTTTTCTGCTTATTTCCTTTTACTAGAATTTATCTGATTGGTAGGTTAGTATATTTGATCTTGTTTTTAATTCCATATTCCATATCTTATTTTCAAAATTAATCATAATAATCACCCCACGACTTCCCGAGTGACCCGCAAGGGGAAAGAGATTCGTGGTAGGATTAATCAGAAAACCGCATTTGTGTAGTAGTGTTATTTTCTCATCTTTTTTTTATCGACATTTTAAAATTAACCCCTCTTTGATTCCCCGATTGAGATCCACTTGGATCGAAAGAGGTTCTTGGAGGCTTTTCTTTTAAGCAAGAACACATCTTTTAAAACTTACTAAAATTTACAAAACTCCAGTGTGTATGCTCTGCACTTGGATGCGGTTCGTCCGATCAGTCAAGCTGTATCAAAAGCACTTGGGTGACTAGCATAATTAGGACTCACCTTCCCCAATTAACAAACCATCAGGTGAAAATCCAACACCTCGATCAAACCTTTACGGTGGCAAAATACCCAAAGGAAGCGGGAACCTACTGAAAAGTGACCTTGGGGCACCGATCTCTGTCACACCCTACGGGTGCGTTACGAACACAGCCCCAGAGACTCCATTTCAGCCCACATATTCCTTGCGGTTAGCCGTATAAGCTTTGTTTTGGACATACTCCAATTACTCTCGGGTATATCTGGAGTCCCTCTTTAGCCTAATTTAATCAATTCATACTTCATTTTTAACTTAAAACATGCCAAGATGCAATCGCAAAACATTTATTCCAAACACATGCAAGCACACTGATCTCTTTTGACTCCATTATTAAGGCATTGGTCTTTTTTGCTTCATATTTATATTGTGTATTGACTTTGTGCTTTCGTGTGTATCTTCGTATCTTGTCATCTTGATTGTTTATAGTTAAATTATTCAAACTCCTAAATAACTGATTCAGTACAACATCATTACACTAAGAAATCATCCTTAGTAACTTAATAGGGTCTACCCCCCTTGGCTTCGTTAGGAGTTGAGCCTAAACGGAGGAGTCAAGAACAAGGTGACAGCCTTGACTCGAGACTTGCGCCCAAGGACACATCGAGTGGCTTGAATATTTCTGCCACGTGATCCAGGTGTGTGAAAAGGTGGCAACAGGTCTTAAAATGATTATCGAAGTATATTTGGATGACCTCGCTGCTCACTCGCATTTGAGAGTGCATCATCCATATCATTTGAGATTAGTTTTCGAAAGATGCCATCATTACCAAGTTCGTTTAAATCCTCATAAGTGCATCTTTTGTGTGACTGTTGGTCGCTTACTAGGATTCATCATTTCCAAGGAGGGTATAAGAGTCGATCTCTTAAAGGTTGAGGCAATACTTTAGTTGTCTCCCCCGTGTAATATTAGACACCTTCAGTGTTTGCAAGGCATAGCGAACTTCTTGTGGAGATTCATGGTTAATTTTTCCAATTTGACTAAAGGATTTATGCTTTTTTTTAAGAAGGACACCCCTTTTTACTAGGATGAGCGAGCCCAGGAGTCCTTTGATGCTCTTAAGTGAGCCTTAGAAATGACTCTCATGCTTAGTCCACCCGACCGTAGCCGTGATTTCTTGATTTACGTCGCCGCGTCTATGGAGACAGTTGGTATGGTTTTGGTTCAATAGGATGAGGAGATTCATGAGCATCTCTTATATTATTTGATCTGAAACCTTATTGACACAGAAATTCTCTATTCCCATGTGGAGAAGCTTACCTTAGCTACTGTTCATGCAGTTCAGTGTTTGAGACATTACATTCTCCTTCGCCAAAACTTGGATGTAGCTCATATCAATCCATTTCATTTCATCCTCAGTAGAAGGATGATTGGGGGAAAACACAATAAATGGATTATTATTTTGCAAGAGTTTGATCTCGAGTTTGTTTTGGAAAAATAGAAGAAATCATTGATCTTTGCCGAGCCCATATCAGATTTTCCAAGCTTGAAGGAGGAGGAGGTTTATGAGGATACTTTTATCGATGAGCATATTTTCCTTACTCTTGGTATGGGGATATCATCGTGCATTTGTAAACATTCAAGTTCCCTACTCACCTTTCATGGGATCAGCGATGATGATTACGTCATGTAGCTAAGAGCTACCTCATGGTGGATAACACTTTGTACCGGCATGGGGTAGATTCCATTTTGCGTCCTTGTTTAACCCTTGATGAGGTTGAGGATCTGCTGATAGATTTCCATGGAGGGGCATGTGGTGGTCATTTATCTGGGCTTTCTATAGCCCAAAAAATCTTGAGAGCGGTCTACTTTTGGTTGTCCATCTTCAAAGATTGCGTTAATGCAGTCAAGAAGTGCCACCATTTCCAGGTGTTTGCACGTAATATGCGCTCGTGTCCAGCCCCATTGCATCCTATTATCACCACCGGTACCTTCACCAAGTGGGGGCTTGATTTCATGGATTGCAACCCAGCTTCAGCTCGGGAGCATCACCACATTATTGTGGCTGTCGATTACTTCACGAAATGGGTAGAGGCTATGCCCACAGTTAAATATGATGGTGAGCCAGTGGCTCATTTCGTTTTCAACCAGATTATCACTCGGTTCGACATTCTGAAAGAGCTTTTCACTGACCATGGTAGGAACTTTTAGAATAAAATGATGGAAGAGTTGGCTTCCAAGTTAGGATATAAGCAAGAGCACTCCTCTTCTTATTACTCTTATTACCCTCAAGCGAATGGATAGGTTGAAGCAGTGAACAAATCACTTAAGTCCTTTCTACAATGAACCATCGCATAAATCAAGACTAATTGGCATATCATATTAAATCCTTCTTTGTGGGCCTATAGAACCGTAGTTAAGACTACCACTGGTTTCTCTCCATATCAGCTTGTATATGGGGTGGAGTCAGTTTTTCTGGTTGAATGCGAAATACCTTCTCTAAAGCTAGCTATAGAGCTTTTACCAAACACTTCCACATTGGAAGAGCGTTTGGTCCATTTAGAGCAGCTTCATGAGCAGCGTCAAGATTCCTTTGTGGCTCTAGACGTTAACAAGCGTCGCGTCAAGGTTCAATATGATAAGTTTATCTATCCAAGGAAGTTTAGTGAAGGTGACTTGGTATTTTATGGGATCAAGCTAAAGAACCCTTGGGGGAAGGAAAATTTAATCCCATGTGGCATGGTCCTTACCTAGTTAAACGAGTCTTAGAGAAAGGCACTTATGAGCTGGTTGATTATGAACGGACGACCTTAGCGGAGCCTAGAAATGGACTCTATCTCAAAAAATACTATGCATGATTTTCAACCAATGATGATTTTTGTATATTATTGTATAGTTTTTCATTGCATAGTTAGGTTTTCTTATGGTGATCGGGTTTGTTGATTAGCTTTTGTTTCTTATGGAAGATGTCGTTGGAGTCTTCGGTTTACATAGGATTTGCTGATGGTGCTAGCCGCCACACTCAAAACTTAGCTTTAGCTTCTTGGGTGATCTATACTCCTGCGGGTCATGTATTGTCTTTAGGAGGCATATGTTTATGGCCTTCTTCAAACAATGTTGTTGAATATAGTGCCATCATTGAGTTATTGCGTGATGCCATTTCACATGGTGTTCAATCTCTTGAGGTATGTCTTGATTCACAGTTAATGTATTCTCAGCTTAATGGCTTGTATCACATTAGGGATCTGACATTATTACGAACATTCTTACGTGTTATATTGCTAGAACAACAATTTGAGAATATAACATATATTCATGTTTGATCCAGGAGGATCCAAGAAGGGAAAATTTTTGAAGTCCTCCAATCTCAGCAAAACTAGCACCAGATCGAAGAGCTCATCGAGACAATTCCAACGATGTTCGTTTCACCTCAAACAGACTCCGTATGAGAAAGTTATCGCATTCTGTTGTATTGATGAAATAGGCAAATTTGGCATCCGTACAGTACGAACCAATCACAAGGTGACACGTGGCAGTACAGCTCCAAGTTCGCATACTACTAACTGGGCGTACAAATGGTGACGTGGAAGTATGGCTCGACGATGTGGTAGATGACTCAACTGAGCTGGCCAACAATTGGCCGATGAGTTGGACCAATCAGTGCCTACGATGTGGCAGGCCCGAATTGGCCAAAATGGTCAGATGCAAAATAATGTGCCTCCATGGGGTTTGACCCCATGACCTTCAGTTTTGTTGCACAACGTCTTAGCCAATAGGCCACTGTATGTTGTTTCGTCTCGTAATGGGAAACAATCTTTTTAAATTTGAACCTACGTTTAAACGGGCAAAAAAAAAGGGGGCTGGGGATAAGGCCTGACCCATGGATTTATGTCGCCAATGCGCAGAACCGGGAGCTCCGACCAGCCTGCTCACACATCATACCACTTGGGGGCCGCTCCATTGGGCCTTGTAGCGTGTGGAGCCCATGCCAGCACATAAAACAACACATGTCTATTAAAAACTATATGGCAAGTGGGTTATCGTTCCAACAAATTCTATTTTTATAACATGACAATTAAATTTGGCACTTCTCCATAGTTTCAGTTGGGTAAGTTAGAACAAGGGAAAATGTTATATGCTATAGTTGGTAAATTTCCAACTAGAAGCTTTTAATAAAAATCCCAACCACATGATAACCAAACATGGAGTTGTAACCATATGCCTATTTAGGCAAAATTGTTGTAACTTGAGAAACCATGAGGATCATGTGAGAGGAGTCCATACAAGCCTATATAAACTCTCTCATTTTCCATTGTCAAGCATGCTTTGGAGTGGAGACTTTGTAGCTAAAGGAGAAAAGGGAGATTGTGTAGCTCTGCAGGAGGAAGGTACGACTGTTTATACTCGTTTTACACCATCTTCAGGCTTTGGAGTTGCTGGAAGAAGTCTTGTTGTGTTTTGGGCAGCGGTTCTCTTCTTGACCATTGTCTCCAAGGTATCATTGTATCATTGCCATGTATTTTGCCTTATGCTGAGATTATAGATCGGCCCTCCTATTGAGAAGCAGGCCCGGAGACGTAGTCCATCCTGGATGAACTTCGTTATCAACTTGTTGTCATTATGTGCGTATTGTCTATGATGTTTGGTTCTCTTCTTATGGATTTGTGAGCTTCATTCATGCTTTTTATGCAATTCATGTTAACGTCATAGAGTAGCAAAGATCTTGTTTTCGGATCAATGTTCCAATAAATTTTAATCAAGTTGCTGACTCATATGCTAACTATGTGTTAGATTGGCATTTGTTTCATAGACCATAAGCATATCACAAACACATTTTACACACATGTAAATAAAGTAAAATCGATCATCATAAATTGTTTTTCATTAATATCCAAAAAGTGACACCATAATACATAAGTGTGATAATACAAAATTGAGGCTTCCGAGCCACCAAGGCATAATACACAGTCGTACAAAAATAAATACACTTAGGTCTCTAAACCTGAGGTGAGGGGGGTTCTAATCATGATAGCACACTACGACTATAGATATTCGTTGAAATAGTCGAACCCATGCTCATAGTACACCAACCACCTGGCATTGCATGGCCTCAGGCAATTCCTCAACTTGCGCCATGGGTACCCTATGTGTCAAACGAACGAAGTTCATGTGGATGCTTTAGAGCGTCTGCTCCCAATCCACACCCATAATATCATTTCCTCTTCCCCTTCGTCGATGATGAGGGAAGCCATCTGGCCGTCATGGTCCTACATCTGCATATACATGACAGATCGTCATTATGTGTCATCGCACCAAAAACACGTCGTTTGAGTCAATATATCAAAAACCACAAAAAAATTAAATAATTCAAAAATTAAAAAGTGGGTTTCGGGATTCTTTACCTATGTCACCATAAGCTGCTCTAGGTGGTAGGGGCATATCCAGGTCTCAGCAAAAGTCTATCCCTGCATAGGGGTGGTCATCTATGGAAACGATCTATCTCCGCCACCATGGAAAGAAGTCTGTTGGGTAGGGGTTAGGCACCCTACCGCCTTCCAGTCTACACATGATTCTTTCCCAGTGTCATTGGGATGGATCCCTTACTCCATGTGGAGAAATTTCTACCCTAGGGCTTAGCCCTGACACTCGCTCAAATAAAAACGTGCTTAGTATACTGCCAAACCCAAAGTTTTACACCCTGCCCATCTTGGATTCATTGAGTTGTTGTTTCATGTTTCTCAATAGTGTAGTACTCCATTCATATACCATAGGTCACATGCACTCTACCGCATAAAACATCATTGGCCGCGAGGCCTGGTGGAGTGAAGCCAACCCTGCAATCCTGCCTAGCACCAAAAGTATGGCTTTTAGCCCCAGAATCTTAATAGAGTTTGTCAAGATTTGACTCCCAACCTTTTTCATATCCAAAAAGCAGTACACAATAATGTACTCATCTATGGTCAGCCCGGCTCCTAGCCCAAGAGAATGGACGTTCACCATCTCTCCTCATCGAGACAAACCAGTGATGAAATATATGTCCTCAACCTCAATGCTGAGCAACATCCCATATATTTGAAATGTTTAAGACTTTGGATGCCAATATTTTACCAATAGCTGGAGTAGTCTTGGCTTGACCCTCAAGCTACCAAGACACCAAAACTTGTACAAGCCACATGCCCGTAATGCCTGCTGAGCCATTAGATCACCTTGCACAACTTCCTCAACATCACCATTCTCTCTTTCTCTCCACTCTAGCACCATCCTGCAAAAAAAACCAAGTTTTTGATCAATCTTTGCCATTTAAAACCTTATTTATAGCCATGTCATGACTATTCTCAAAACAATTGCGTATGTACATGGATTTTGGTGCATTTTCCACATGTGGAGAGCCCTATATGCAGAAAAAGGCCCAATTTCCATGTGGGCTGAAATGCATAAGTTTGGATGGCTCGAAAAATAAAATAGAGCATGAAATTTCAAAAAAATTGCATGAAAATGAAAGGGACGAGCATGAGAATCTACCTGGATCAAACAGAGAGGGATTCCATAGGACGATGCTCCTGGAATTTGCTTCTGAAGTTCTGCGCTCAAATGCACTATGTTGGGTAAAAATTTCAAATGGTATGAAATTTTTTAAATTTTTACTATTTATAGAAATTTTTTGAAATTTTTACCCACTCTCTATAGTTTTTGACCATTTCTAACCTTTTTTGGACCATTTGAACTTATTTGATGTTGTAGGAATCCATTTTGAGTGCAGTTTGACCGTGGTTTTGACTTGTTCGTGCCTATTTAAGGTATTATGTCTAAACTGGCATATAGGTTAGGTTTCACATCCCTTTGCACGTTGCATAACCTTATGACTGTTTCATCTTAACCTTAGGTACAAACCCATTCTATCATGTCACAAAACCTTCTTGCTGCTTTTAGAAGTGACATGATACAAGTGGTAGAGCTTCCCCATACATGAGTATCCTAGTTAGATCCTGTTTTGCATTTGGTGCCCATGCCGACATTTCTCTTTTAGGGTGTGGGAGTCCTTTTGTATAGTACCGCCATGACTTTGAGTAAGAGCTTCATACTCTTGACCTTTATGCTGATCATTTCAGTAGAACTCCCTTGTATATGTCAAGTTGTAATTGCATTATCATGAGTTTTGCTTACCTTATTGAACCTTATGATGGCTTCCCTGACTTTAATTATCAGCCATATAGCCTAAGATTCTCTCATATCTAGCCAAGCAGAGCCTTTATGTATCCTTTGCAGCTTGATTCCCCTTTTTTTATCGGGAGGGGAATTTCCCCCGAGTGTCGTTATCCTGCACATGTTTCCTTGCATTGAGCATAGGTATGTTCTACTGCTTGGAACTAGTTTGTTTTCCCCTTGACACTCATCTTCTCCTAGTTTTGTAACTATAAAGCACTTTTATTCTTTTTCAAGCTTTTCAAAATATTTGAAAAAGTCCAAAAAAAATCAAAAAACCAAAAACCCAGAAAGGAAAAGATGTTATCTTTGGCAACAGTTGAGTCGTGTCGCCTTCGAACAAAGCACTGTATATCACATCCGTTGGTTGGGTTAATAGTTTAACTCTAGGAGTTATACTCATTTTTTTGAGTTTATATCCACTGACTAGTTAAGCTTCCAGTCCTTATGGAGCATTTGTCGATGCCTCCTATTTCACAAATATGTCCCAGTTTTTTATATCGAGTCTATACTGCCTCCATTCAGTCACCATTCACCTTTGAGGTCTGGTTTGAAGGAAGTTAAATCCTAAGTCGGCCATCCCTTAGTTGTCTTGACTTTCCATGTTGGCCATTCTCGGTACTATTACTGGTTTGTGCACATATTGTTTGAGTCCTTCCACATTATATAGCATTTCTAAGTACCTCATGTTGGTTGATGGGGGATTCCTTAATGCCCTCCTTCCAGCGGATTCCATCCCATCGATTTTAGTTCATTTATTCTAGGATAGGAGTCTAGATTCATTTGAGTGCCTTGAGACTTGTAGTCATCAGTGGTAGGTTCTCTCACCATCGATAGTTTTGGGAATACATCAATGTCCCCTAATCGATGGATTCTTTCAAGTGTTCGACGTCAACACATCTATTCACACTTGTTCGATTGCACTCTAGTACCTTGATTCCCATTTTCATTATTGGTGCGTGATCTCGCGTCTGTTAACGGTATACATTAATGAACAATAATCAGACAATGGACTACTATGTTCGACCTTGACACCTCTATTCACATAGTAGGACATGTACTCATAGTAGTGTGTGTAGAAGACTTTCCATATTGGTGTCATTTCACATATGCTGCCTCCTTGATCGTGCCAGTGTTCATGAGATATCAGCTCTCGTGATTTGATTCCAGTGTATGTCAGACATCTTCATCCATTATGGAGATCTTGACCCATTGTATATCTTCAGCTTTCATGGAGATATTGATCCTTTGTATATCTTCATCATGGATATTCTGATCTATTAAATATTGTACGTGGCCATGACCACACATATCATATTTTGTATCATGTCTATTCATGGAAATTGTACTCTTATGTTGTCGGGGCTAATGTATGTATTTGCAGTCATATGCAGAAATTTATTATTGTACTATACTATTGGATGTCTGGTTCTTCCACCTAGTTCTTCATCACTCCATTTCTAGGATGGATTTATAATGTATTTCGGCCATCATTTTACCCCTCTGACCTCACACATTATGGGGCATCTGTTACAGCTAATTTGACCACACATGGTAGTCCACACATTTATGGCCTTCCCTGTCCCTCTCCAGACTCTTTGGACCCCATGGACCAATATTGTACCTTTGTTGTTTCCAAGATCATCCCTAAAAACACCTATTATTTCCTATACATGAATTTTAATCCCTTTCTTGCATATATACGTGGATATTACCCTTCAACCCACATACATTGGGATGTGTGCAAAAGGCCAAATTTTTTTGGAGTTTTCCTTGATGTGGATCTGAGTCACTTGTCTCTTGGCCTTCCATATGCCTAGAGATCACTCGGATTTGACCTTCCATTACCGGAATTGACCCCATTGAAGCACTATATAAGGAACCCTTTGGATACATTGAAGAAGAGAAATTGAAGAGCAAGAAAACTATAGTCCATTGTTGCTATGACTTGCTTGTACTTGAGTTTGCATCCCTTTGTCCCTTGGAGCACTTTGTGTTCTTCCCAATCTTTCCTTTGCTTGTGAGCTTTCTATCGAGAGATGGAGGATTGAGGTGGTGGAGGCCTAGGTGGAGGACTCAGTTACTCCGATTCGCAGACGTGCCGACAGAGGTTGTCACTTATGTATTCTCTGATTTACTTAATAGAAATATCTTTTCCTATCCAATGATGGGAATTTAAATGAATATTGAATCCATGGATGCTTTTAATTACTTATACGTTATTGATTATATATGCTAGAGTAGGCCTAACCCTATATTATATAGCATGCTTGTCTTGTTTGCTATTGTTGAGAAAAAATTGATAACACAAGTGGGTTTGGAAAAAGCTCAATGGGGATCTACTTCAATCGTTCGGAATAAGGTATGATTTGAGGTCCCTTAGTGTTAGATGCTTTATTTCTCTTGCATATTGGGAAGGGACTGATTTCTGTGGTTTCTCTGTTTGTTGTGGTACACCTAAAGCCATAGGAAGATTTCTCTGTAACACCTCGATAAGGTATTGATTACTGATGTTAGGATGTTGTAGAGGGACCCAAGTTGATATAGGAGGTTGTGAAACATGACCAATAGGAACAAAACTAGTATGACCACTAGGTCCAACAACTGGAGGGGGTGGATGTGAAATAACTTGTAGAATAGGTACATAAGATGCTCTAGCTATTTGGGATGTAGGAGGGACAAATTGACTTTCAACGTTTGACAAGCCTATGGTAGAAATAGAAGCACTTCCCATATGTGATTTTGACAAAGGATTCTGGACTAACTAAGGCACTCTCGAAGGAATGGTAATCCTAGACACTGTAGGTGCAGGTGGAGGATTGGCCAGAACAACATTAGACGGAATATTTAATGACCTACCTAAAAGATCACTGGGTAAAAGGTAGGGAAAGGGTCTTATAGAGTTCAGGATCAACTCCATAGCTAACACATTCACGGTAGTAGTGGTACCAAATTGAGAGATAACTTGACCAAGGGAAGTTTCTCAAAATGGAGCACTAGGTCCAAATATAGGAGCCACCGTTTCATCTGGATGAAATTGATTAAACCCACCTCCGGAAGGAGCTGGAACGAAAAAATAGGCATTCCGAGAGGAGGGATTCTCCGCTAATGGTGGTCCTGATAGGTCCATTAAGGAAGAATTGGAAAGAAAAGATTCAATTACTTCCTCTTCAATCGGAAGTCCTTCCAGTTCTTGCATAGAAGCACTCCCTACCTTAGAATTTTTCTCTATTTCTCTTTCCATTGGAGGTTGAGTCGATTCAAAGTATTTTTTGGTGATAATCCTTCTAACTGACGAGACCTCCTCCACAGGAAATCATCCAATTTATAAAACTCAAAATAATCTCAAAGGTAAAAAATCTCTATCTGAGCAAGCAAGGAAAATGCTATTCAAGCTAAAGCAACAAGCAGAACTTGTGATAGGAATGGTAAAAAGTGAGGATCCTCACGGGATTGTCAAACCACCATAGCTCGTGATATCCCATAGGGTCCAATAGTGAAACACGATGAGGATTGGGACCGTACCCTTTTCTAAACACTCGACTACCTGGGTATCATGTGCATATTAATCTCCCCGAGTACTGTTCTTGGTGTATTATGGTGATAGGATGGTCAAACGGCTATTTTTAGATGGTTTTGAGAACCCTAAAAGTGTCTCCCTATATACACAAGGTATGTGGGAGTTCAAATCCGTAGTGGTGTTTTCTAATGCACAGTCGTTCAAAAAGGTCCTTCCGATATACAACTAAGTACATGAAGTACCTTTCTATATACCTCAAGGCTACATGAAAGGTCATGCTATATACTAGTGGTACATGGAAGAACCACCAATCCCCAAGATGCAGTGCAGGAAAATAATGACATCTACGCTTAAAGACGACAGAACACGTCTCTAACCTATCACACCTTTCTATAAAATTTTATCCTAAGTATACCATTCAATTTTATCTTTTGCAATTAGGTGAATGCATGAGCTAAGTACATAAAAGTAAAACCAAGCATGAATGCTTGTGCAAAGATTTTCTGTCACTTTCTTGCAATGAATCCCTACTTAAGGAAGAGATAGAGGTTTGGTTCCTACTTATTGAAAATGACTGAAACCCATGCAAACACATGAGAAAATTTATCTTTAAACCTATTGCATGCACTTCATGAATTCAAAACAAGAAATTTCAAAGGAAAATAGATGAGATTTCTTTTCGAAAGGAATACTATGATGACTATTCAACACACCATATTCTTCAAAACTTCTTCAAAAATGAAACTAAGATACACACAACACACTTTTCTTTTTTGTTTGAGATTAAGAACACCTATGAAGCAATCAACAAGTAAATACTTGAGAGTCTGCAAGACCAATCAAGTTTCCACCAACTTAACCGTAAGCTTGACCTAGACCTTCCCCTCAATTTTCCAAAATCAAAGAGTGAAAACAACCTTAAATCAAACCAATGAAGACTAAAAGCAAATATACTTTCTTTCAATTTGATTAAACAAAATTCATAGATCTGGATCTACACTTCCTTTTCAGAATTCTTCTTCAGCCAAATCAAAACTACAAGAGGCTCATAAGCTAACTCAACCTATTCCTTGGATATGTAACCTAACCAAGCCTTAACTAATCCTCAGATTTTGATTCATAGAACAAAACTAACAAAAACAAGCCAGGACACGTTCAAAAATAATAATAAAAAATACAAATTCCAACTTTGAAAAGTGCATGGGGATTGAAACGCAACCTGGCACCGCTTGCTGAAGGTGTTGTACAAGGCGTTACTAGTCCGGTAACACCTATTGTCAACTGGAACAAAGCGGCAGTAACACTCTAGGTCTACTGGATCTGTGAGGTGGCACCACTTGTTTCCTCTACAGAAAGTGTGACGGTTGCTCTTGGTACACAACCCAGGTGCAGTGGCACTTGGAAGTTCCAAGACAATACATAGGGTGAAAAAGACAATGTTAGATTTCAATTTACTGGCATCAAATGATAGTAAACAACCAAGAAATAAATCATATGAGGCAGATCTAGAAAGATCTAAGTAGATCTAATCAATTTCAAACCAAATCTAACTAACAACTAGCAGATCTGTGGCAACAAAGAAATTGAAACTTGAAGCGGAGGAAAGAAATGATAACTAAGAAAGACCATAATTTCTAAACACTCTCCCCAACAGAGTCATGAGATTTGTTATTGGAAATTCTCTCCTTCTACAGACAAGAGTTGTTTCCCTAGCCTGAAGTCCTTACAGCTAGAACAAATGAGTTACAATAATGAGAAGCACTTTCCCTAAGATTAATAGATGCTTGGAATGGATCTTTCACGTGACACACAATGTAATGTACTGGTCTTCTAGAATGTTGGATCTCCACACATTCACCTGCAGAAATCACACCACAAACACATACAAGATTAAAATTACAAAGTACAATCTATAATTCTATATTGATGACTAAGGAATTCAATAATGAAACACGTGATGAATGCACAATATATTTAATGGGAAAGGAACTTTCATTGCATTAATAAAATAAGAGAGAGAAGTTACAACCAAGATCCTTAGTGTTGAGAGATCCCTTCTCAAGCTAGGTCTTGCCTCCAAAGCTTCAACTTGTACACCTAGTTCCCACTATCCTTGGCTAGATTTGACCATAATTTTGGTGTTGTAGCATAATCTTCCTCTCTCTACCCATGGGGGATGACCCAAGATTTATAACTATGGGAGGATAGAGATAGTTGAAATAATTGTGGATGAGATAAAAGGGAGATCCTATAAGGAGGGATCTCGAGCCCAGGTGGTCAAAGAGTCTAGCAATGAGGTTGCTATGAAGCTAAGGTTTGAGAAGCTTCGTGAATCTTCTCTTTTTAGCTTTAAAACTCAAGCACTGCTCTTTGTCAACTAAGACAAAGCATTTCCTATAGTGCACCGCTCATTGTACAAAGGCAGCTAGTGGTGGCATGATTTTTTGTAAATGAAAAATAGGCGTTACGCATTGGGGTAACACACTTTGTCCACAAAGAAAGTGCGATGGTGGAAAAAAGCACAAAAACACTGATCGAGAGCCAAATTCAATTTCATAACTTAGGGCTTGAAGGCAAGTTATGATATTTAGTTCTCAATATATGATGATGACAAGAAATATATATAACAATATATTTCTTCCTTAATAAAAACCTTGTAAATTTTGTTTAAACATAACCTTATTTTATGATATTCCCACAATACTTGAATGTGATATTTTTTTGTTCTTTGATCTATTGTTTTTTCACATAGCACCGCTTCGTCCTTTTCTCTTTTTGTCTTGTGCATGATTAAGTAAACTTATAATTATTTCCATATATTAATATTAAGCCATATCCATGTTATTACGCATTGCTCTCAAATACACCAATGTTTACCATGTGTTACATCATTTGCTCAAGTTTATTATCCTCATGAATGAAAGGGTACTCCATACTTGTACGTCACCACACACTACTTAATAAATATTAAATCTTATGATCCTTTGAGACGATCTACTTAATCACATAATGATTTCATTCCAATAAATATAACAATTCACCTGTATAAGGACCATTCCAACATGTGTCAATCAATATACATTTCATCAAAAACACAGTTAAAGCTATGTTAAATATATGCTTGTATGTACTTCATTGTGACCATATTACCATCATAGAAATACGAGTATTGATTCGGTTATGAACAGTTAAGTCACAATGGATACAGATACAAGAGAAATGGGTTACGTTCATAAAGAGTTTGTCAACTTCTTTATTACAATTTGCAATTCATTGATTGTGATTTTTTTTCTTTACTCTCTCATAATTTCTCAGATACTATCATAGAAGTCTTTTCACAATTTTTAGCTACACTTCCACAAATAACTATCAAATTAACTTACAACCAGACCACAAGGAAAACTTCACAATTCTTAAAACAAAAGTCTTTCTCTATATAGAGAGATGAAGAGGAGACATTCAACTACCATTACTTATAAATAATACATTTCGGATAACTCTTTTATTTAAAATTTTCAATATTATGATTGCTCATATTTTAGTAATCCAAGCATGAGAAAAAATTCAGTTTCAACATTACACTTGCAATATTAATTAATACAAACATAGATTCATTTTAAAACATTACACTTTTAATATTAATTAATACAAACATAGATTCATTTTAAACCTAGATCTACAATAGCGATGGGTTTAAAATGGTTATATGCTAGTTTACTTTTTTTTATATTTGATTTAAGTCAATATGCAATTTATATTTTTCATTTTTCTTTTAATATTTTTTTATTTATATAGGCTAGCATAACTTTACTAACATAATAGAACCTCCCCCATATTAGGTTAGAGAGCACCTAACTTATCTAGATTAAAGAAAACCTAACTTATCTAAATGCAATTAATTTATCTTAACTCTAAGCAATTAATTTTTTTTTTATTATTAAAACAACCACTTCTTAATTGCGCGGAGAGGCGCTCTACAGCCCAGTATGGGGGGATCTTGTCACTTGATGTCACGTGATGTAACGTTACTAACATGTTGGCAAAAAATAATAGTGAAAGTGAATATTATGGGGGAGATCTTGTCACGTGATGTAACGTTACTAACATGTTGGCAAAAAATAATAGTGAAAGTGAATATTATGGGGGAGATCTTGTCACGTGATGTAACGTTACTAACATGTCGGCAAAAAAAATAGTGAAAGTGAATATTATGGCGGAGATCTTGTCACGTGATGTAACTTTACTAACATGTTGGCAAAAAATAATAGTGAAAGTGAATATTTTGGGGGAGATCCTGTCACGTGATGTAACGTTACTAACATGTCGGCAAAAAATAATAGTGAAAGTGATAGTGAAAATGAATATTATGGGGGAGGATGTAAAATTTGCAAAATTAAATAACTAATGTAAAAAGTAGTAAATATTATGTCGGCTCATAAGTTTCAAAAAAGACATTTCCTATATTAATACAAACAAAAAAAAATATTATATAAAAAGAAAATATTCTCAAGGAGCTTAGAGACGAAGATTCTGATCAATCAGCCAGGAATTTGATCGCTTTAACAAGGTGAGTTGATCAATAGGACTCTATAATTGTTTAGCAAATTGAATTGTTGGTTCTTTTTACTGCAATGGTTCTCTCTTTTCTCATGTAATTGGCATAATACTACAGACTAAATTGCGGCAATGCTGCATTTTGTTAGGGTTTGCAGTTCTTTCTGTAGCTTCTTTTTTTATTATTTATGAATAAATGGT
>LPNX010824159.1:1038831-1097292 GCA_001517045.1 Pseudotsuga menziesii | reverse complement strand
GCCTGGGGAAACTGTAATTTTTTAACAAACACTCTGAGAAAAAACCGGCAACAACTCTGCCCAAGAAGTTCCAGATACTGACGAGAGACACGAATGTGCTGACATCTACTGCCGAGAATCCGAGGGCAGACCCAATCTGACCCATGTTGTCTATGGCTGTGATAGCTGCCCCAATGCCACACACAGACCCCAGGAACAGAATCCACATGTCTAGGCTCAACAATGCTTGAAGAATTGTGTAATTTTCTCCTCGCACAAGAGCCTTGATATACTTTGTATATATTCCTCTCAATCCCAACTTCCTAAATTCCTGAGAAACAGAACCAGGAGCCCTGAGAAACCATGAATATAATCCTTTTAGTTTTAACCCAAAACTTTTTGATACCTCCATTACAGAACCAGTACTGTGTGATTCATTTGTTTCAACGAACAGCTGGACAGTGTTGGAATCATGCTTTTGGTAGTTTTCAACGCATTAGTATACAGACCGAACCAATTATAAATAGATGTAGAGTCCTTTTATTTCTGAAAAAGGACGACAGATAATTTTGGTGCATCGCCTTCCTGTTAAAGATTAAAAATTTAAGTAACGTTGTTTTCTCATCAACAAAAGGTATTCTTAGTAGAAGAAGAGGTTAAAGGAACAGCAGTAACAACGAAGAAAATTTTAGGAATAAAAAATATTAAAAGAGTAAAAATTTAAGTAACTTTGTTTTCTCATGAACTAAAAATATTCTTCTTAGTAGAAGAGGTTAAAAGAACAGCAGTAACGGGTCTTAATTTTAAAGGATAACCACAACCTTTACATTAGACATTATATTATGAGATTTAACGAGGTAATTCGGCCAGAAAAAAAACCTAATATGGGGGAGATGTTGTAATCTTCCTACCTAACAAAACAATAAAAAAATAAAAATTTAATTATCCGTAAAAAAATATGGGTGAGAAAAATAACATAATATGGGGGAGATGTTGTAATGTTTTTACTTAACAAAATAATAAAAAATGTTGGCCTTGCACATGGTTTTAAAACCATAAACCATGTGCAAGGCCTTAAACCATAGTTTTAAAAACCATGCACATGGTTTATGGTTTTAAAACCATGTGCAAGGCCTTCTAAACAACCCATTGTTTTATTGTACATGGTTTAAGAGGGCCTTGCACATGGTTTTAAAACCATGTATGGAGAAATGTTGTAATGTTCGTTCATAACAAAATAAAAAACAATAATAAATATTATATGTGGGCCATAAATAATATTAAATATTAATAATAAAATATTATATGTGGACCTTAAATAAAAAGATGTGTCTTTTAGTTTGAATCAAATCAATGGATACCTACGAAGAGATTTGATCCCTCTCGACGCTTGATAGAGCCTAGGATTTGGATCTACGCTGGTAATAAAACAAAAGAACTCTCTCTCTCACACAATTTCTTATGATTTAATACTTGTTACCCTTCATTTTCTCATATGGATTTTTAATCCAGAGAGTCTCGCTCCCATGAGAGGGCGCTCTGTATACCATAAATAGTAAATATATTTGTTTTGCTCAATGACTAATTCTCTTCCATTAATACGTTTTTGAATAATTTATTGTAAGGTCCCAACATTTACATGAGAAGTTTTCGGTTCTTTAAGTTGAAGGTAATAAATCTTTTACCTACGCTCTACGCTCTCAACCAGTAAATGAAGGTTTGCATTCTCATACAATATAATTAGAATTGATATTCTAGCTTCTCTTATTCTTCAAACATCAATAACATTATAATTGCAATTTTCAAACAGTTTTATCAAAAAAGGATTTGGATTACTCTTATGAGAGGCCATTCCTCTCTGCGCACACTTTACAATCATAACTGAACACGGAAATGGGATCGGATTACTCTTTATGAAAGAGTCGTCCCTTCCAATGCACATAGACATATAAGTAGGATATCCCTCCTTTACTAATGTATGCTTAATAAAATAGACATTTAATAAGAGTGAAGCAAGTTCTCTAATATATAGAGACTATTCCATGTCGGCTATTCTTAATAAACGGTCATCTTTAACTAACATGTATGTTTAAGCCATCCAATGAACCAACGATGAAGTCAACCATCCAACCTATCAACAACGAAGTCAACCGTTGACTTCGTCGTTGGTCCATTGGATGGCTTGAACATACATATTTTTAAGCTCAAGCTTAATGAACATGTATATTTAAGCCATTCCACTGATTAATAGTCAAGTCAACCGTTGACTTAGCTATAGATCGATTGGATGGCTTTGAACCATACATGTTTTTTAAAGCTAAAGTCTCCATGTCAACCGAATGAAAACAATCTTGATAGGTGTGGGTTTGGTAGTCCTCCTTATGAAGGTTATTTCTTAATATCTAATATATTAAGTCAAAGATTCACCCTTTTATATTGAGACTCCATCATGCAAACATCTACGGAATTACACCAGCCAACACAGGTATATAAGAAACAAAACAGAAGTCAAGTAATTTCATTTAAAAAAAAGAGCTTTTATAAAGAAACACCGAGTCTTGGAACATACGGCAACTAAGCATTGTTGCTTCTAGTTCAAGAGAACGCTATAGGACATACAAATTAAGAGGAGAGTTCAACTCTCCTGGCAAGACACCCAAGATTCTTCTGTTTATATAATAATTAAGTGAAGGCTACAGTTTTTTTTGCAAAGTGTGAGACCGCCTTTAAAATGGTGCCAAAATATACATAAAGAGCACTCGGCTCGTTATTACTGAAATAATTGAGAAAATAGTATGGGAATTGGCTCTGCTGTCCCTCTTCCTATTTCAAATAAGCAAGAACAGCCAGAGGTATAGGAGCTCGAGCTCGGTTCTCTTTGGGGACCGTCTTCTTCCAACACACTCTTACTCTTACTATACTACTTCATATAAATCTAGAGATTGGTTTTCTAAGAAGAAGACCATTCTAGTGTCCTTAAGTAACACAAAAGGTAACATCTTTATGAAAAAAAGTGGCCATATCAACACATACCATCCTAGCTTAGCTCAAGACGACTTCAATGCATGACACTGAGTACCTCTTCTCTTTTAAATATGAGTAGGTAGAAAATCAGAAGAAGCTTGCTAGGATGGTCTTTCTTTCGATGGTTTCAGCGCAGACGTAGCATGCTATAATATCATAGGGGCCACTCCCTCTTTCCTCTACGCAGAATAACCACCATCGCGACGGCACTTAGCCTTTTCCAAATAAATTGGTACGATATCACTGCCCAGCCTCCCTTCAACCTCCTCCCTTCCAAGAAGGATTCGGTTCTTCCTTTCAACGGGTTATATGTCTGTTACTCCCACAAAACCCTAAATTGATTTCTTTATTTAGGTTTGAATTCTTTATTATTCGTCCAATGTAGACCTTAACTCCCAATAATATTTGAACTTAATGGAGTGAAGCACTCTATGTTTTCCCTGAATGAATTTAATACCATATTTCCCTATATCTCTTTTAATAATAATAAGGAAATAATGCCTCTCTTATTAAATTTCTTATAGCACTGAGAAATTTTTCATATCAACACTAAAATCAGCGAGAATTTCCACCATTATTTTCAGGGACGAGAAGCATGCAAACAATGTATTGTCAAGCAAAACGCATGTGCATTATGTTCTTAGATTTTTTTTTCCTGGACTAATATAAGCGTTTTAGCAGGCACAAGGGATGAAAGTGTAATAATTGATCATTCATGCATGCATAGCTCTCTTTTTCAGAGAAACAAATTCTTTGTTTTTGTCGTTTATAGAAAGTGCTACACATGTGTATATGCAAATGCAGGTATATATTGTCTGCTCATTTTGGCCAATCTAGCTGATAGAGATGTATTTATATATTTTGTGCATATATTCCAACTCCATTAAACCAATCCCATTCGCTAGGGCTGAGCTGGTCATCCGCCTAACTTTTAAACGTTCATATGCCCATTCACATGGCATGTCTGTTACACTAAATTAATATAATTTGCAAAATCTACGAAGCAACCAGTAAGTCATTATTCTGACTTTCAATGTAGTTGCAACTTAAAAATAATTCCACCACCACTTTAATGATCACTGCGACTGCAGCCCCGAAAAAACGAACGTGAAAAGTTCACAGCACAACGGGTTGGTCCCCGTCAGAGTAAAATGATAAAACAGCATGGCCATTTGCCATTATTTGTGTTTGCTGCGTGTTTTTTTAGCGCCAATGTTTACTTTCCTGTTTCACTGACCAGATGACGACGTGTTCATTGTTATGGTTAACATAACAGTACACAAGTCGATATCATGGTCACGATCTCCGTACATACAAGTGAAGTGCAGCTTTCAGGAGCAGGATAAGCGTTCACCAAATCGCCCCCGACTCGCCGGAATCCGGCAGATAAATTTTGGTGAAAATCATACTTTCCGGGATTTAAATCGTAATTTTAATCATCTGGGTAGTTTTAAAATGCCAGATTTAACATAGAAAGGGCTAATAAGATTAATAGAATTCCAAAATAACGAAATAAACAATTTCACAGCAAACATTTGACTGATTTTAATAAAAAATCGGCCGGCGATTTGGTGAACGTTTATTCCACGCGCAGCTTTCATGGTCAAAATAACGGTACATAAGTCGATCTCATTGTCTGCAATCTGGATCACAAGTAAAGTGCTGTGAACTGGAATAAGCTAGCTATGGAGCAAACCTCCCTCCTTCGGACTTTGCTCCTCCTCCGTGCATCGGATAGAGGGAGGTTTGCTCCATAGCTAGCCCACACCCTGTGAACCCTCCAAGCGGACTGACATTGACTGTTCAGACCGTTGGAAGTACTTGGAACTTCGATGTTTGTGTTGCTGCGTGCCTTTCATCGCCGTGCAAGCCACATTTGGTTCCGTTATTGATGTCTTTTAGCTCCAATTCCAAGTGTTTGTTATTAAAACAACTATGAAGTGGGTCACGGACTCACGGGTGTGACGGTGTCATTTTGAGGCCAAAAATATTTAGCATCCCGTAAAGTATTAAAAAGTAATAAATGCTGCCACAGCTTATAAGTTATTGAATCTCAAACGGTTAAGATTCAATGAGCTACAATGTTGTTGCAGTATTTTATACTCTGCAACATGCTATATATTTTTCACCGTCATTTTGAATGATTTGGTTTTTGAATTGCACATTAAATGATTTTAATTAATAATTTATATCTTTGAGCTCCATTTCCAAGTGTTGATTTAAAAACAACTATGAAGCGGGTTTGAATGGGTTCCCTCTTTCTTAAAAACTCACGTTCTTGGTTGTGTCAATGAGCCTTAATATGGAGACTTCAAATGTGTCACTCGTCTCTATGTGAATATTGTTTGGCCGTAATAGTTCCAAAAACTTGGTTAATATCCTTGAAACATCCACCTTGAAGTATGATTAATATCACATGGAAACATGCACATTGAAGTTTGATCATTGATGGCATTAATATCACAATGTTCAAGTGTCAAGGGTCCAACATGACGATTCATGGTGAATGGAATGTAAGTATCTCGATTTTCAACTCTAGTTGCATGCTTAGTGCATGGAGAATGAATCACTGAATATAGAAGGTTTCTCGTTATGTTCATCTTCCTTATGTCTAGAGGTCTTACATAACGAGTTGGATAGGAATTTCTTTGTTGTCAATATTTACGGGCCTTGTGATAAAAGTTGGAACTTTTGGGAATTTTTTTTTATCGTGCTAAAGTATTTCGGGTCTCTAACATTATACCAAGAGGGGACATTAATTTTGTAATCCCCCATGAAGGAATTTGTGGTAGGTCTGCTAAAGAAGATTGTCTCGCTCCTTTTCTGCATGACTTGTTTGAAGAAAAAGAGTGGATATACATCACTTGCCAAGTGTTCTCTCAGCTACTTGGACCAATAAAAGACTTGGTAGTGCAGGCATTGCTAAGCAACTCAACATATTTTTTTGCATTAATCTTTATGTGAGCATGTTATGAATTTTTCAGTCTTGGGTTTACAACTCTCATTTCATGGATCACTATCCATTTTTGTTAGAAATCATGAACTAGACAAGTTAAGCTTGACGATCCTTTCAAATATAATTCTAACTCGGTTGCAGAACCTTAATTGCAATCGATTTTGAAAGATAAATGGAAGGAAATTAGACATGACATTCAAATATGTGTAGGTATGCAATTCTCGGATTCCCTCCGTGAAATTAAAAATTGTGTATCTGATTACAATAGAGAAAATATATGATCTAAGGGGGGAACTGAGTTGATGTTGAAGAAATTTTGAAGGAAAATTTATCTAGCTCCCCTTCTGGAATATTGATGTTGAAGAAAATATGAAGGAAAATTTATCTAGCTCCCCTTCTAGTATATTCTTGGAAGATGTTGCTCAAGATATTACTAGGCTTTCCTAGGAGAAAGAAAAAATCCACAGAGATAGAAAATTGAATGGAGGCTTAAATGCAGAACACTCTAGCTATAAGAATGTGATCAAAACACCAAATACTTCAATAATTTTTTCAACTATAGGTGGATATTCAACACCGTCTAGGACCTGAAGGATAGGGAGGGTGTTAGTGTCAAAGGTTTTAATGCTCTTACATCCCTTGGTTCTAAGCATTTCTCCACATTATATCGATACCTAGGAGTTGTTTGTCACATGCCCCAATTTGCAAAAACAATTTTACATTATTTAAGGAACATTGTGTTAAATTTTATGCTAAGTTGTGATTTATGACCAGTGGGGTCAAGAATATTTAATGTAAATTAAGAATATTTTATTTATAAATAAATAAATGAGGAGACAACAGCTTAGGACAGCTGTTAAAAGAGTGTTTACTGGTCAAATTGGCGGAGGAGACTGGGTGGAGAGCAAATTGACATGTGGAAGCATCCTCAAACCATTTCCAACTGTTGTAGGTGGCAACCTCCCTATATTTGTGGTCATGATTCCCCAAGAAAGTGGAATCAGAGCAGGTGGCTCAATTAATGAAAACTGACCCAGAAGACCTAGGCATCTCTATAAAAATTTCCCATTGAAGAGAGCTAAGGCTGCTCATTCTAGAGAAGTGATCATTTAGGGTGAATGAATTTACTCAAGAGAAATTCAATGGAGGGGAATTTTAAAAGTGTTTGAGGAGATAACTGCTGAGATTGATCTAGTTGCAGCTTTTAAGTTGAAGATCATACTGCTGAGAGCAACTTGTTTTTACTGAGGTATTGAACCAGTCAGGTGACATAGGTTTCTACCATTGCATTCTCCACCTAGTTCTCAACCAAGAAGACCAGGAACAGGCTCGGGGGTCCTGAGGAAGCGTTGATTGTGCGCTCTCCAAGAGATTGGTAGGGAGGAACGACCTCCTCAAGCTGTTGTCGTCTTATTCTCAACAGGTTCTATTTTATTTTATTGTCTTAGTTAAATAAACCTTAGTTTATCTGCTACATGAATGTTAAAAGGTCAGAGTTTTGTGAAATGTTAGATTCAATATTTTTATTATTATTTATAGAAATGAAAATTGTTTGGGATATAGTGAAACAGATAGAAATTAAATTTCTAAGCTATGTTTTTCCACACCTGAAAACCAAGTCGTACTCTAGCATAGTTAGATTGTTTTAAAATAAATGAAATAATTCTTTATGAGAACGAAATTAGTAGATATGATTATTGTATTTGTAGGTAAACAGAATAGATTTTATTTCAATGTTTAAAGAATGCAATGAAAAAGTAGTGTTATGGTTGGTTATACTTATTGTTTTACTTAGACTAACTAAACGAAAATACAGGTAAAAGAAATAGTAAAATACACTAGTACCACAGTATTAGTATACTGATAGGAGATAAAAGTCTTATAGGAGATAATAACTGATATTTGAGAAAGTATATAAACAAGTTAATACACCAAACAATATTTAAATATTAACTTAATCTTAATTAATAACTTAATAAAACTAGAACTAGGGTTTCGTATATAAACCCTTCATTTTTGCAAAATAAATAAAATTCTAGAGTTAAAATCATTTTCTTTACAAAGCTCGAAATAAATATAACTTACAAGTATAAAATCAAATAAATGTATATGGAAATAATAAACGAAATAAACTAAGAATTATATATGTATGTATGTATGTATCTATGTATGATAAAAAATTTAAAACCAGACATGCTTATAACCTCTGAGAACCCAAGGGTCGAAACCCTTTCTACTATTTGATTTAAATACATAATAATATTGTAGTAAAATACAACTAGTTACATTGCTAACTGTGAAATAAAAATAAAAAGAAAACTACGAACTATGCACTTAGACTGACCATAGTCTTATTCCTTAAAATAAAATATATTTATAAATCTTTTAACAGTCAATTGAATACATTATTGACAGGTTAACGAAACCACAATCCACATGTAAAGGTAAAACTGGAGCAAACGAGACAGAACTCATTTAAAACTTAAAACTTAATAGAATTCTTATTTTTTTAACCCAACTGTATTACATTATCAAGCCGCAAGGCTAAATTGTTAACCAAAAACCAAATACATATCACAGCTCAAGAGCCTGTGCTACCCAACGAAAACTGGTAGGGGTTTTACTTAAAAACTGAAGTAATATAAAACTAAAAATTTTAACCAATGAAGAAACCGAAGCCAGGCTTCCAAGCACTGTAAACTTCCTTCCAACAACCCTCATCGTAAGTAGGGAAAAACCCACATCGAAACCAGGGCTTACCGGTTGGAGGCCACAACGTTCACAGAGCTTAAGTTTGTATTTATTTTCCCACTGAAGGTTTGGAGCCATCGCAGGTTCCTGCAAAGAGAACAACATTAATTTAGGACTTGGCACCTACGAATAAACCCTAACTTAAATATTACTTTTGACAAAAGAATTAAAAGTTACCTGTGAGCCAGAACAGAGCTGAGCCGTGAAGGAGTTGTCACCAGCGTAAAATAATTACACAGAGAAGAAATCAAACCCTTATGTCGACCCTGTGATGGAGGCAGTAAGAAACAAACTCAAAACTCCACAAAGCCATGACGAGGAACAAGTAACGATAGAACTAAAAAACATGTACAGGCCTCGAGCCAAGCAAATGAGCAAAGACCACTCGCACAGTATTGTTTACACCCAAGAGCAATCGAGACTACAAGACTTGGTTCGAGACCACTTAGCATCAATACAAACCATGAAGCTAGCAAACAGAGAAAGAACAGCCTCTCATGGTCGCAAGGAAACTACACAATGCAACCTGCAGGCCGACGAAACCCTCGGAGCCAAATGCCAAAGGAATAGGGTTTTATTTCCTTTTAAGTTGCCAATGCATGGAGGAGATCAGACCACGTGCCCTTCAAAATTATTTAACCATGCGAGAGCCATGTCTGTAGTCAACCCTGTGTTATCATATATAAACTTATCATTGCCATAATTAAAAAACTATGCAATCCATTTTGTATAAGGACATGTTATCAATTGCAAATCAACTCGATTAAGGCGTGCTATGATTCTTAATAATGAATCTATGTCATCAACTATAGATTAAAGGAGCATAACCTTGTCACTGTACAATCATGAAGTTTCAACCATAGTATAACGATTGATAATGTTGATTTTCATGTCTAATTTGCCAACGACCTTTCGGATGGTTCTTATTATTTGCTTACAAAGTCAATTATATGATTGTTTGTGCTTTGCTTAAAGCTAGCATAATATAGGAACGTCATTTATAATGTTTTTACTTTGATGTCGACCTTAGGATAGAAGTTTTTAGGTAGTAAAATTTCCATAGTAGTTATTATAAACTACAACTCAATATAGTGTGGTAACATTACAAATAGTAATCTTACTATTGTGTAAACCATACATTAGATTTAGTAAACTATAAGAATAAAACTGATCATGTGTTTTACATTTAGTTTCGACTTTATGGAAGTGGTGATTAGGTAGTATTCCACCTTGAGATAATTTATCTAGTTACATAAGGTCAACCATACTTTGGAGCTAGTACCTTGTTTTTTTTTTAGAACCAAACTTATAATATATCATGGAAATTACCAGGAAGTAAAACTACCTAAGGATACAAGTAAAAATTATTTTGGTACGTTATAAAAACAATGTGCTATTGTGTTTTTACAATAATACTTGTAGCATGGCGATAATTTAGGAATCGAATTTTATAACTGGATATCTAGTAGTGCAAAAAGATAAGCATAATTGCATACAATCAACAGGTTGATAATCTTCACGACTGGTAAAGAAGAGTTGAAGTAGAGATATGTAATCTATTGGTGAACTTTACCTTTAAAAATCATAGGAGTATATTCATGTATAAAAAGAAGTAGATTTGAGAATTAAACATAACAATAGCAGTATGATCATGTTACAATAAAAGTAATTGTATGTCAAGAACTTGAGTTCTAAGCTCACGGGAAGAATCTATTTTGTTTAACTAAGTATGTTAAGGATAACAATGTTTATGGCTAAACTATGAATACTGTCTTAGAACCAAAACTATGAAAGAGAATTACTTTACCTTAGCAGAGCCTTACTTCTAAATAATCAATTTATTTACTAGCATCCTAACATGCTACAGAAATACTTCTCGCTATCATACAAAATAAACTCCTACTTGATCATTCATTACCTGTTGAACCTGTAAGAACCAGCAGTCCATCTGAGTTAGCATAATGCTAAGTAAGCCCTGAATTTCAAAGATAGTTTATCACCTACTTGCCAAAAGTAAATTATTAGTACAACTAGAAGCAATCTAAGTGCAAGTCATTCTTATATAACTAATAAAAATTAAAGTTGTATTAGTTATTTGTATTTTGAAACTAATTAATACCAATTGCTAAACTGTTTCATTTTCTGCTAACCGCTACTAGTTATTAAACTACGTATTCAGACATTTTATGTTACATTAAAAATTTTAAATTTTTATGAAATTTTGGGGTTATGACATGTGGTATCAGAGCACAAGGTTCAAACACTAGGCCTTGAGGAAGCTCAACTTGCTTATATGAAACAATGAATTTAAATCATTTTGCTAATATTGTTTTCTTTTAATGTTATCAACAGAGAAAATTGTTTATGAGTTTAACAACAAGTATGGAAAGACTGGAGGAATATGTGGAAGGGGAATCTCCCTATACTAAATAAGATAATTTACAAAGAGAACCGATACAAGAAGACATAACCACTAATTCCTTGGAACTTTTACAAACAGTAAAAGAATTAAAATCTGGAATGGAATCTGTTAAAAAAGAAAATGAGAGAATTTTGAGAGCTCAAGAGGCGCTGAACCAGATCCTAATAGAAATATTTCATACTGAGGGAAGGGGTAAAAGAGATGATTTAGAAGATATAAGTTACCAACATAAGTATAAAAAGACTAAGTAGATTAAAAATTAAAGTAGCTCATCTTCCGAAGTATTTGGTGATCAACAAAATTCTCATTATACTAGAGACAGTAGTGAGGATAACCACCATACTAGGAAAAGAAAATGTAAACCTTATGAAGAAATTTCTGGAGAGTTTAAGAAGATCAAGCCACCAACATTTAATGGAGAAAATGACAAGGGGAAGGAAGCGGAATCCTAGTTATTCGGGATGAAGAAGTACTTCCAGATTTATAACAATTATAACCAATTAAAGGCTAGAATGGCAATTTACAATCTTACAAGGAAAGATGATATATGGTGGCAAGATTTAAAGAGAGTAAAAGGTATAAGAGAGAAGAACATAAATTGGAGCACATTCAAGAATTACTTTAAAAATAAGTTTTTATCTGAACAGTACTATGAAGAAAGGGCTAAACAAATCTATGAGCTAAAACTAGGTACAATGTCTATGAAAGATTTGAACAGTAAGTTTTTAAGTCTGCTTAGGTATGTGTCATACCTTGTGGATGAAAAATCGAAGGTACACCGGTTTCTCAGTTGTTTACCTTATCACATAAAGGATAGGATTGAGTATGACAATCCAAAAACCCTGGAAGAAGCTATGAGGAAAGCAAATTTATGTAATGAATAGAATCAGAAAAAGGAGAGTATGGCCAATTGGAAGGCCAAAAAGAATAATAATTATGATCAAAAGAAGAAAGAGTTTGTGCCTAATCGAAATTCTAAAAATAATAATGCCAGAAATGTTTTTAATAAGAATTTCTAGGGGAATAAGAATAATTCATAGAACAATCAGAACAATAAAAAAAATAAAGAATCTGCTAATAATCACAGTAACTACACAAAGAAATTTGAACGAAAAGAACCCGTAAAATGTTGGGAATGCAATGGTCCACATTATGTCTCAGTCTGTCCCAATCGAAAAAAGACTATTGGTAATATCCATACAATACATGAGGAGATGACTGTTGGAGATTTAGCGAGGACTATGCCCAGGATCAATGCAGCTTTGGACAATCGGCAAGTAGACTATCAAACTTCCATGGTGGAAGTAGAAGATAAGATAAACCAAACACCCATAGCTATTTTAATTGATCCAGGAGCTAGTTTAAGTTATATTTCACCTAATTTGGTAGAAAAGTGTAAACTGACTATTGAAAAGTTTGTAAGTCCTTGGTTGGTTCAATTATCTACTGGTGCAAAGAGGAAGGTAACTAGTTTTGTAAAGAATTGTGCAGTAACTATGGATCAATTTGAAACTTTTGTAAAGCTTAGTGTACTACCTCTAGGTTCATATGACATACTAATCGGTATGGATTGGTTAGAGCAGCAAAGGGTGATCTTAAATTGCTATGACAAAACCTTTACTTGTATAAATAATGATGGAAAACCAATAAGCATAAAGGGAATCCCTAGAAAAAAAACCGTAAGGCAGATTTCTGCTCTACAGCTTAAGAGAGCTGTTAGGAAAGGTTGTAAGGCTTATGTAGTAACAATAACTAATGAGGAAAATCTAAATAACATAGATAAATTAAAATCAGAGGATATACCAGTTTTAAAGGAGTATGCAGATGTATTTTCAAAAGAAATTATGGGACTGCCTCCGAAAAGGGAACTATATTTTACCATTGAGTCGGTACCTGGTGTAGTACCCAGCTCAAAGGTTCCTTATCGGATGAATATACTTGAATTTAATGAACTTAAGTCACAATTAAAATAACTTATTGACAAGAATTATATTCGAACCAGTGTGTCTCCCTGGGGGGCACCTATCATCTTTGTTAAGAAAAAGGATGGAACTCTATGACTCTGCATATATTATCGTCAATTAAATAAGATGACTATCAAGAACAGATATCCGCTACCTCGCATAGATGATCTGTTTGATTAACTACGTGGATCCATGGTATTCTCAAAAATTGATTTATGGTATGGATATCACCAAGTTAGAATTAAAGATGAAGACATATTTAAAACAACTTTTAGGACTCGATATGGACATTACAAATTTGTCGTCATGCCATTCGGGCTTACTAACACTCTAGCTATTTTTATGTGTCTAATGAATAATGCATAAATATCTGGATAAATTTGTGGTCGTGTTTATCGATGACATATTAATCTATTTGAAATCTGAAGAAGAACATAAAGAACATTTAAAAATTGTTTTGCAAGAGTTGCGAGATCATCAACTCTTTGCAAAATTTAGTAAACGCGACTTCTTTAAAGATAAAATTCAGTACTTAGGTCATGTGGTGACTAAAGAAGGAATTTCGGTGGATCCCAAAAAGATAAAGGTGATTTAAGATTGGCCACTTCCTACAGACGTAACTAATGTTCGATCTTTCATGGGGATTACCGGTTATTACCGGAGGTTCATTGAAGGGTTTTTGAGAATCACAAATCCGATAACCTCTTTGAAGAAAAAGGGAAAGAAATTTGATTGGAATAAGAAGTGCGAGGATAGTTTTAAAAAGTTAAAAACCTTATTAACAAGTGCACCTATTTTAAGAATACCTGATCCAAATAAATATTTTATAGTATGTACTGACACCTGCAATGATGGTTTAGGCGGAGTATTGACTCAAGAAGGACATGTTATTGCTTATGAGTCTAGGAAATTGAAAATTCATGAAAAGAATTATGCAACCTATGACTTGGAATTAGTTGTTGTCATACATGCTTTAAAGATGTGGCATCATCATTTAATTGGAAGAAAATTTATTCTAATGACAGATAATAAGGAACTAAAATATAAGATCTGTTAGATCAACCTAACCTGAATGTTAGATAAGCTAGGTGGCTAGATTTTCTAAGTGAATATGATTTCGAAATTCAACACATTAAAGGGAAAGAAAATAAAGTTGTTGATGCATTAAGTAGAAATGCAAAGCTGAATTTTATAGCAGCGATAAGCAGTTATACAACAGATTTGGAAGAATAACTTAAAGCACGGTTAGAACAAGATGAAATTTACCAAAAATTACAAACAAAAGCAAAAGAAAATCCAATAGAAAGTTTAAGCATAGGGCACAGCTTAAATGAAAAAGTATTTTTACTGTATAAAGACAGAATATATGTACCTAATGTACCTAATGTACCTAAGGTTAAGTTATTAATTTTAGACGAAATCCATAAAACTCCTTACTTAGGCCATTCGAGTTATCAGAAGACTATAACCATGTTACAAAAAGAGTATTTTTGGCCGAACATGAAGACTGAACTGGCAAAATACATTGCTAGATGTTTTGAATGTTAGCAAGTAAAAATTGAACATCAACATCTAGCCAGATTACTTCAGCCATTGCCCATTCCTAGCTGAAAATGGGAGATAATTAGTCTTGATTTTGTTACTGGACTGCCTAAAAATTAGAACTTAAATGACTCCATAATGGTAGTGGTTGACAAATTGAGTAAAGCAACCCATTTTATACCTGTAAAAACTACTTATAAAGCTGCAAACATAGCTGATATATTTTTAAATCAAATTTTCTGACTGCATGGAATACCGAAGGTTATCATTTCAGACCAAGACCCTAAATTTACAGGTAACTTTTGGAGATCTCTATTTAAAGGATTAAATACTATGCTAAATTTTAGTACCTCATTTCATCCTCAAACTGATGGATAGACTAAAAGAGTAAATCAAGTACTGGAATATTTACTAAGAATGTATGTAAAGGATCAGCCAAGTAAATGGGAAGATTATTTACACCTGTGAGAATTTGCTTACAATAATAATTATCAAGCTTCAGCCAGATTTAGTCCTTTCGAAATTTGGTATGGAAGGAAAGGTAACACCTCTATCTCTTGGAGTAATCCGATGGAAAGGTTAGTATTAGGACCTGAATTATTAAAAGAAATGGAAGAAATTGTAAAGCGGGTACAAGGTAATCTAAAAATTTCTCAAGATCGACAGAAAATTCAAGCAGACCTTAAAAGAACTCCAAAAGAGTTTCAAGTAGGTGAACATGTTTTCATCAAGGTGAGACCCAAAAAGAGCTCTCTGAGGTTGGGTAGTTGTGCCAAACTAGCACCTCATTATTGTGGTCCTTTTGAAATACTATCCAGGATTGGACAGGTAGCCTATCAGTTATCCTTACCACCAAATTTAAGAGTTCACAATGTTTTTCACATTTCTGTATTAAAGAAACATGTGCATGATGCTACTCATGTTATTAACTGGAATGATGTACAGGTGGAACCCGAAGGAGATTTTCTGGTGGAACTGGACTGTATCCTCGAGCGTAGGGAGATCACACTTCGGAACTGCACCATTGGTCAGGTGAAGGTGTAATGGAAGCACCTTAGTCCAGAGGAAGCCACCTCGGAATTGGAAATTCATATGCAGGATGCATATCCAATTTTGTTCTAGAGAAATTCTGGAATAAATAACATTGAGGACGACGTTATAACTTAAGGGGGTGTGTATGTCACATGCCCCAAATTGCAAAAACAATTTTACATTATTTAAGGAACATTGTGTTAAATGTTATGCTAAGTTGTGATTTATGACCAGTGGGGTCAAGAATATTTAATGTAAATTTAGAATATTTTATTTATAAATAAATAAATGAGGAGACAATAGCTTAGGAGAGCTGTTAAAAGAGTGTTTACTAGTCAAATTGGTGGAGGAGACTGGGAGGAGAGCAAACTGACATGTGGCAGCATCCTCAAACCACTTCTAACTGTTGTAGGTGGAAACCTCCCTATATTTGTGGTCATGATTCCCCAAGAAATTGGAATCAGAGCAGGTGGCTCAATTAATGAAAACTGACCCAGAAGACCTAGGCATCTCTATAAAAATTTCCCATTGAAGAGAGCTGAGGCTGCTCATTCTAGAGAAGTGATCATTCAGGGTGAATGAATTTACTCACGATAAATTCAATGGAGGGGAATCTAAAAAGTGTTTGAGGGGATAACTACTGAGATTGATCTAGTTGCAACCTTTATGCTGAAGATCATACTGCTAAGAGCAGATTGTTTTTACTAAGGTATTGAACTAGTCAAGGGACAGAGGTTTCTACAGTTGCATTCTCCACCCATTTCTCAGCCAAGAAGACCAGGAACAGGCTCGAGGGTCCTGAGGAAGCGTTGTTTGTGCGCTCTCCAAGAGATTGGTAGGGAGGAATGGTCTCCTCAAGCTATTGTCGTATTGTCCTCAATAGGTTCTATTTTATTTTACTGTCTTAGTTAAATAAATCTTAGTTTATCTGCTACATGAATGTTAAAAGTTCAAAGTTTTGTGAAATGTTAGATTCAGTATTTTCTTTTGATTATTTACAGAAATGAAAATGGTTTGGGATATAGTGAAACAGATAGAAATTAAATTTCTAAGCTTTGTATTTCCACACCTGAAAACCAGGTCGTACTCTAGCACATTTAGATTGTTTCAAGATAAATGAAATAATTCTTTATGATAATGAAATTAGTAGATATGATTCTTGCATATGTAGGTAAATAGAATAGATTTTATTTCAATGTTTAAAGAATGCAATGAAAAAGCAGTGTTATGGTTGGTTATACTTATTGTTTTACTTAGACTAACTAAACGAAAATACAGGTAAAGAAAATAGTAAAATACACTAGTACCACTGTATTAGTATAATGATAGGAGATAAAAGTCTTATAGGAGATAATAACTGATATTTGAGAAAGTATATAAACAAATTAATACACCAAACAGTATTTAAATATTAACTTAATCTTAATTAATAACTTCATAAAACCAGAACTAGGGTTTCGTATATAAACCCTTCATTTTTGCAAAATAAACAGGGTTCTAGAGTTAACATCATTTTCTTTACAGAGCTCAAAATAAATATAACTTACAGAGTAGCAAATCAAATAAATGTATATGGAAATAATAAACGAAATAAACTAAGAATTATATATATATATTAAAAAAAATTAAAACCAGACAGCCTTATAACCTATGATAACCCAAGGGTCGAAACCCTTTCTGCTATTCGATTTCAATACATAATAATCTTGTAATAAAAGACAACCAGTTACATTGCTAAGTGTGAAATAAAAATAAAAATAAAACTACGAACTATGCATTTAGACTGACCACAGTCTTATTCCTTAAAATAAAATATATTTATAAATCTTTTAACAGTAAATTGAATACATTATTAACAGGTTAACGAAACCACAATCTACATGTAAAGGTAAAAATGGAGCGAACGAGATAGAACTCATATAAAACTTAATAGAATTATTATTTTTTTAACCCAACTGTATTACATTATCAAGCTGCAAGGCTAAATTGTTAACCAAAAACCAAATACATATCACGGCTCAAGAGCCTGTGCTACCCAATGAAAACTGGTAGGGGTTTTACTTAAAAACTAAAGTAATATAAAACTAAACATTTTAACCAATGAAGAAACCGAAGCCAGGCTTCCAAGCACTGTAAACTTCCTTCCAACAACCCTCATCGTAAGTAGGGAAAAACCCACATCGAAACCAGGGCTTACCGGTTGGAGGCCACAAAGTTCACAGAGCTTGAGTTTGTATTTCTTTTCCCACTGAAGGTTTGGAGCCGTTGCAAGTTCCTGCAAAGAGCACAACATTAATTTAGGACTCGGATCCTACGAATAAACCCTAACTTAAATATTAATTTTTACAAAAGAATTAAAAGTTACCTGTGAACCAGAAGAGAGCCGAGCCATGAAGGAGCTGTCTCCATCATAAAATAATTACACAGAGAAGAAACCAAACCCTTATTCCGACCTTGTGATGGAGGCAGTAAGAAGCAAACTCAAAAATCCACAAAGCCGTGGAGAGGAACAAGTAATGATAGAACTAAAAACCATGTACAAGCCTCGATCCACGAAAATGAGCAAAGACCACTCGCATAGTATTGTTTACACCCAAGAGAAATCAAGACTACAATACTTGGTATCAAGACCACTCAGCATCAATACAAACCACGGAGCTAGCAAACAGAGAAAGAAAAGCCTCTCATGGCCGCAAGGAAACTACACAGTGCATCCTGTAGGACGACGAAACCCTCGGAGCCAAATTCCAAAGGATTAGGGTTTTCTTTCCTTTTAAGTCACCAATGCATGGATGAGATCAGACCACATGCCCTTTCAAATTATTTAACCATGCGAGGGTCATGTCTATAGTTGGCAACCATGCGTTATCATATATAAACGTATCATTGCCATAATTAAAAAACTATGCAATCGATTTTTTATAAGGACATGTTATCAATTGCAAATCGACCGGATTAAGGCTTGCTATGATTCTTAATAATGAATCTATGTCATCAACTATAGATTAAAGGTGCATAACCTTGTTAATAATACAATCACGAAGTTTCAACCATAGTATAACGATTGATAATGTTGATTTTCATGTCTAATTTGCCAACGACCTTTTGGATGGTTCTTAATATTTGCTTACAAAGTCAATTATATGATTCTTTGTGCTTTTCTTAAAGCTAGCATAATATAGGAACATCATTTATAATTTTTTTACTTTGATGTCGACCTTAGGATAGAAGTTTTTAGGTAGTAAAATATCCATAGTAGTTTTTATAAACTACAACTCAATATAGTGTGGTAACATTACAAATAGTAATCTTACTATTGTGTAAACCATACATTAGATTTAGTAAACTATAAGAATAAAACTGATAATGTGTTTTACATTTAGTTTCGACTTTACGGAAGTGGTGGTTAGGTAGTCACAGGGTCTTCACTTGTTGACCAATATCCTATCACGTTAGTTCATATTGTGGGTTTTAAAATTATCAAAAATTGAGCCAATATATTGTAGGTATTGGGGGGATGAGGGGTTTAAGGTGGAGGTGGGTAGTGTGGTTTATAAGGATTGAGGTATAAAAACGGGTGGGGAGGAGGTTTTAAGTATTCGGAGGGGGTTTCAACAAAAAGAGTTTGGGTCAATATCTCTAGAAATTAAGGGTATTCTTTAATATCCCACGATCGTACGTGCTATGTGAGAGGTTCACTAAGTGAAGTCCCCGTGTAGGTAGTATTCCACCTTGAGATAATTTATCTAGTTACATAAGGTCAACCATACTTTGGAGCTAGTACCTTGCTTTTTTTTTAGAACCAAACTTATAATACATCATGGAAATTACCAAGAAGTAAAACTACCTAAGGATACAAGTAAAAATTATTTTAGTATGTTATAAAAATGATGTGGTGTTGTGTTTTTACAATAATACTTGTAGCATGGCGATAACTTAGGAATCGAAGTTTATAACTGAATATCTAGTAGTGCAAAAAGATAAGCATAATTGCATACAATGAACAGGTTGATAATCTTCATGACTAGTAAAGAAGAGTTGAAGTAGAGATATGTAATCTATTGGTGATCTTTACCTTTGAAAATTATAGGAGTATATTCATGCATAAAAAGTAGTACATTTGAGCATTAAACATAACAATAGCAATATGAGCATGTTACAATAAAAGTAATTGTATGTCAAGAACTTGAGTTCTAAGCTCACGGGAAGAATCTATTTTGTTTAACTAAGTATGTTAAGGATAACAATATTTATGGATAAACTATGAATACTATCTTAGAACCAAAACTATGAAAGAGAATTACTTTACCTCAGCAGAGGCTTGCTTCTAAATAATCAATTTATTTACTAACATCCTAACATGCTACATAAATACTTCTCGCTATCATACAAAATAAACTCCTACTTGATCATTCATTACCTGTTGAACCTGTAAGAACCAGCAGTCCATTTGAGTTAGCATAATGCTAAGTAAGCCCCGAATTTCAAAGATAGTTTATCACCTACTTGCCAAAGGTAAATTATTAGTACAGCTAGAAGCAATCTAAATGCAAGTCATTCTTATATAACTAATAAAAATTAAAGTTTTATTAGTTATTTTTATTTTGAAACTAATTAATACCAATTGTTAAACTGTTTCATTTTCCGTTAACCGCTAGCAGTTATTAAACTACGTATTCAGACATTTTATGTTACCTTAAAAATTTTAAATTTTTATGAAATTTTGGGTTTATGACATTGTTCATATGGACTCTATTCTTTAGGTCATTAGAAATTATCCTAGAATGGTAGATGAAGAAGATAACAAGGCATGTTTTTGGCCTATTGACAATGGAGAACTTCTATATGTTTTATTAGTTTTTCAAAGAGATAAGCATCATGGGCCAAATGGCTGGCCTGTTGAGTACTATATTGATTTCTTTGGTATTTTGGGGTATTATATGCTCAAAACGGATGACGAATATCACCTATAAGGTACAATATAAGGGCCCTCTCAACGTGACTTTTTGGCTCTCATTCCTAAGAAAGACAAACAAGAGACCTTTGAGAATTATAAGCCAATTTCTTTATGCAATGATGTTGAGAAAATCATTGTCAAAGTTACCATAGTAAGAATTAAGTCTATCTTGTCGCGCGTGATATCCAGAGAAAATTTTGGTTTCCTTCAAGGTCGTTCAATTCATGGATCCATAAGTGGAGATTAGGAAGGTGTACACACTATCAAATCCCAAAATTTGAAGGTCGTTGTTTTCAAATTGAACCCACCGAAAGGATATGATAAGGCATCTTGGCTATTCACTACACTTTCTCTTCTTCACATTAGCCTCAATTTAGATATCACTAATTGGATCATGGGTTGCATCACTTCCTCCTCTTTTTCAATACTTATCAATGGGGTTGGGTCTTCATTCTTTAAGTCATCTCATGGCCTTCATCAGGGTGTCCCCTCTCACCTTATCTTTTCCAATTGATAATTGAAGTATTTAGAAGAATCATTTTGGAGGAACGACACAGAAGAAGACTCTCTATAATTTTCTTTCATAGAAAAGAAGAGATAACACACTTAATATTTGTGGAAGATATCTTGTTATTTCATCTACAATTTGAAAGGGAATTTGAAATCCTCAAAACAATGTTGGATCTATTTTTTCAAGCGATAGGTACGGAGATCAACCCTTTCAAATCTTCTCTTTATATTCTTCTTTCCTAGTTGAATCACAGGCCTTTCCGAGGAAATTACTTTCCATTTGAGGTGGTTTTTTGGAATATGGTGTAAAGTATCTATCCTTTGGACTTAATCCCTCTTAGTATGGGAATGAAGACTAGCGCGGGTTGATTAACAAGATTGAATATCATGTAAACTTTGGGTGCAATATGTGGATTTTAAGAGAAGGTATACTAGTACTCATAAAATATGTCCTTGAGGAGACCCCTATTTACCAGCATTTAATGACACAAATTCCTAAATCGACCCTTATCCAAATTATAAAACTCTACTTCAACTATATATGGAGGGGTCAACCTAAATATCATGGTTTTCACCTGGTTTTGTTTTTGACATGTCTTTAGCTCATTTATTTCTAAGTTCTTGTTCAGTAGGCTCAAAATCCAACAATTTGGTCGAATTACAAGCTTTGTTTCATCTCCTCAAGTTTTTTGAGGATCACAATATTCAATCTATCAGGTTCATGGGTGACTCATTATTTGTTATCAATTGCATGGACAATAATATCAATGTATGGGATCTACTTATTAGTGATTTTGTTGATATGACTTGAAACAAACTGTTAGTAACTTCATGTCTATCAAATTTTCTCATATCTACACAGAACATAATCAGGTGGAAAAATTCCTCTCCAGAAAAAGATTGGATATGATTCTTGGATCATGGTCAATTGAAGAATATAAGGATGAAGTCTCTGCTGTTGTCAATATTAGATAGATCTGGTGAATTGCATCTGTGAAATAATAGCACTTTTCTTTTATCTCTAGGGTCCATACTCCATATAATTAGGCTCATATTTGTTATAAAAAAAGTAGTAGTTGATGCCATCATCATACTTTATCTGCTTATGATAAGATCTATGATAAGTTCATTTTGAGACCTACTTGAAGAATGCATTTGTCTTTTCCTTTGAATGGAAAATACAAATTGTTTCATGGAAATGTGTGTGGGGGGGGGGGGGAAGAGAGAGAGAGAGAATTGAGTTTGTGGTAGGGATTTGTGAAGCGTTTCTTCAAGAAATGTAGCCAAATTTATTACTTGTGTGGAACTTTGTTCAATGTTCTATGGTCACAAATGACCAAGAGGGTTGTGTAGGGGTTGTTTTAGGTATGGATAGGAGTACTCCAGTTTATCTAAATTTACATGGAGGAATGAATATTTGAATATATTTTATATAATGCATTATAAATAAGCATGTAGCTACATAGGTTGACTCACTTAACAACATATCTTTTTGTTTATAAAACCTACAACCCATCTCCATCCTAAAATACAATATCTCTAAAAATAAGGTGCATGTTGTCACAATTGCTACAATACCACTTGAGTGTTTTGATATAGGAGAAACATAGATTTAAAAGAATTCACTAAAAGAAATATAAATTGTGGGAATTAAAAGAGAAATAATAAGAGCATTGGGGATATAGACTATAGTATATTATCCTATGGATGATTTGGATGCAAACATATAGTATATTATCCCATTATACTTACAAATTTTGGGGTCCTCCCCCTCCATCTTAATACCATGTTCAATGTGGTTTCCCTCCTTCATCATGTCCATAGTTTTGTTCACTCAACAATATGCCTGGATCGGTGCCATATACTTGTCCTATTTCTCATTAGATTCCATTTATTTAGCTATCCCTCCCTACCACAAATGGGAACTCTATTAATGGTTTGTAGGTTGATTCGATGGATGTTGCAATGGACTATCTCCCTCCATTCAATTACACCCTAGATGCACCTAACCACATGTTACCTACTAGGAAGGCCTTGAACATAATGAATTGCCATGAAATTTACACATAGTTCATACAAATCACTTGGATTAATACCCCCCAAGTAGTCTACATGTGAAGGATTGTCGGGCTCTAGAAATTGCTCTTTATCATGATTTCATTTCCATTAATTTTCGGCCCATTTACCATAATTTAATACATATATGCTCAATAAGGTTGTCTTTTACTTTGTTCTATTAATTAAAATCTCGTAAATGTAAAATAAGCCTAATATGTTATTTTTAATGCATTAAATGTGGAAATGATAAACATTTTAGTACTCCATCTGGCCTTTCATTTGGTCTTGAGTTCCGTATTAGGTTCTATTATGTCTTGGGAAATGTTTTTGGCGATGAAATGGTCTACCTTTGCCTCTTGGTTCTTGTTAATCATGTTGGTCTTGCATTTGCAAATCAAAACCATGAATCTATGCTGATATTTGTAATATTTTAAATTTTAAACAAATGAATGATTGAAAACATATTATAATAAAATATTCATTATATTTTTAAATAACTATTCAGAAAGTTGTTTCAAATCATAGATTATTTAAAATCACGAGAATTTAATAAATGTGGAAAATTATAATTTAAAGTTTCCACTTAAAACAAAACATGAATTATGAAGCATATGGTAATATTAACCATTGTAAACATTTAATATTCACAACATACAAGCCACTTATATAATATTAAAAATCCATGGTGGAAAATTACATTGACTTCACCCATATTTCTCATGTAATATGTTTTGGGCATATTAACGTTATGACATGATTTGTTTTATTATATGCCATGATTTTTTTAACATAACGAATTTGCATATACAGCTTATGATGAGTGGAGTAGTGGAATGCAAGCTCACGTGAGGGAGGAAAGCAACAAGAAGCCAACATACAGTTCAAACAACCCAGCATAATCTGAACTTAGCACCGATCAATTAAATCATGTAGTAACCAAGCACAAATTCAGCCAGGTATCAAGGTTTTGAATATGATTACAATTATAAGTCATTCAAACACCCATACGAACTGTCATTCTCATCCGAATGGTCACTCGGACTGTCATTCACACCTCTAAAATAATTGGTTTGGGTACTTGAGGCATCCATGGAAAAAACTGAAACATGGGTTTTGTTCGTAGTGGTCCTCTCATGCTTATCCACCTCCAAGATTCCACCCAAGTCATTTGATTGTCTACAAGAATCATGGGGTTTTGTTTCCCAAATGAAGGAAGCTATTTGTGCACGATTTGGGGAAAAATGACCTCTTCAGTTTAAGCTCTTAAATAAATTGTTTCTAGGAATTATGATAGTCTATTTTTAGAGGGTTCGACCATTAGTAGGGTCGACCCTCTCTCCCATATGTAATTTCATATGTATAGAGGCTATTATCCATGCCAAAGACACTACACTGTACAAATCCAATTTTCCTAATATTGAATTGTTGCTCCTGATTAGTTCGTGAATGTGAAGCCATTGTCACCTGAGAGGGCCCCTTAGTGATAAGTGTGCACTTCTATGTGTGTAGGATCGATCTCGTTCATCTGTGTTGTGTTTTTCAAATAAGTAGCTATGTTCTCTCCATTTTAAATTCATAGTTAGATGCTTAATTAATGGTGCTTTCAGTTAGTTTACACTTGCTAGATTAGTTGTTTTCCCTTAGTTTGCAGAGCTCTTCCCATTGTCTTTCCTTTGCATTTTTGTCCATCGTGTTTATACTCTATCATTTTCCTTTTGCATTGCTACTCATTTACCTTTTCTATTTTCCCTTTCACATTCCTATTCAAGTATATTACATATGCTCCTTTTCCATCTTCTTTAGTTCATGAATCCCAATCACATTCCTGTCATCATTTCAGGAGGCATATTTTGGTAGAGCATTTTGAGCAAACCGTAAAGAATATGGAAAAATGGTTCAAAACCCACTTCCCAAATGGTCGCATTTACCCTTCTTTGTGAGCGTTTTTCATAATTGCTTAACATACAGGGAGAAAAATGTGCCCGAACAGACATGCATTTCTAGAATTTCCTCTTCACCATTATGTTTTTCCCTTTCCATTTTTCTTTTTCCATCATGTATTTTGATTTATGTAGGGATTAGTTTGAAATCTAGAATTGCGTTCTTGCTATAGGTAGATTTCCAGAATGTGTTGCATCCTTGCTGATTAGTTGCATTTGTTTCCATTGCTACAGGATTTGCTTCCATTTCCAGATTCCCATTGGTTAATAAAAGTGAATAGAATTGCTTTGTATTTGCTTTGTTTCAATTGCCATAGATAGAAATAGAATTGTTTTCATTAATAGTGTAACTTTGCTTCCATAATTTGTTTCTTTAAGTATCTTAGTTTTCCTTCTTTTTGTCTTTTATTTCATTGGATTGCTATAAGGTTTACTTGCTTTAAAAAATTGAATTCGTATATAAAGATAGGTTTGAGTTTCATAGCTTAGACACTTAGCTAGAAGTAATCTCTGTCTTAGTTATCCATTGAATTCTGTTTTGTAGATTAGCCTTTACTTTTTAGAAACAGTAGGAAACCTTTCAATTTTCCAACAAGAAATTAAATAGTCTTCTTATGAATAATTTACTGTTTGGAGCATTAGTTTCGAGTTCATGCTTGGTATTTAGAGTACCATTTCATTTTTCTCTAATGAATTCATAGCTACCTGTTGGATTGAAATTCATAGAATAGTTAGTTTGTTTTCTTAAAAGTAGCATATTTTCTTGTTTTCGAATAGTTAGTTGCAATTGAATTTGTTCTAGTTTACATCTCTCATTTTGCACAGTAGAATAGCTTTTCAATTCATAAAATAGGATAAATTAATTGTTTATAGTTTTGGTTGATTTCTTAAAGTAGTTTTTCTTTCGGTGTTTAGTTTGTTTCAATAACAAGCATTGCTTTCTAGAATAGTAATTTCTCCTTATTGCAATTTCAATTTTTGTTCATATGTTAGAATAACATAGAGAGCATTTGAAATCGCATTTAATCTTTTTAAGTTACTAGGTTAGGTTATCCTAGGATAGTTTAGGCTTTAGACTTGCACATATAGTGTTTGCATCTCACAAGCTACCTTCACGGGTTCACAATTTAAGTTGGAATTAATTAGCATATATTTTCATCAACAAGGATGTCCCTTTGTGTAGAGAACTTCATTGGAGTTTGAAGGATGACATGATTCTCCAACCTTCATACATGCATTATCACTAGATGCATGTTCTCTAAATTTCCTTGGGCGACTTCAAAATGGGATTAGATAGACTATAGGTGGAGGAAAAGACCCAATTTGACCATTCAATTAATATCTACCAATTGTGTCATCTTGAAGAACATGATAGGATGGAGCACTTCATATTCCAATACCTTTCTTATTATGAGATCCATGGGAGACTCCACTATTTATTTCTGGAGTCACAAACACTTTATAGTTTCTTTTGGTGTCCCAACAAAATATGCATGGCCTAATACACAATCGAGGCCCTCAAATTTTGTTCTTGAATCCTCTAGGTACCCCCTTCAGCCAATCTCTACCTATACGATTATTTCCATTTTTACAATGGTCCGATCCACCAAGCGGACTAAGCAAAAAATAGATAACAACATAGATTTTGATCCCACAGTAGTGAGGATATGAGGGACCATTCCTACTCCTTAAAGACCCCATTGTAATAATTGTTATAGGTCCCATGTAGCATTTAGACAGGCCATTGGAAGCCTCCATGGTTGGATGCCTCATATAGGAAATAAAATATTGTGCTTTCTAGATCTTATTCCATATCCTCCTCTAGGAATCCCTCTATTAAAACTCTATAGTTTCCTCTATTCATCCTCAAATGTTAGGGGAGATAACTCTAGGAAACCCTAATACGATTACATTACTCCTATTCAAGATTTTGGATTTACTCTCCTTATAAGTTTTTCTTCCAATTCCACTCTCCACTCTTAGGGTTCAAACTCTAGGTTTTAGTTTAGGTCAGTACTTTATATTCAATCTTTCACATTCTATAGGAGCCAATTTTGTGCTCCTATATTCAATAACTGCTATTGTAGTCTTCAATCCCATTGAACAACATTTTTGGTAATTTGTTGGGCATTGTGAAAATTACCTCACATTATCTTATCTAAACGTGATTTGGATTAAATTAGATGTAATTTAGGTTTCTTACCATTTATATCCATGTTCAAAATGATTTAACTAGTTGATTAAAAAACACTATGTTCCTGATTTGTTTGGTCATGATTATAAAGGGATTGCAAAATGATTTTCTAGGAGAAATCCTAAGCAATATTTAAGAAGATATGATTAGACAAGCATAGATCACTCAAATAAAAATAAAAGGGAGTTCCATACAAATAGTTTTAAAGTGGAATCATGCCAAGTTAGAGAGTCCATAATCTAATTTTTGAACATTCATGAACACTATTGACTTTTTTCCATAGATTTCATTATCTAGTGTAGTTAGAGGGATTTTAAGACCGAATAAACATCTAGGATAACAATAATCCATACAAAGTTTGAAGATTAAAAAATAGAGTGAAACCTCTCAAGAAAACTTATATTTGATGAGGTGAGGTTCTTTATAATGGTTCCCATGAATCTATTAATCCTCCCAATAGTTGGAAAGTGATGTAAGGAAGAATGAGGAAAGGATAAAGCCAAATATGATCTTATAAGGATTTGCTAGGAAAACAAATGAATACAAAATGGACCTTAAATAATCCTTCAATCCATGGTAAAACTTTTAGATGATATTTGTATATATGCTCTTGCCAGGATGTAAGGTTTTCTAGGATATCTCACTCAAGGTAAATGGCTTGGATCATTGATTTTAACACAAAAGGTTGTCAATATTATCAATTATGAACTATAATTATGTAACACCATTCTTATCTTCTCTAAGTGTTAATCCATTTTAAATTACTAAGTGGTAATAGTGGTAAACACTATTTGTATCATTGTTATAGTAGTAGATTCATAGACCCAACAAAATAGTTTGTATTGTAAGTTGTGGTGACCTACATATTATGTTCCATTAAATCTCCTATAGATTTATTCTCAACTAAGAATATTTTTTCATGTACTGTGATTTCTTGTTCATAACATAGGGAAAAAATAAAAAATGGGTGTTTCCACATCTGATATTATTTAAAAAAAATTGAGATGGAAAAGGTTAGTGCTCAAGCATAACACATCCATGCTTACTATGGATTGACGTTCTCACTATGTTTTGGGATATCTACAAATTTTAATCATATATATTTTATCAATTTAGAGGTTCAAGTGATCTAGGGAACTCTATAAATCACCTCCCTTCCCCCAAAAAATGATCCAACAAACCCATATTAAAGAGTGACTGGAATTTTCACCCATTTCATCCTTTGTGCTTTGTACCTTTGGTAACAAGGTATGCTGATCTTCTCTATATTGTTCCAATTTTTTTGGGTGGTGTAAGGACTCTTGGAAATTGCCAATATTTATCCAATGACTTGAAGGGAGCTGACCTAACAGAGCTAAGGCTTAAGAACAAAGTTTCATCCTAGATATAGACCCTAATATGAAGCTTTGGAAAGCACATAATAATGAATCTAGGAAGAACTGTTGTGAAATAATTGCACAAAAATGTTTCAAAAAATGGCATTGCAGTTGTGACCTAATTCAACTATTTCTAACTTTTTTTTGAGTTGGAATTAAAAAGAACTCTTTTTATTAGACACACATGTTCTTTAATGGCTTGGGAAATCCACCGCTAGCCACTTAAAGTTTTTTTTATCATCGTAGTTTATACACTTACAACTATACAAGTGAATAAGTGATAAATTAAAACTTCCATTTGATGCAATATTTGGACATACATTGACTTCATTTAGTCCCTTGGACCCTCAACCTAAGTTTAATCATTTCCATGTCCATCTTTGAATGCTTCCATACAAAGAGAACAAAAACAATTTCCTCCAATCCCATAGGACAACAGTTAGAGAATTGGTTTTTATAAAGCACCAAGTTTACAGGAAAAAATAGTGAGGCATTACCCGCACAATATATATACTATGGAATTGTGAATCCTAACAACATAGATCCCTATCAATGGAGCAACAGAATTTAAAGTTTAAAGTTCAATATTTTTAGAATCCAATGGGTAAACAATAAATACAACATCAAAATAAGAGGTCCCAAGTCCCTGATAATGATCATAATAAAATGCTTGTTTATGCTCTTCGTCTGTCATGGTGTCCTCCTATCTATCTCTATCTTTGATATGTGTAGAGACCGAGGGAATTTCATCTTCCATTCCATCTTCATTGTCAGTCTCCCACACTTTGGCCTCCCTTTCTACATCCACATGACCTTCTGCTTCTTTGTCTTTATTGATCTCTCTCACTAGCCCATTCGATTGCAAGGATTTTGAATTATTTAAGCCCTACAACTTTTCTTCCTTGGCATTTGGTTTGGTGGGGATTCCTTAATCTATGAAATATTTTTCGTACGTCTCTATGGTCACCATTTGTGTGGTGCTAAAAAAAATTCACAAGAAAATCCTTCAATTCCAAGGCCTTTTATTCCTCCCAGTTATCATAAATGTCAATGATTCTATCCTTGCAAACCACATACCTTTTTTTTAATCCAATTTGGATGGAACGATATTATCCATGGATGGAGAAGAATGGATATGGGTGAAATTGTTTCTAAAATTATCTCTTTTGGTACTGTAAAAGCACAGAGATCCTCCACCATACTATATTTTACCTCTGCTTCCCCTTAAGAAGTTTACCATGCAAATGGCATTTGCATTGTTCAATTTGTCCTATTTGCAAGGACCAAAGGGCCTCCTTCTAGTTTATGGCTTTCTATTTTAAAATGATTGTAATCCTCTGTTGTATGGTTTATTAAAATCATTCAATACCTCTATTATATGGTTTATTGAAACAATTTCCATACGTATTTGTTTGTTTTTGGCCGTTACAAATTTAGTTTCTTTTTTCTATTAAAATATATTGTTGAATATTTTAGATGAAAAAATGTTGAAGTTTATTTATACTATTAAAATAAAACTATGTAGTTCATCTATACTTTATTATTTTCTCATGTCAAAATTTTGGCCAATAACACATTTCCTTATGCCCAAAGAAAACAAACTCTTATCCAATCATAAGTAATTTGAATATTTTATTTCACAACTAAACTTATATTTAATGTTAGCCATGTTCATTTTCACATTTGTAAAGATTATACTATAAATGATAAAATAACTAACTTGCTAAAAAACATTGTACTCAATTTGGTGTCTTGGTAGGACATCATGATCACTGGAACTAAATTTAATATCTATATAATATTAGACCCTCATCTCAAAAATTACAATTTTCAATTGTAGAGTGACAAATAGGGGTGTCTGAATCCATCTATAGTGTTACAATTTGCTACATTTTAACAATGTAGAAGGGGTTTATATATTGCTTTTCAAAACTACAATTTTGCATTGCCGAGTGACATAATTAACGTCACTTAGGTCTCTAAATCCATCTACAATGTTACAATTTACTAAATTTTGACAATTTAGATGGATTCAAAGATAATTAACATCACTTAGGTCTCTAAATACATCTGCAGTGTTAAAATTTATTAAACTCTACCAATTCATTATTGAACTGACACGACTAAAAATGATTAACATAAAAAACTAATTCATATTCTTAGCCATTGTTAACTAGTCATATTTGTATTCATGTGACTAAATTAGGCATTTATGTTAGTCATTTTTATTTTATTCACTTCTTATATAGTCATATATTTTATCTTGTGACTAAATTAGTCATTTATCTTAGTCATTTTTATTTGGATCACTTAAAATTGCTCAATTTTGGTCATTTATCCCTTGAAAAAACATTGGTGACTAACATTTTTAGTTGCCTAGTCAATTATCTCTCATTTTGTACTAGTGAAAGCTCTTCAGAATGTGTATACAATCGAGGTGTCCCCACGGTTGCTTCACATAACATTTCTTTCTCAATCATTATCTTTATTATTATTATTATTTCAATTTTGTTACGGAGAAAACTTCCTATGGCTTGGGGTGTACCACAACAAATAGAGAAACCGCAGAAATCAATCCCTTCCCAATATGCAAGAGAAATAAAACATCTAACACTAAAGGATATCGACACATAACTTATTCTGGATGGCTGTAATAGATCCCCGTTGAGCTTTTTCCAATCCCGCTTGCGTTAGCAATTTAATCTCAACAATAGTAAACAAAGCAATCATGCTATATAATATAGTGTTAGGCCTACTCTAACATATATAAACAATGATACATAAGCAATTAAACACATCCATGGATTCAATAGTCATTTAAATGCACATCATTAGATAGGAAAAGATATTTCTATTAATATAAACTAGAGATTACATGAGTGACAACCTCTGTCGGGACGTCTGCGAACCGAAGAAACTGAGTCCTCCACCTAGGTCTCCACCACCTCTATCCTCCATCTCTTGATATAAATCTCACAAACAAAGGAAAGCTTGGGAAGAACACAAAGTGCTCCAAGGGACAAAAGGATGCAGACTCAAGTATAAGCAATCTACGACAACAATGGACTATAGTTTTCTTGCTCTTCAATTCACTCCCCTTCAATGTATCCAAAGGGTTCCTTATATAGTGCTTCAATGGGTAATGGAAGGTCAAATCCGAGCGATCTCGAGGCATATGGAAGGCCAAGAGACAAGCGACTCGAATCCACATCAAGGAAAACTCCAAAAATATTTAGCCATTTGCACACATCCCGATGTATGTGTGTTTAAGGGTAATATCCACGCGTATATGCGAGAAAGGGATTAAAAGTCACGTACATCGAATAACAGGTGGTTTTAGGGATGATATTGAAAACATCAAAGGTACAAAAATAGTCCATGGGGTCCAAAGAGTTCACAGAGGGATAGGGAAGGCCATAAATGTGTGATAAAATCAGTTGTAATAGATGCCCCCTAATGTGTGAGGTCATAGGGGTAACATGATGGTTGAAATACATTATATATCCATCCCAAAAGTGAAGTGATGAAGAACTAGGTGGAAGAACTAGCCATCCAATGGTATAATACAATAATCAAACTCTGCACATGACTGCAAATACATATAGCAGTCCCGAATATATAAGAGTACAATGGCCATGAATATGCATGATACAAAATATGACATGTGTGGTCATCATCACGTACAATATATAATAGATCAGAATCTTCATGATGAAGATATACACAGGATCAAAATATCCATGAAAGATGAAGACATACAATGGATCAAGATCTCCATAATGGATGAAGATATCTGACATATACTGGAATCAAGTCACGAGAACTGAAATCTCATGAACACTGGAATGATCAAGGAGATAGCATAAATGAAATGCCACCAATCTGGAAAGAGTTCTACACAAACTGTTATGAGTACATGTCCTACTATGTGAATAGAGGTGTTGAGGTCGAACATAGTAGTCCATCCTCTGATTACCGATCATTGATGTATACCATTAACAGACGTGAGATCACCCATCGATAATGAAAATGGGAATCAAGGTACTAGAGTGCAATCTAACAAGTGCAACTAAATGTGTTGAGGTCAAACACTTTGAAGAATCCATCGATCAGGCGACATTGATGTATTCCCAAAACCGTCGATGGTGAGAGAACCTACCACTGATGACTATAAGTCTCAGGGCACTCAAATGACTCTAGACTCCTATGCCAGAATAAATGATCTAAATTCGATGGGATGGAATCCACTAGAAGGAAGGAATTAAGGCATCCCCCATCAACCAACACGAGGTACTTAGTAACGCTGTATAATGTGGAAGGACTCAAACAAGATGTACATGAACTAGTAATAGTACCGGGAATGGCCAACATGCAAAGTCAAGACAACTGAGGAATGGCCATATCAGGCTTCAACTTCCTTCGAACAAGAGAATAAAGGTGAATTATGACTGAATGTAGGAACCATAGACTCAATATAGAAAACTAGGACATCTCTGCAACATATGAGGCATCAACAAAGGCTCCATAGGGACTTGAAGCCTAACCAATCATTGGAGATAAACTCAGAGATATGAGTACAACTCCTAAAGTCAAACTACTAACCCAACCAATGGATGTGATATATAGTGCTCTGTTCGAAGGCGACATGACTCGAGTGCTGCCAAAGATAACATCTTTTCTTGTCCGACTTTTTGGTTTTTTTATTTTTTTGTACTTTTTCAGATATTTTGAAAATCTTGAAAAAGATTAAAAGTGCTTTATAGTTACAAATATAGGAGGAGACAAGTGTCAAATGGAAAACAAACTAATTCCAAGTGGTGGAAGATACCTATGCTTAATGCAAGGAAACATGTGCAGGATAACGACACTCGAGGGAAAGTCCTCTCCCGGTAAAAATGTGGAATCAAGCTGCAAAAGATATATAAAACAGCTCTGTTTGGCTAGACATGAGACAAGCTCAGGCTATATGGCTGATAAGCAAAGTCAGAGAAGCCGACGTAAGGATCAATAAGGCAAACAAAACTCATGATAATGCAATTAAAACTTGACATATACAAGGGAGTCCTGGGGAAATGGCTAGCATAAAGTTCAAGAGGACTATGAAGCTCTTGATCAAGGACATGGTAGGACTAAAAGGGACTCTCAGACCTAAGAGAGGACTCACAACATGGGTACCAAATGAAAAAGGTATCTAACTAGGACACCCATGTATAGGAAATCTCTACCATTCACATACTACCACTTCTATAGCAGCATGAAGGTTCCGTGCTACCATGGAATGGCTTCGTACCTAAGGTTAAAATGAAAAGGTCATAAGGTCATGCAAAATGCAAGCGAATACAAAATCCTAACCTATATTCTAGTTCAGATGTAATAACTGTGATAGGAATGAACGAGTCAAAACCTCAGAGAGAGTGTACAAAAACTGAACCCTACATGAAAACCATATTAGTCCAAAACAACCCAAAATAGTCAATAAAGAATCCAAACTATAGGATATAGGGAGGAATGATCATGACAAATGCACCCAAAGGAAACAATGTGATGAACGATGAGACATGAAAAGGAAAGTAAGGTGTAGAACCAATGTTCACACATCCACTACCACCCCCATGAGGGTGACCACCGGTGTAAATACCAAAAGAAGGGAGTCAACATCCTCCACAAATGGAGTAGAAGGAGAAATGCAACCACTCCCAAATCTATGAGCATGGTAAGGGGCTGTGATGCCCCCAAGTCTAAAACCAGGGTCCATACTAGGACCAAGGAAGGGTGATAGGATACCAGGCATGTTGAAAATAAAAGGGCCCAAACTCAAGAGAGCATAAATATACTCAACTAACCGCCATCCCAAAGTCCAACTAGTGCGCAAAGAGAACACTGCTAAGAAGATCTACAGCCAAAATACAAGCAAACTAAGGGGAGGATATGTGATCTCATGAATGCAGCAGGTATGTCTCACCTAGGAGAGGCTCGAAACTCCCATATAATATAAGTGGAGGTATGTAACCAATTATAGTGGCCCTCGGCTTCAACGCATATAACGACTGTGTTGTCCGACCTCTACCTGGACGGGAAACCTACAGAATAAGCTCTGTAAGTATTCCCCTATGATACCTAGGTAAGAGAACTAAGGTCACCCCAATATAATCAATGCTCAAGCAGATAGTCACAAGTAGGATCGACTGTATGGGAAGGGTAGCAAATCCTGAAACTCTCGAAAGAGCCCCCAGATACGAATAAAATCCTGGAAATATCTTTGGTGCTCACAGAAAGTGACCAGGGGTCATCCTAATCACAATTGCGTGCGCTGCCTTGTGCTTAACTCCCGTATAAGAGGAGCATCCTAAGAAACACTAATTATACCAAGGATTTCACTATCTCACCTGGACAGACACCTAATTGTTTGTGTTTAGTATTCTTGGAGAATTGACTCACAATAAACTATTCGAAGACTCTAAATCCTAATCTTGTTTGTGAACCTTATAAAAGAAAAATGTGTAGTTCATTTTAAATTATGCGTTGATTTTAATGGCTGTGATTACTCAAAGGGAAATGACCATGCAACTAATGATATGAAGACTCAGTAGTGAAATAAAAGTGCACACCTAACAAGCAATGCCAAGTACAATCTTGTAGAATGAAAAATAGGGTATGTAACTACATGAGATGCATAAATATATATTTCTTTGTGAATTCCAATGCAATCCTTCCTATATGAAATCCTAAATAGAACTATCATCCAAGCAATCCAATGCAATCACCTCCTTAAATCCATATCTAAGATGCAACTAAGAGTGCAACTATTTTGTATTTTTCAATATAAAAGAATGAAAATTGCAATAAAAGTCATTTAAAAACTCCCAGTCTCTGCAGCAAGTATAAAACACAAGCCTAGCAATAAACTGAGACAAAAAGAGAAATGCACTAATGAAAAAAAGAAAGATAAATGACTAAAACTACTTTCAGAGAAAAATGAATGAAAAAGTGGTCTCTAGTCACAAAAGAAGCATCCAACAGACAACATCAGAACCTAGGAAGACCCAACCACACTCACAACCCACCCAACAACTTCCCACAACATCAAACTCAACCAAAAGGGAGGATGTACGTGATTGTTTAAAGAACATCTATGTATGTATGTGAATTTTGGCCAAAAACCTACATGTATACGCAGATTTTGTCCAAAAAGATGCATGTATACGCGACTTTTGGCCAAAAATCCACGTATGTACGCGAATTTTAGCCAAAAACCTGTGTACACAGAGAAGATAGTGGTAAAAAGTAGGCCAAGGGTCAAACCAAATTAGGGGAGTGTCAATGGATGAACATACTACTATATGTGACACAGAAATAGGGAGAAACAAAGAGCAAGTCAAGAATATCAAGCACATTGTTCCCCCAACCCCAAAGAAAAAAAAGGAACTTCCCCAATGGAGTCACCAATTCTATTACAGAGAAAAATTCCTATGGCTTGGGGTGTACCACAACAGATAGAGAAACCGCAGATCAATCCCTTCCCAATATGCAAGAGAAATAAAACATCTAACACTAAAGGATCTCGACACATACCTTATTCTGGACGGTTGTAGTAGATCCCCATTAAGCTTTTTCCAATCCCGCTTGCGTTAGCAATTTACTCTCAACAACAATAAACAAGGAAAGCATGCTATATAATATAGTGTTAGGCCTACTCTAACATATATAATCAATATTGATACATAAGAAATTAAACACATCCATGGATTCAATATTCATTTAAATGCACATCATTGGATAGGAAAAGATATTTCTATTAATATAAACCAGAGATTACATGAGTGACAACCTCTATCAGCACATCTGCGAACCGGAGAAACTGAGTCCTCCACTTGGGCCTCCACCACCTCAATCCTACCTCTCTCGATAGCAAGCTCACAAAAAAAGGAAAGCTTGGGAAGAACACAAAGTGCTCCAAGGGACAAAGGGATGCAGACCCAAGTATATGCAAGATATGGGAACAATGGACTATAGTTTTCTTGCTCTTTAATTCCTCTCGCCTTCAATGTATCCAAAGGGTTACTTATATAGTGCTTCAATGGAGTAATGGAAGGTCAAATCTGAGCGATCTCGAGGCATTTGGAAGGCCAAGAGACAAGTGACTCGGATCCACATCAAGGAAAACTCCAAAAATATTTGGCCTTTTGCACACATCCTGATGTACGTGGGTTTAAGGGTAATATCCACATGTATACGCATGAAAGGGATTAAAAATCGCATACATCAAATAACACATGCTTTTAGGGATGATATTGGAAACATCAAAGGTACAAAAATAGTCCTTGGGGTCCAAAGAGTCTACAGAGGGATAGGGAATGCCATAAATGTGTGATATACCATGTGTGGTAAAATCAGCTGTAACAAATTTGTTTGTTCTTAACTTTGAATATTAGTCTCACATCTCATTATTCCTTGTAATGATTTTTCATATACCAGCAAGCATTCTTTTTTGTTCCAGTATATTATCAATACTTCTTCTTTTCTATGATTCGATTGACTTTGGATCAAATCAATAGTCCTTGGTTCAGTTCTAGGAAGATAACCTATTCTACACACTAGCTATAGAATTGTCAATACTTGATTGGGCATTTCAAGTACCTCTCAGTGCACCAAGCATTGGAATAAATTGTGGTATTTTAGACTACCTTTCAACACTTTTTACTACAATGAAACATACCTCTACTACACATTCATACCGCATTCATTTCTAATATAATATATTATGTACACTAGTTATAGAATAGTTGATACTTGATTGGGCATTTCAAGTACCTCTTACTGCACCACTGGAATAAATTATGGCACTCTGGATTTCCTCTTAGTACTTTGCATTAGAACGTGGCATACCTCTACTGCATATTCACATTCTTGTGAAAAATATATTGTACTGGAATGCACCATACCTCTACTGCACATTTGCATCCATGTGAATACTTTCACAAACATATTTATAATTTCTTCCCTTGAATTAGACTCAGATTCTTTTACTTTTTTCTTTCTTGAATTCGATTAAAATTTATCCATTACTTTGGTTTTTGGGTTTTGCTGTTGGTTTTCGTGGTTAGATACTAAATATTTCATTAAATAACCCTTGCTCTTATAAATTCAAAAGATAAGGATGAGTACACACTCCATGTATACCCAACACCTACTTTATTCCATATGTGTTGCAAGAATTCAGGTGGCGAACTCATGCAGCTATACTAATTATTGGTATTTTTCCTCATACCAGATACAAACAAAAGGTTCTATTTTGAAATATCAAACTTCTCAAACATGAATTAGCCACATAATAACATTAATAAATAAGAAAATACAAGATCTGAGATTCATAGGAGATCTCTCTTTTACAAACATATGAATATCATCTTCATTCTATTCTTTATTACATAATTAATAATTCCACAAACTTTCATTTTGCTAGCACGCAACTTTAATAGAGATAGGTTCACTTCAATACTGAACCATACTTGTCTAGAATCTAAGAGAGTTTGGATTAATCCCAAACTTTCTTTACACAAGAAGTTCTAGGTTAATTATATAACACAATAGAATATAACAGTGACCCTCATATAGCCTATATTTGCATTTTGAGAGGGAAATGATTAAGTTATGCTACCTCATAAATTCATTAAACTTAGAAAACAATCATGCATGCAACAATGCATCCAATTACAAATGGATTTGTTTCACATACAAATCATGTAGTTTTCCTTGCATAAAGCCTCAATTTGTCTTCCTCAAATCACTCACATACAAATGCTTGTTGAAATGTTTTAGATCTAATGTTTTGAGCAAAATAAGAATGGAAACATACATACACCCGTTTGTAGTTGTTATGTTACATAGAATTTGAGCAATTGGATATTCATCCTATGCAATTTAATATTTATTCATGCTAACAATATGCATATTGTTTACATGATTCAAATCATAACTCTAACACTAAGTTTTAGCTTCTATAGTCAATGAGGAATCTACAATGCATATGAATCTCATCAAATCCTCTGCCATATGAATCTCATCCTGATTTAATTTCTCATCATTAGTGGTTTCATATTTAGTGACAGAGCTTTAAACATGTTCTTTTCAATAGACATGCATATCGAGCTAAACAATAAATGACTCACAACATACATGAGTTTCTAGAATGTCCATGAAACTTTACCATCACTTTTAGCAACTTTAGTGGTATTACTCTTTCTCCATCCTTAAGTATAAGACCGTTTGTTTTTCTTTTCCTCTCATGCTCATAGGGAAAACAAGTATATTAGTCATTATCTTAATTTTGCATTCAAGCTAACAATACACATTTATCATGGCATATTACAAACCTTCTACTTGCATAAGCATATAGGTATGCATTTTTTTAAATAATAATTCTATGATTGCTAAAATCATCTTAAAATGTATTCTTTAAAATTGCAAACATTAATCCTTATAGATTTCTTAATCATGCTTATGCTATAAAATTTGTTTATAATTCATTCAAGTGACATAGAATATTAATCCACTAGTTGTGTTTACTACAAATAAAATAATATTAGTATATAAGTTCATAAAATCTCATTTTGCTTCGATGGTTAAGCCCACAAGGTTGCAAAGTGTTGCAAACTTGCTCTTATAACATTTATAATCTACCCAAAATCCTCTATAAACTATTGAGAAATGGGGTATAATTTTTTTCAATTAAACTTCTATTAAAGGTGCATGCAAGAGATGAAATGAATTAGCTACATCATTAAGTAAAGGTGATTAGCTATGTAAAACATACTATAAATTACAAAATACACGTTCTTTTCTTCAATCATATGCTCCTACCCTTAAATCTCATAATCAAGTAATTTACATTACTCTCATAGAAACATAGTCAAGCATAAAAAGTAAACAACCTAGAACAATCTCATAATCAAGTAATGTACATTACTCTCATAGAGACATAGTCAAACATAAAAAATAAACAACATAGAACAAGATCAACCAAAACAAAATCTTTATTATTACTTCAAGTAAATAAAATGTTTATGGGTGTGTGCAAGAAGTTGAGGGACCTTTTAGATGCAATGGTGGAGTGAAGTCAATCACTCTTGATCCAAAAAAAGAAATCATTCCAAGCAATCCCAAACCTGACAAGCCTAGTCCCAAGGCTTCCAACAGGCATGCCAATTAGGATAGTACACCAAATCGTGCCTCTGTTTTATTTAAGCAAATCATGCCTCCATTTTATTCAAGAAAACCGTGCCTCGGTTTTAGTGAAAAAAATCGCGCACACGTTTTGGAAAGCCTACTTTTTTTTAAATAGGTCGAGCGCATCTTTTTTGCCACATCGCATGACTATTGGAGTTCTTTGGAGTAAATCTCTACTGGGCGAACACGTTTTTAGGTGTGCCAAATCCATCCATATCCACCTTTGGATCAACCTCCTATTTGTGAGGTACTTTCCTCATTTCTTTTCATGTTTTTTTCTCTTTGTTCATCAATTTATTTTCCCTAAATTGAAAAATTAAACCAAAATAAATTAAATTATGGCCAATGGAAACAAAAACCCCAATGTAATTGGCCAATGGAAACCAATTCCCCAATTTAATCACAAAAATTAAATAATTTTGATTATTTACCAAAATTCATACCCAAAATTCCCATGCTCAATGGAAACCAAAACCTCAATTAACTCAAAAAACAAATGAATTTCACTATTTCCATATGCATATTCACAAGCATCCTTGTGAATCCATGCCAAAATCCACAAATATGCAAAGTTTGTCAAGCACATTGCAAGTTTGCATAAGTAATTTGCGTGCGCAATGTAAACAAAAACCCCAATTAACTCATAAAAAACAAATGAACTTCACTATTTGCATATATGTATATTCGCAAGCATCATTGTGAATCCAAACCAAAATTAACAAATATGCAAAGTTTGTCAATTCTTTTGCAAGCTTGCATACAACCTAAAAAAAATCAAGTAGAATTCATATATTCCCCTAAAATGCATAAACAAACATGGTAAATCCCTTGCCTCTATTCGAAATATCAAAGTTGGTCTGCCAAGAACATCAATAAACACCTTATAGTTTTGATGAAACTTCCTAATCCAAGTGTTAAAATAAGGTATAGAAGCTTCCCATGCTTTTAACAAATATTTCGTCTTGAACGAAGGGTACTTTTTGGTTAAGGTCAAGACAACAAAGTTCCACAATAGACTCTATGAACGTGAAGATACATCGGAAGGTTGATGTATTTTATTAGACATGCCAATCACATACTATCTTACATGATATAATCTAGTGGAACCCTTGCAACCATAAAATCCATAAAGATTTTCTAGATAGACTTTGGAGTCCAAAAAACATCACGCTACAACAAATAATTAAATATCTAACAAAATCTTTGCCTATACTGGTATTCTATTCATCAACAACACATTATACCACATATTCTAGGGTCTAGTTGTTGCCTCTACTTGTAATTTGGGAGCTGGTCGTGCAAAGGCAATAGTCAGCACCTCACAATTTCAACGAAACTTCATAATCCAAGTCTTAAAATAAGATAGAGGATCTTCACAATCAACATATGTACTCAAGACACTTTATGTACACATGCATACTTAAAAATTGGAATTAATATTTGAATTTAGGACATAGATATGAAATGAAAAAATGTTAAATGTTTATTCTTTACTGTAAAATTCAAGATCAATTTTTAAATTTACATGATAGATTTAGTTTATGTTGTTATTTGTCCTAAATTAGTTATACAGTTTTTAGTGCTTATATATGTCATTATATCATGTGTTTATATTTATAATGATATTTTATTTCTATTTATAATTGCAGTTGATACTATGGATAACAATGCGGAGATACTGAGGTTTATTGCCCATTTGAGAGAGATTGGTTCTGCTTGGAGGGGTGGAGATGAGCTCTGCCGCTCCTTGTCATATTCTTTGTTTTCTATTGTTGATACAATCGCAGTATCAAATGATGATTTGTATAGCATTGCATCTTATAGGGAGAGGAAAAGACAACAATATGCTGATGGGTTAAGTCACAACGAGGTAAAAAATCTCAAAATAACAAAACAACACATCTATTCATTGTTTAGACTGCCTGGGACGGATGACATTCCGGAGATCAATAGGCCACATATTTCTATTGAGTGGTGCACCTTTCCAACCATCAGAGATAATTGGATGGATAGGTGGTACATGGTTTTTTACATTCCCCCTAACAACAATAGGGAAGTACTGTTGTACTTCCTCCGAAAATTGTATGCAGAGTTTGTGATGGGGAAAAATGTCAACTATTTTGACATGTTGGGATTCTAGGGAGTTGGTAGGGGGATGCCCCATCATCCTATGCCCATATACCAAGGGCAGACATCCCTCCTGCACATGACATTGTTTCCCAGACACAGGAGGGATTTTTTAATCTAACTGAGATGGTCTCTCGACACACGACCAATATTGACCAGAGAGCACTCTCTTCCTCTGCTGGTCTACAACTGCCAGCTTTTGGTGGTGGAGGGACATCTATTAGTGGTGATAGACCGACATCCCATGTGCCTCAGAGTGATCCACATGTCTACACATTGTGTGGGGGACCCTTTTATGGTCCTAGACCAAGACATGGTACCGCTATGATGACTGGTGGTCAGGTAAGGACAATATTGTTTTAAAACTATGTTATTATTCAATTTTTAATTTTTCCATACTATATGTAACATATTAAAATATTCATAAAATATGCAATATTTAATCTTGCAGGAGATTAATGCCTCTCACGGGGGTGGTACTTCACCTAGTGTGGTTGTACCCAAGGCCCAAACAACCACCATTGAGGTAATATTTAAACATTTGTCATTTTTTTAATACATATCATTTTGTTAATGCATGTGTTAGTCTTGATTAATTTATTAAATTGTCTAATATTTACAATTTTTGAAGTTGCAGGAACCCCACATAGAACGCGATGCTGGAGACGTTGATATCAACGACATAGTCCAAGGTGGAATTTATGATTACTTGAAGAATGTAAGTACATGGGTTATGACTGAATCTTGTTCGAATTATTTAAATTTCTTACTATACACTCCTTTATAGATCACTAATATTTATAATTTTTAAACTTGCAGATGCTATTAGCATCTGAAGAGGGGAAAGAAATTGATGGAAGCAGTCACTCCCATGGGGGAGATATTGTTATATTTTTATCATTGAAGCAAGCACTATGATCTTAGGATCTTATCTGAGAGAATAACATGCACGACAATAAAACACAAGAGACAAGAGACACAAAGAATTTTCCTCAGGGAAACCATACAGGAGAAAACCCCGCAACTTCCTCAAAGATAGAATCAACACCAAAAGTAAAACCTGAAAACATAAATATGATCTCCTGATAGCAGAAGTCTCTCTCTTGTCCCAACAACTTCTCTCTCACTCATGCGCCCCAGTGAGTGAGTGTGTTTATGATAAATAGAGAGGCTCACTCTCTATTTATATTCTTTCGTTCACTTAATGTCCACTTTAACATGTCGGCCCCACTTAACAATTACTTACTAGGGTCGACATCTCTAGGAGAGTCTAATAACCCTAGTTCCCCACAACTGTGGGGACTTTAACCCTTGATCAATAGGAGGGTTACCCATAATGAATTTACATGACTTGTTTACATTATTGAATCTCCCAATAGGAACATCAGGGCATGACATGACTCAAATACATTACAGACACTTCCCGGAATAAACATTGGGGTACAATACATAAGATATACAAGTGAATACATTCTGAAGTTACAAATACATCAACACTCCCTTTTAACCAGGAAGGTATTCTCTCAACATAATTTATCAGCACAAGTCTTCTTATCTGTATCATCTGTATCATCATTGAGTTCTCATCATCTTCATCTTCAAGTCATCTTCATCTAGATCTAGATCATCACTCGATTTGGATTATCACTCGATTTGGATCATCACTGCTGGATCATCATCACTGGATCTAGATCATCACTTGATTTGGATCATCATCATTGGATCTAGATCATCACTTGATCTAGATCATCACTGCTGGATCGTCATCACTGGATCTATATTATCACTCGATCTGGATCATCACTGCTGGATCATCATCACTGGATCTAGATCATCGCCTTATCTGGATCATCACTGGTGCTATCTCTTGATTCTTCTCGTCACAGGCAGTTCTACAGAGCTATCCCTTTCTCATGTTGGTTGTAGGCCTAGCCTCCAAGTAGGTCTTCATCAGCGCTTATATCTGACCCTAAGTCAGAATGGCCTGCCCAGCACTTACATTTGACCTCATCTCATCAGAAAGGCATGCCCAACACTCACATCTAAACATGAGAGGAACACATCCACCATCATGTCAAAATGGCCCAGCCCTTACATTTGACCATGGGAGGGCCCAGTCTACCCCCATGTCAGAATGGATCTCAGTCCCAAACTGAGGGTTCCTGGTAACTGACCAGGTGCCTCCATTCTCCCAGAGAATGGCATCATCCCTTACATCTGACCATGGGAGGGCCCAACCTGCCCCCATGTTAGAATGGCCCAGCCCTTACATCTGACCATCGAAGCAGCCAATCCTCTCACCATGTCAGAATGGCTCTCAGTCCCAGACTGAGGGTTCCTGGTAACTGACTTGATGCCTCCATTCTCCTAGAGAATGGCATCAACCCTTATATCTAATCAAGTGGGAACACATCCCTCAATCACATCAGAATGGCCCTGCACTTATATCCGATCATGTGAGACTACATCCCACAGTCATATCAGAATGGCCCTTAGTCCTAGACTGAGTATTCATGGTAACTGACCTGGTACCTGCATTCAGAGAATGGAAATCAGCGGTTATATCTGATCATGTAGGAACCAATCCTACAGTCACATCAGAATGGCTCAACACTCATATCTAACATGGAAGGAACCAATACTCTCACCATGTCAGAATGGCTCTCAGCTCTAGGCTGAGTATTCCTGGTAATTGACTAGGTGCCTCCATTCAAGGAATGGCATTCATCACTTATATCTAATCATGTAGGAACCAATCCTACAGTCACCTCAGAATGGCTCAACACTTATATCTGACATGCGAGGAACCAATCCTCTTATCATGACAGAATGGCTCAGCCCTTACATCTGACCATGGAAGGAACCAATGCTCGCACCATGTCAGAATGGCTCATGGATGACACTTCCCCTTGGAGGGAACCTCAATTTGGAAAACACCAAGCTTCTCCATAAAGTACTCAAAATTCACTCTAGCCAATAGCTTAGTCAACACATCAACTATCTGTTCATCCGTCGCAACATACTGGAGGTTCACTGCTCCTTTCTGCACCATATCCTTGATATAGTGATATTTGATCTCGATATGCTTTGACTTGTCATGGAACACTGGGTTCTCCGACAACTTCACACAACTTTGGTTGTCGCAATATATACAAGTAGCATCTAACTAGAGATCAAATAAATCAGAGAGTAGCTTCCTTAGCCATACTACCTCACAACTAGCTGAACAAGCTGCGACATACTCTACTTCAGCTGTACTCAGTGTGACGCAAGACTGTTTCCTGCTAAACCAAGAGATCACACCTAATCCCATACTAAAGCAACACCCTTAAGTTCTCTTCTTATTGATGGCACTGCCTGCCCAATCTGAATCAAGATAACCCTCCAAGTTAATCTTCTGATTTGCCTCATACTTGAGCCCATAATCAACTGTACCCCTCAGGTACCTCAGAATATGCTTTGCAGCAATCAAGTGAACATGTCTCGGATCTGTCAGGAACTGGATCAAGGTGTTCAAATCAAAGCAAATATCTGGTCTCATATTCGTTAGGTACATCAAGGAACCAATCATCTAACGATACATCATGGCATCAACCGAATCTGATGAAGCATCATTGAATAGCTTCAGGTTCAATGCCATAGGTGTGGCCATGGTCTTGTGATCCATCATCCCTTGTCCCAGGGATATTTCATCCGCATTTTGCCACACCTCCATGCCTATAAATTAGTGCATAATATCCAAGTCCTTCATCTCGAACTCGGCAACAAGTCTCCTTCTTGTAACTTCTGTCAGGAACAAGTCATCGACATATAACAGGAGCATCACTGGTCTTCCACCTTCAACCTTGAGGAAAAGGTTGTAATCCTCTTTACTCTCAGTAAATCCTAGAGTCACTAGTAATCTATCCATCCTTTCGTACCATGTCGAACCTTGGGATCTTCTGTAGTCACTTCCTCTGTCTTTCGTACTCTATGCACTCTTTTCGTGAGAAGCGTTGTGCTAGGAATCTTGCCTTGCATCCCACGATGTTTCCATTTACTGCATGATGGAACTACGAACTTCCCTTCATGTATCGATACTGCATCTTAGACATCATTCTTCTTGAACTGGTCTTCCCTTTCTTCTTGGTTACTTCTTCATGGCTTGAAGGTTCTACATCAATGATGTCACTGCATTCATCATATTATTCTTCATCTTGAACTGTCATCATTTGTTCTTCGGAACAAGTTTCATCCTTCTTTGCTTGTAGACGATTTTACGTGATCTTTCCTACAAGTCAAATGCATTAGTTGTATAAGGTATATTCATAATGAAAAATTCTTTTGCATCAATATATATGATTATGCAACTATTTTAGCCAATACAACATTCATCCATATCTCACGGAAACTTTCTAGATGCCTTCCATATCTACGAGGACAACATTGAGATTGTGCACTAATCCAATATGTCAGCAAAGATGTTTCATTCTAGATATGCAACAATGGAGAGTTGTATAGAACCATGAGCTACTTACCCATCACATGCATATTAGTAGTATATTGTCATCAATGCAAACATTCTATCATGCATAATAAATTAACTGAATATAAACAAATGCATAACAAAACAATATCATGAAATGACAATTAAATACTTATCTTTATTTGTTTCATGGGTAGACTCCTTCCTGAGCCTTCAGCTTCATTGTCTTATTCATTCATAATAGCATCGTTTCTTATTCAAATGCTAATATGGATAAGAGGTTATTCAAGAGTTGAGATATTCATATTCCTCATCGTTTGAGGTATCTTCTTTGGATGGTGAGAGCTTGATCTTCAGTTTCTCCCATCTTCTCTTCTCTTATTATGAGTCGAGCTTCTTCTTCTTCCCAAAGTCTATTGAAATTAATCACTTCCTTCTGGCACACATTCCTCACATGAATGAATCCCATTATCCTAGGAGGCCATTCAAGGTGACTATCACCACTTCTACATTCTCCACTTCTTCTTCTACCACTACAAGTTGTTCTTTGATTTGAGAGACCCTCATAAAGTATGATTGTATGGTCTCTGCATTCTGGATCTTCACATTCTTCAACTGCTTTCTCAAAGCCATATTCTGATTTATGTTATTCACTTCAAATAGCTTGGTCAAGGAATCAAACATCTTGTTCAGTGTCTTTAGGGAAGACACTTATGGTACAAGGTGATCCATGATTGAATCAACAATGATCTTCTTGGACTTGACCAAGTTCTTCTTGTGAAAGGATTTTAGCCTCATCTCCCTCTGGAACTGGAACCTCTCTACTTGTGTAGGTGTCCAATTCATTTTCTTCAGAGAGATCATATACTTCCATGCTTGGAAGTTGTCAACTTCACCAAGCTTATCATCAAGTTGATTTGATAGATCACTTTGAAATGAGAACCTCAAATGAAAATAGAAAAGGATTGGATCTTACCGATTTGAGCTGTCCGTCCTCGTTCCGGAGCTGGCTAATCTAGGGTTTGTCAGAGAAAACATAATTTTCAAAACTTGGAATATTTCAGATCTAATTGGCTAAAAAGATAGATCTCTTCAAGGTGAGCTGTCCAATGTACTCCTTTTCTGAAAACAGTGGAGGGAAACTCCTGGAATAGGAAGCCCTAGTTTACCAATTTCTTCTACAAAAATTCCTGCTACTATTTCTGCGGTATCTCCAAAAAATTAATACTCCTATATGTCTAAAATTTTTCACTTAGGTAGCCTTACCTATCCCTATTCCAACACCACATGTTTAATCAGAATTGGTTTCACCAATTGGGACTTATGAGTGTTTTCCCAAGTGACCGTTTTCAGGACTGTTCAGCATAGCGAAATTGTACGGACTTCCAAGTGTCACTCTTTCATCTACTAGGTCTGAAAATGGGACCATAGAAATTAAATTCTGTGCCCTTTTTGGAACATTGTAGCCTGATATATAGAAGTTCTCCCCAGGTCTCCTGTTTAGGGATGAATCCCAGAAGCAGCTGGAACCCTAACTTGGAGGAATCATATCTCCTAGAATATAGTGAATATGAGGCTGAAATTTTGACACAATGTAAATCAGGATTTTATATTTGTCTTGTAAAAGTTTCAGCTCCCGATCCATCTCCAATACCGAGATATAGTGAATATACAAAACCTTATGAGTTTTAGTATTATAGGGTTTTTCCAGCTCGAGGTCAAACTAGGGTTTGACATTCCCGGAGTTTCACCCAACCAAAAATATCAACCCAGGTCTCTAAACTTCTATTTTTATGAGGAGATCAATCCTATGACAGGATCACTAAAAAATTCCTCTTCTGTAAGAATCCCTAATTTCCCGCACCAAAAACTGAAAATGTCCAGAATCGAATTCTACTTCGACAGAAATATGTGCCCTTCAATGGAGAGTCATCCTAGCATAATTTTGTTGATGTATTGTGGAGAGAGACCCAAACAGTAAGAAGCCCTAGCTTCTGTAGTTTCACAATGTCTTCTTCTTAGGTTAGCTTTGATTCCATGTTATATTGTTATCATTGAAGCAAGCATTATGATCTTAGGATCTTATCTGAGAGAATAACATGCACACCAACAAACACAAGAGACAAGAGACACGAAGAATTTTCCTTGGGTAAACCATAAAGGAGAAAACCCCCAAACTCCCTTAGAGATAGAATCAACACCAAAAGTAAAACCTGAAAACATAAAGATGATCTCTTGACAGCAGTAGTATCTCTCTTGTCCCAACAACTTCTATCTCACTCATACGCCCCAGTGAGTGAGTGTGTGTGTGATAAATAGAGAGCCTCACTCTCTATTTATATTCTTTCATTCACTTAATGTCCACTTAACAATTACTTACTAGGACCGCCATCTGTAGGATATTCTAATAACCCTAGTGCCCCACAACTATGGGGACTTTAACCCTTGATCAATAGGAGGGTTACCCACAATAAATTTACATGACTTGTTTACATTATTGAATCTCCCGATAAGAACATCGAGGCATGACATGACTCAAATACATTACAGACACTTCCTGGAATAAACATCGGGGTACAATACATAAGATATACAAGTGAATACATTCTGAAGTTACAAATACATCAACATATATGTCCAAGGCAAGGGTAAGTATATTACAACATGTTAGTTTTTCAGTACATATTATTCCATCCATTCAAATCCATGTCTAACCATGGTAACACTTTATGACTGCAGACATCATTGCAGATCCCTGCAGTGCCTCTTTGGTTTGGATCTCCATGTAGTCCAAACATAGATAAGGGTTTTTTTTACACCATACAACCCTCTTCCTTGAACAGAGCGAGTGTGCATGAGGATCAACCTACTCATCCCATGGTAATGTACACACTTCCAATGGCAGTTGTTGATTAGCTATGAATTCACTTCACAAGTGGTTTTTCTTAATGTTATTTTCACATGTTTACAGCATCAAGATGTAGAGTCATCTATGTTGGAACTTAGTTGGATTGTTGATGCTACGGTCATTGTTGCATCTACAATAGGGATAAGTCACACTGAGGTACATCTACTTGAATATTTGTAACTGTACATTTCATTTGTATTGTTTATGGACATGCGCGATGTCTAACTATTTTATCATTTGGTTAATGTAGCCACACCCTGGTCCATTAGTGCACGCAAGTGAGGTTGATGTTCAACCTATGGGTCCTCTTACTACTGAAGAGTCCCAGTGTAATTCCCTAGAAATGGTTTTTTCGGTGAGATGTTCATTTTTTACATAATTGATTAGTACTTTCTCATTCATGTACATGTTGATAATTCTTGAGATAATTGACATTTTTTTTTTATTCACAGAGAAGCATTGTAGAGAGACTCTCTGCAAGGAGGAGGACACCAGAGGCACCTATACCCTCGACACCAGAGGCACCTATACCCCTAACACCAGAGGAACCTATACCCTCGACGGATGCAGTGAGTCTTTGTTTTATTTACAATTGAGTCATATTTTAAATTTTCAAACTTTGTTATTGCTGGACAGTACTAGTTCAGTTACTTGATCAAGAAATATTATCATTGATTTGCAGTCGCCAGAGATGCACAATGGTCGTATACATACCTGAAAATCATCAGGGTCTGCGAAAAACAAGATAAAGTTAGATTTTTTATGTGTTAGTCCAGGACAAATATGTATTTTTATGTACAATCTGAAGATAGAATGTAGGGGCGTGGTCTAGGACATATGTACTTTTGTTTGCACATGTACATCAAATATGTTTTTAATACATGTACATTGACAGGCCATAAATGGGCCTTCTATTTTTGTATTATATCCTTCATGATATAAAAAATATTTCATATCAAGGCTCTTGAGATCTTCATGGTTCAGTCTTTTAAGTGTGATTATACACATGTGGCCAAGAATGTTTCTATGTGTAATGTTCCCAATTTTTTATAGATTTTACGATTGCATGGAGATATCAGTTATAAATTTGAGAACAATGCACAACTACAATATTACGTAATGACAAAAATGTACATTTTAATTGTTTTTTACCACGATCCAATTGCATATACAATGTTATATTAACAATGTCAAATTGTATTCACAAAAATGGAACATACCTAATACACATAAGCACCCAGCACAGCTAAGCAACTAATCCAACTTGGTGGAATACAAAAGAACCTTACCCACATAACAACCTAACAAACTTTTAAAGGATGCATGAAGTTGGCACACCTAAGTGATGCACCTATGTGGTCTACATAAATAAAATTAGTGTTTGGCATGATGTCTTTCATCTAACGAATACATGGGATACACATCACACCTAAAAGTATCCGAGTATTATAAGGTTGATTCAAAATAATGGTTATGACTATATCCTGCACATTATGTATGTCCTGGGCATCATTTTATCAATTTTTTAATGTACATGGCATTTGATGAATGGCCTCGAGTAACAACTTTGAAAGAGATGAAAGTTATGTGTGATTTTATTATAGTTTAAATTGATTAGAGAAGTACTATTTTGAATCTTGTTTTATAAATTCATGTTTATGGAGTATTATTCGAAGCATTCGTATCATGAAGATATATATATATTTTAATAACAACATAATAGGTTGGCCACTTGTTTCTAAACATAAACATGTTCCGTTACATGGTTACTGACGTAATGGCATTGTCTCCTCCTACATTTCATTGTACAAATGCTCACATCTCTTGGATGACCTAGCTAACTTAATATGGGAAACAACCTTATTTCGAGTTTCTAGTCCCATGAATGATATGAGATCCTAAGATCAATTTACCTCCACATAGAGATTGACAACTCCTTTCACCTTGATTAAAACAAAAACAAAGAATATTTCTTTCCTTACAATGGTGGGAAATAAGTCTTGATCAACACATCACAACAAGTAACATAATTCTCAATAGCTGCACATGGAGTAATAGTTTGCAAAAATTATTTGTTCAAGAGGGGAAGATCTACAATCACCTTCAAGCTGACCTCTATGTGCAAAAATTTCACATTCACTTACTGAACAAAACCCAAGTTTCCAAAATTGACAAAAAAAATGATCCCTTGTCCATGGAACCAAAGTAGAGGGCCACTCTAGCACTATCCCTATGTCCTAAATCCAACGGAGCCGACGGTTTGTTGATCCGATCAACGGTCATCAATATATGGAATATTGAATCCCACCTCCTACAGGTTATCAGGGACACATGTTGAATCCCTAACCGCGGCATATAATGGAAACTATGCATCAAAAAGGAATTTCAGTGGGTGGTGTAAGCATGTTTAGGTAGGTTCCATGTGGGAACGCTAGCCACATGTTCACGGTCGAGGAATTTGCAAAGCCGACCCCTATGTGTAGAAATTGGACATTCACTTACTGAGCAAAACCCTAGTTTCCAAAATTGACTGAAAAAATGATCCCTTATCCATGGACCCAGATTAGAGGGCCACCCTAGCACTATCCCAATGTCCTAAATCCAACTGAGCCAATAGTTCATTGATCCAAGAAACGTTCAAGATTCTATGGCACATTGAATCCCACCTCCAACAGGCTTTCAGGGACACCTATTGAATCCCTTCCCAGGGAATAGAATGGAAACCCTGCATCAAAAAGGGATTTCAGTTGGTTGTGCAAGCATGTTTAGGAATTTTTTATCTGGGAACACTAGCCACACCTTCATGGTCGAGCCATATGCGAATTTGGCCCCCATGTGCAAAAATTTCACATTCACTTACTAAGCAAAACCCTAGTTTCCAAAATAAAAAATGGTCTCTTATCCATGGAACCAGATTAGAGGGCCTCCCTAGCACTATCCTGATGTCCTAAATCCAATGGAGCCGACGTTTTGTCAATCTGAGAAATGCCCATGATTCTATGGCACGTTGAATCTCACCTCCTACATTCTTTCAGGGACACCTGTTGAATCCCTACTCGGGGCATAGAATGGAAATCGTGCATCAAAAAGGGCTTCCGATGGGTTGTGCAAGTGTGTTTAGGCATGTTTTATGTAGGAATGCTAGCCACACCTTCACAGTTGAGCAATATGCGAATTTGACCCCCATGTGCAAAAATTTCACATTCACTTACTGAGCAAAACCCTAGTTTCCAAAATTGACCAAACAAAATGGTCTCTTATCCATAGAACCAGATTAGAGGGCCTCCTTAGCACTATCCTGATGTCCTGAATCCAATGGAGCTGACTATTTGTCAATCTGAGCAATGGTCATGATTATATGGCTCGTTGAATCCCACCTCCTACAGGCTTTCAGGGACACCTGTTGAATCCCTACCCAGGGCATAGAATTGAAATCGTGCATTAAAAATGTATTTCAATGGGTATTGCAAGCATGTTTAGGCATGTGTTATGTGGGAACTCTAGCCACACCTTCACGATCAAGCAATATGCGAATTTGACCCCTATGTGCAAAATTGGACATTTACTTACTCAGCAAAACCCTAGTTTCCAAAATTGACCAAAAAAATGACCCCTTGTCCATGGACCCAGACTAGAGGGCCATCCTAGCACTATCTCGATGTCCTGAATGCAACAGATTGAACGGTTTGCTTATCCGAGCAACGGTCATGATTCTATGGCACGTTGAATCCCACCTCCTACAGGCTTTCAGGGACACTTATTGAATCCCTACCCGGGGCATAGAATGGAAATTGTACATCAAAAATGTCTTCCGATGGGTCATGCAAGCATTTTTAGGCATGTGTTATGTGGGAACACTAGCCACACCTTCATGATCAAGAAATATGAAAATTTGACCCCCATGTGCAAAAAATTCACATTCACTTACTAAGCAAAACCCTAGTTTCCAAAATTGACCCAAAAAATGGTCTCTTATCCATGGAACCATATTAGAGGGCCTCCTTGGCACTATACCGATGTCCTAAATCCAACAAAGATAATGATTCATCGATCCGAGAAATGACCATCATTCTATCACACGTTGAATCCCACCTCCTGCAGGCTTTTAGGGACACTTGTTGAATCCCTACCTGGGAGAAACAAATTATCGGAGTGAAGGAGATAATTATTAGATTCAAGGAGATGTCCTTATAGGATCAAATTCGAGATTCAAGGAAAATGCAATAGACATATCCCAGATAGAGTGCTAGATAATGGTCTTGGGTTATAAGACATGAGTCATGTAAGTATCAATATATCAAGTGCTCAATGTATCAAACTACAAATAATCAATGAGACCATGAAACCAAAATATCTGACTACCACATACCTGACTACCTACCTGTGGTCATTCGACTAGACCATCGAGATCACCTCTAATAGTAATGGTATCCTTTAGCCTCTCATGCTCAGATTAAGGAAACAAGTATCGTGACATTGATGAGTTCTTGTTTGGAATTGTTTGCAGCTGGAGGTTTGTGCCAATAACTAAGTTTGTATAATGGTATACAATTTGACCTGATCTATAATATTCAAATACATAACCTTTTTTATTTCGTGTATGGGCAACCTATGTCAAATAATCCCCTTTGATAACCATCGACCCAATTGGAAAATCATTTCCCTCGGAGTCGCTTAATGAGACAATGAGGGTTTGCTTCCCATCCAAGCAACATGCCAGCCAGTAGTCTGTGTGCCATTAATTGTCTCTCGAGGAAACCACTGTGTATATGTGCCCTGCATAAAATAAAGTGCAGACCTAGGAGTCAGCTAACTAAACACAACTAGTCGTCAAACATTTCAAAGTGATCAACATAATAGTCGAACTTGGTTGTATGAGATCTGAAATGTGGTCATAGTCATGTGAAATACTCGATTGGCCCTCCTCCAACTGGGATAATTCTGAAGTTATTTTTCAACCAATGGGGAGTGATACACGATCCCAGTTGTCAACCCAATCTATGGATTCACAGTTGTCCCATTCACCACTGCTACATGGATAACAAAAACAAGAGAGTTTTCTTGTCCACATTTCAATTATAGCATTGTCTGACGTCCTAACTAAATGGAATCCATGACTTCCTTGGATGGTCTTGCACTCATATAGGTGTGATCGATCTACATCGACCACCTCCCAAAAATATCTATGTACATGTGTTTTTTGAGATGATTGGTCTTCTTGCCTTCTAGCTCCCTGCCCCTTCACTGAAGAACACCATGCAACAATGGTCTTTGCATCTCAGATGAGTGAAATAGTTGTGAATTTCATCTCTTGCCGATGTAATGCAGTATTGATGCATGCACCAGCTCCATCGTGTTCCCCTTTTCCGTGTCCGGTCTAAAAATAGTTCCAAATATGTTGCACCTTGTGCCTCTTGTGGATAATACACAACCATTGGAAGACATGGGAATTTTTTAATTGCCTCGCACAACCATCAAACCAAATCCAATGTTGTTCCATCTATATATTGTTATCCTCCAAGTGTTTGTAGAACAACTGAAAGTTGTGGTGTACAAAAGCCAAGTCATGACACCTGTCATCACTCTTGTAAAAATGATACTCCTTAAATATAATATTGTTCTCTTCAGTACTGTCTGCCCCATGTTTATAGGTGACATGGACCATTATGCTGACCTGATCTGAGTGATAATATTGACTATGAATCTCGTTTTGTGGTTGAAGAGTGTAGTTTTCCGCAAAATCAACCACTGATAATGTAGTTCCAATAGGAAATGTATCCATGCATGCTCTAAAATGCTCATCTTGCCAACGAGCCACATGTACATGCTTTACATATTGTTGTGTCTTTTCAAATAATTTCTCCATGAATTTGCATACCAGTACCTGGTAGATCAACAATAAATATGTACAAATCAATAGGTTGTTACATATATGAAGTAGCAATAGATATCAATAGGAAAAAATACTATTCAAGAACTCGTTGCTAACATGAGAGGTGACCAATTGTATTTTTTTCCTTTCATTCCCTCCACCGATATCATATGTGACATATTTGAATGACTACAAGTTCACTTCATGTATCCCAAGTTCATGCTCATCAGTGACATGTATGCATTTGTCCAAAAATGCCACTCCACCACACCTTGGGCATGTCCCATCTACGCAAGGCCTTTTATAAAATGTGCAACCTTCTGTCCTTCTACACAAGATGTTATGGATAAACTCTCTAGATGATGTCAGTGGAAATGTAGTTGAGCATTCATGCACAAGAGTGTTATGCAAAACACGCAATATATGTATATATGTATATATGTGTCATAATAATAAGCGTACTCAATGTGTTATTAACAACAACATGTGTTACGAGTTGTGTTTATTTTAACATACCATGGTTTTCATTTCTCGAAGGATCTTTGGCCCAAGTTAAGTTCATTATGTTCATGCCTAAAGCTCTCATATAATTTTGTTTGTGTCATGTCAAGAAAATGTTTAATGTGGGGCTCACGATCCCTTGAACCCATTCTCAATTTTAGTACATCTTTTTGGTTGGATGAATGTCTACTATTGTCACGCCAAAACTCTTGCACCAGTCCCTTTACTGCATCAATGAGCTTCATATCGGAGCATGGCAACCTGCCAACGAAGGACCAGACATCTGTTTCACCAGAGTCAAGTTGTTCTCTTCTAGAACAATACCTATGGAGTGCTTTGATATCCAATCCTACAAGTTTGTATGTAGGCTTAAGAAGGTGAAGGGCCCTGGTGCTTTTGTTCACGATTAATTGTGACAACACACGGCGAGCTGCATTGTGATCCTTTGAATGAGATTTCTTTCCAATATTACTAAATGCATCTACCAAACTTTTGACAACATAAGAACTTGGTTCAGAACTGTTTATCATCTTTATCCTTAAGTTTTTCCTAACAACAATCATAGACCTAGATTTTAACAATGATATAAATAGTCTACATTTAACTCCATCACATTTCTAGAATCAAAATAGTTGACAAGTATATGTTGAGCTTGATATGCAATACTGCATTTAGACAACGCACCTTCAAGCAAAGCAATCAGACTTTCATCGATTTGTATACGTTTTGGAGTTTTTCGGCTTGAAGTTGCTAATGGAGGTAGGGAGGTTTGAATTGCACCCTGTACCATATCACCCGGTCAGTCTGGCATTTGAACATGAGCTTCATGTCCTTCCATGTCTTCCTAATGGTTGAATGGTGGCAATTGGAAATCCTCTTAATTGGCCTGAACAACATTGTCTTCTTCGAGAATACCTTTGGCATTCAATGTCTCTCTAACTTCGTCACTTGTATACCCACATTCAATTAAATATACAAATGTTTCAGGTGGCCTTGATGTGTACCGACATTTTACTCCTTCATCAGTGCCATGCAATGCTTGTTCTTCTACTGATATGGTGACAGAAGACCCCTCGAGTGAATGCTTTTGTCTTTCTTGATGTGGATTGGTAGGAAGAACTGTGGCATCATCAACAACCAGAATTGGTTGAGTGTCCATAGAGCGTATTCGATTGGTCATGTCATTTCTTTTCTTCTCTTTAATTTCTTTAAGGATTTCATTGGGTATTTGCTTCCTTGCTGATTTTCTTGCTTGATTGCGTAAGTTTCCCATGACCACAATGATCAATGATATATATGGTTTCCTTTGCTATCTCCTCAATGGGAAACTACCTAGGCTTAGTTTCTTTCTTGCTCAATTGTGTCTAGATACTCAAGATAGGGGGAAGATTGGGAAGAATGTTTCCTTTGCTAGCTCCTTAATTCCAAGAAAAACAATGGTAGAGATGCTCTATGGTGCTCCTCAAGGGGAAATTCCCCAAGATTGGTAAATATCTTGAGCAATTGTGTCTACATACTCTTGAGCTAGGGGGAAGATTGGGAAGAATACATTGCCTTTGCTAGCTCCTCAATTGCAAGAAAAACAATGGTATAAATGTTGTATGGTGCTCCTCAATGGGAAATTCTCCAAACTTGGTTTCTTTCTTGCTCAATTGTGTCTACATACTCCACCACAGTGACCAAGTTAATGTTGCATTTGCTAGCTCCTCAATTGCAAGAAAAACAATGGTGGAGATGCTCTATGTGGCTCCTTGCTCAATTAATGGATTCTTTCTTGCTCAATTCATTCTTTATTTCTTTCTCCTCAATGTATACGATGCTCCAAGCAATACTTAGAAACTTGTGGTGGAGATGCTTGATTCACAAAACAAGATTGTGTGAAAATATGGTGAAGAAGATAATGTTCACGCACTGTCTGTAACCTGAATTTGCGCACAGACTATCAAACCTGTGAAAATCTGTTTAGAGTGTTTCTTGGACAACGACTGCTACTATTTATATTGAGGCTAAACGCGCACACGTTATTGTTAACAAAAATGGGGCATGTTTTGGATACATAAAATGCATGCACGTTCTACTCTAATAGAATTTTGGAGCATTTAAGAAGGTAGTTCCACGGCTAAGGGATTATTCAAGGTTTAGGGGGAATTAACAAGCACTCCCTTAGTCTTTGCACCTTAACATTGCCCCTTTCTTCAACCTAACTATATTGTTTTACAAATCTAGGGGTGTGTAATAAAGGGATACATGGGGATATGTGTGTGTGAGAGAGATAGGTTAGGGGGTGTTAGTGGTAATGGGAGACATATGAATGTGTGTGTGTGTGTGTCAGAGAAATAGGTTAAGGGGTGCTAGTGGTAAGGTCTGACACAAGGATTTGTGTGTGTGTTCCAAAGAGATAGGGTACGGGGTGCTAGTGGTAAGGTCTGACATAGGGATTTGTGTGTGTGTATGATGATGATGATGATGATGATGATAATGATGATGACGATGATGTTGATGATGTTGATGATGATGTTGATGATGTTGATGTTGATTATGGTGATCATGTTGATAATGATGATGATGATGATGAAGATGAAGATGAAGATGTTTATGATGATGATGATGAGCATGATGATGATGATTTTGATGATGTTGTTGATGATGATGATGGT